>JASXSY010000812.1:0-512781 GCA_034509805.1 Sipha maydis | reverse complement strand
GTGGCCGTTTCTACCCCCCCCCCCCCCAATCACATCCCTCCGATACGTTTTCAAAAACTACCCGACTCGAATCCGAAAACGCATTCTAACGGCTCGCGTGAGTTTACATGGGATATGCATACGATTACGAATTACGTTTACATCATTTCATTGCTGCGTATTGGACGGATTTGATATTATCGTAATCCTTTTTAACGTTTTATTATTCGTATATGCGACAAACCGCGAACGTTAAGATACAATCATAACACACCCGTTATCAATCGGTAACAATTAGGTCTTTTTTTTATTACTATACATATTTACACGGCATATTAACATGTGTTTTCATTTTTTTTTTTTTAGTAAATATTTACAACCACGTTTTTACTATTTATACCGATAACAATGTGTACGTAACACACTGCTACTGATATAGGCACTAAGGTCGAATATCACTGTATCGGTTTTCCAATTAAAACCGTAAAAATAACGATATCCCCGGCGTTGCGGTGTTACGGTGCCCATTATAGTTTATGTTAATTTTAAATATATGTTGTAAGCACAAATGACACACTAATGATACTATCGGATAGTAAATTTCTAAATAAACATGCAGGGTTTTTACCCCATGAATATGTATTTTAACGTGTTTTTGTGTGTTATCGCGGTGTTTGGATGTTATTCGTTTTTTACACCGTGTCCGAGGCGCAGTTTTTCAATGCAAATGTATGGTTCATTTTCCGCACTGTTTTAAAATATAAAATGTACCACGCCAATAACAACATGTTGTTAAGGATTACTCGATGAATTTGGAATAGATGAAATTATTGTCTGATGCGTTTCATCAAGTTCATTTGTGACCAGTATAGCTTTGTTCCTGGAACAGTAACTATAAGAGTTCTCTGATTAAACTCTATTTCGACGTTACGGCATGAAGGGAATGAACGTTTACCGTTTACATTTAGCTCTACTACATAGTTTATCAATTAACAAACCTCAACCCGTTAAGACTGTTACCTACCGAGTTGTATCATTAGTTCAAGGCTAATTCATGTGTGTTTACGCTATACGGAAATGTATTATGTAAATTGTAATAATTTAAATAAAAAAAAAAAAAAAACTTTTTACCCTTTGATTGTTACTGCAAATAAAATAACTGTCTGAATTCGTTTAAACCCATATCCTACTGGAGTTTTTGTTAATGGAGCAAAAACGCAAGGAAAAAATACGTTTCACTCCAATACTATAGCTTACGACAATATCTCGTGATATCCGTTCATCGGAGGGTCTGTGATTGAATACGAGTATTATATATAGAACACTATATTTCTACGCAATGTGTAATTGCTTTCTAATACGCCGTACACTACGGCTAAAATGGATTGAAAATTTATTCGACTGACAAATTGCAATTAGATATGCATAGTCTGACGAGATACGAACGAAGTCGTGAAAAACGCAAAGGGTGACTGTCTTTTCTAGCCTATTTTTTGCCGCTCCTATACATTTTTGTTTCCGCACGAATTGATCACTGATTTACGACGGTTGATCGCTCACAAAAGACACGACTGTTGCTTACAAAAGAACGTCTAAGTGGCCCGGTTAGGAATCCATGGGAGAATATATCGGTTATTACCGCGTCGAGGATGGTACCTGGAAATTTATGGGCTCGCGGCAATAGGGTTGGTGGTTGTGAAAGGGAGTAAAAAACACCACCGACTTGTTACCCGCGATACGAAAAACGGCGTCGTGACAAAGAAATATCACATATACACACCTATTGTTCTAGGACGGGATCGAAAAAAAACAAACGTAGGAAAGAGTATATTTCCACACTCTTCAAGTAGAGCGGTTTTTTATTCGTTCCCGTTGCAGCCGCCGCCGTCGTTCGGTGGCAGATAATATGCTAATAAGTCACTATATATCACGTGTGTATACCGCATGGTTGTCACGGCAACGGACTGCAGCATAGATCATTCGTGTTTCCAAACGACTAAATCGGTTATGGGCCGATACGCCACTTTCGTGCGCATATATACACACACACATATATATATATATATGCTATAATACGAATGCACGTGATATGCTAAATAGGCGATAAACAATGAAATTCAATTTCCGGAACGGTAAATAAATACTCGTAATATAATGCGCACCACCGGAAACCTGCAGTAGGAGTGGTGTATATTATCTCACGATTTTTTTTTTTCTTTTACGTTTTTTCCTTCTCATTTGTTTCAAGTCAACTTTAACTGTTGTTAAGCCGAGAGTGTTCGCGCGCCTAATTGAATCATTCACGAGCGATTGACGTTCGACGAACAAAAAAATTAATCTAATACCACACAGTACCACGTACCTATGCGCCTGAGGAAAACATGTGAAACGAATAAAGGCAATTCAATTTTGTATTGTAGCGCGGTGGCGGTGGCGACAACGTGTTCAGTAGACCTGATCGTGTAGCGATTTCTCGTGCGCGGTTCACTCGGGTCGTTCATTATTTCTCATATTGTTATTTTAATTATTATTATTATGATTATGTTAACAGATAACCGTCGGCAATGTTAAAGTGGACTGTAGCCGGTCAGAGGGGAGGCACAACGGCCACGTGGAGACAGACGACGGTGGCAGACGAGTCGCCACCGTGTTATTCGGAAAAGCCGCGGCGAAGACGACCGTCCAGGATGTCCGGAAAACACGACAAGGAGAATTCCGCGTGCGCGGTAAGTTCAACGGTTGGTTATGATAATGCACGATATTATTGGCACGTGACATCGTGCTGTACATGATCTATTCCAGTAACGTAGTGGACCGTTTGCCCGCGTCTCTAATGAAATACAGTCTCGTCCCTCGTCTGGAATCATATTTATATACGTTTTCGTTTTCTACGATGATAAACGCTATTCGCATACCGCCGTCCAGTAATCCCCGTTGTCCCGTTCAAGCGACTCGACCGGTGAGGGGGGGGGGGAGGGTGTAAACAGGGTTGTCGCGCTCTACGCCACCACTAATATCAGACGTCTGCGAGACTCGAGCGGTTTAAAGTATCTTCACCCTGTTATCGCGTTTCGTTTATCCGCGCGGCTTCTTCGTTCAGCGATTACAAATCCGTTCGTATGATTTCACCGACAGCGTTGCACCAATGTTTCACCGAGTAATGTGTTTTGTATCTTATAACAACGTGCGCGACGCTCTCGAACCGTGGTTATCCGCGTCAATAGCTTATCACGTCGGCTTGAAACCGTACAGAGAGAAACAACTTGCCCGTCTACCGGGTTGCCAATAGAATTGCCGGTTTCGAGATTATCGTACGAATTCGTTCTACGACACCGCTTTCGGTTCGCGGTGAATCGTAACACTATGTGTACATCGTTGCGCATCGTCTTGCCGTCGTTGCCGCTTTCTACCGATGAGACCACAAGTGTAAGATCGTCGTGGACGGATGGTTCGGTGACGGTTGACGACGTGAAATCACGATGCCGGTGTCATTTATGGCGCGTACGTAATGTGTTGACCGTCGTGGCAACCAACCAACGGGGGTGGTCGGCCGCAAAACCGCAAATGTTAGCTGTTCACCTGTACACGCGTGCGCAGCGTTCGAGAGCACTGCGTATTAATCGAAACGTTACCGGGGGCAGGTCAGAAGTCCATACCGGATTAGGTCGATCACGGTTAGGCCTGGTCGAGTTCGACTTGCGCTTTGTGTTCATATGTGCACACATAACATTATCGTGGTCGCGTGTTCGCAGGACGTGACGCCAACCGCTAAGACTTGTCATCGCCGTCGCCGGGAGAGTTTGAGGGACGTGAGCAATCACAACAGTCCGTTGTTGGCCGTCCAAATGTCACCGGGTAGCAGACGAACGAAGAGCCCGTGCACGGAAACCCATTGGATGCCTGTGCAAAAGAGGTGAGACATTTTTACACACGTAGGGTGCGCTAAATATTGCACGGGTATGGTGCATCACGACGCACGCCCGTTCCGTTGCGAGTCCGGTTTATAAATGTCATGTTTTACGCGACGAACACGGATTTCAGAACGTTTTTCGATGTGTTTATATTCAACCCGGTTTCGATTATTTTATCCGAACGTGGAAATCGTTTTCGAGACACATTTTTCGGCCGTCGTGTCCCCGGTATCTCTACGGCGAGAATGTACAAAAAAATAGAATACCTCTAATATCTCTACAGATACGTTTTGAAACATTTTTACGTAGGTACCTCATCGACGGTGTTTTAATGAAAAATAAAAAAACGATTATTCTCATGATCTACAGCGGAAAAGTTACTATGTACGTTAACAATAATGTGCGATTGGTTTTTATTCGTAGCGATCGTCGGTCTCGTACAGGTGTACTCGGTCTGTACATAAGGCGTTCTCTCGTCTCGAAATCAATCGCGTGACGTGTAATAGTACGATTTTGCTGTTCGTCGTGTTCAAGTACCGCATATGTCAATCGCGATCGAGTTACCACGATACCGTAACGCACGCGCGCGCACGCACCAAAACAAATGGTCGGGAGTATGCGGTGTGCACGCGATCCGACGTGATCCCGTCAAAACAGTAATAACGTAATAATTACGAGCGCACGCGTACGAATGATAAAATTTTTGCGTCGCACAAAATAATGACCGCGTTCAACGCGTTAAACGAATCGTTTCGCTTGCAACGTTTATCGTCGCGTGCACCGCGCGGATCGTGGTTTCGATATTGCGGTCGTATTCTCGCCCCTCGATTCCGTACTTCAACGGTTTTCGAAAACCACGGTCGCCTGTCTCGCGCACGGTAACCGCTGTATCCGTTCCGCGAAATGACTCCGTCGACGCCTTCGGCCCGGGGCCGTCCGTCGATCCGCGAAGGGATGATCGGAGGCGACGTTTGTCGGATGGTGAGAAATCGAAATTTGGAAAACCAGCGAACTCGGCAATGTTTGTCCTTGTCGCGCGCATATCCTTACGTAAGTCGTTTTTGGTCGCAGGCGGTCCGACACCGATATTTGGACGGACGACAACAAGGTGAAACGGAAGAAGCCGTGCACCGGGGACCACCAGATCGCCACCTCGACGGCCGCAACCTCCATCGCCGCGACGTTCGCGTCCACCGTCACGACTTTCGCCTCCACCGCCGCGGCGTTTGCCGTCTCCGACGACGACGACGACGACGGGCCCCTGTGCGTGTCCATGTCGCCGACCGAGGAACCGGTGCAACTGTCGCACAAACAGCTACCGGTGCCGCGGCGCCGGACGTGCGCGCTACGTGCGGACGACGAGCGCGCGTCCAGGCTGATCGACCGGTTCGTCGACCAGATCCGCATGGAAGACGGCACGTTCTGCGGCAGCCCCGGCGACCGGTTGAGCATCGTGTCGCCGCTGGCCAAACGGCTGGCCGACATACGGTTGCGGCGGTCGCCCGCCGCGGCCGTCCCACACGCCGCACGCAAACGGAAGCGGTCGTCGTCCACCTCGTCCACCGGCCGCGCGGCCGCGGACGACCGACCGCCGGGCACGCCGGCCGGCAAACGGCCCGCGTCCTGGTGGCGGCCGGGTTCGGGCGGCGGCGCGCACGGTCTCACGCTGCCCGACGGCCTGTCCAGCCCGTTCCCGACGTCGCGTTACCGGGCGCAACGCCTGCACCGGCTCCAGCTGACCGTGCCGCCCAGCCCGATCACGCCGCTGCGCCGCGACCCCGACGACTCGGACGACTACTGGAAGACGCCCGTCGGCCCGTCGCTGATGGCGTGCGCGCGCGGCGACAGTCTGCTGTCCACCGCGTCCTCCAAGACGGTCGACGACGAGATCATCACGTGCGGCAGCGACCCGTGCAGCCCGGCCGTCATGGACGAGACGTTCACGCTCAAGTCGCGCAGGTGCCTGTCGTTCGTGTCGCCGCCGCCGTCCGACTCGTCGGCCAAGAAGCGCAACCGCAGGTCCCTGAAAAAGTCCGGAGCCGCAGCCACCACCACCACCACCACCGCCGCTTCCGACAGAGGTAAGGCCGTAAAAACGATCGATAATCAACCGGTTCTTCGCGGAAAAAAATACGATCCACACGTTGATCCGACCACGGTTCTGACGCGTTACGTTTTCGTTTCAGCCTCCGGCCTAGAAGTGTTCATCGGAGTCAAAGACCTGACGCACTTGACCGTATTGCGTAAGTACACCCACTTAGCGTTCTTTAAACCCAATGCATTATTGTTGGACGAAAACTCATGCGCGTTTGTCGTATTGTTACAGTTAAACGGGGCAGAAATCTGGTGTGCGCGGACGGTGAACCACCAAACACTTATATAAAAGTAAGCCCGTCGCCGTTACGTCGACCGGACCAGAAGTAAATCGTATTAACTCTAGTTGTTTTCCACCGTGTTTACAGGTTTATTTGGTGCCCGGCAAAGGGACGTGTCACAAGACCCGAGTGCGATACAGCTCTACTAACCCGCGTTTCGACGAATCTTTCTCCGTACCGCTAATCGAAGAAGATCACAACAAGCGAATATTGATATCGGTTTGGCACCGAGACAGATCAAAAAGGTACACTGATTTTATTATTCTCCGCGCGCTTTTATCAACCGTCCCTCCATGCGAAATTTAATTATTTATTATTTCGGTCCGTTGAAATATAACGCCTCGGATGACACGCACATATTTACACTTTTAATTGTTTTTGAAAGTACTAAACACATATCAGGTTCCGAGTTTGAACAATAATATGTCAAAATACACGAACAAACATTATAATATACGTGTACACCTGTATTTAATATTAACTCCGAAATTAATTTTCATGAAATAGTTTTGAAAACGTATTCACCGTAAAGCCTTCAGTACCTTTAATTTCTATCGGTAAAATGTATTTTTGTACTTCGAACTTATACAGAGTTATTGCCTTTCTAGCCTGATCAAAAAACGGTCGTGATTCTATACATAATATTTAATAAACTCTTTAGATCTCACGCTCCATCTACTTGCTCGCTTCAAGTTCGACTCTGGTCGGCCCGTTTCCGGATAGATTATACCTAATCTTCGAGAGGTGTACAGCCTCGAACAAACGTACGTTAGAGAACGTAAAAGTCGAGATTCGTCGAGTGCCGTCCGCGTTTGAAGTCTCGAATGACCGACGTGGCCGCGCAGCACCCGTTCCATTATTACTATTATAATACTTTGGTACACTCTACACTCTCGGACGCAAAGGCGATATAACAATGAATATTGTAAACGGTTGTTGTAAAACATGCTCCATATATATTATACGTGTACCCGTGTTGCATACAATATTATATTATATTGTATTGCGCCACGGAAAAAGACCCCGCGAAGATTGTACACAGACGAAACAACATATCGCTCGATAATAGAACAACACATCACGTTGCACACATTTAGTGTACACACGGACTCATTCCATGTGCCTACAAGTCACCGCGTGCCGTGTAAGCATAAGAAAGGTTCCTATTGAAATAGCGTTTGAATGGCGTGCAAGCCGATTCTATAAGCGGAGAGTGATTGCGCGTACTTGACTTCACGCACCGATATAAAAGAAGGGTCACGCGATAATAGCAATAATTATTATTCGTTCTGCCGTGCGCGCCAGTGTGTACACACGGAGACGATATATAATAACGGTTGTGTCGATTGCGAAACGGTCTCATCGGACACACGTTGTGCATCGATCTATCGTTATCCGCGTCGGACGTTTTATTTGTAACGTTTATGTGTAACTCGAACGGGTCTAAAAAAGAAAAACGAACCAAACGTAATATAGTTCGTGTTCTTCTTCTTCTTCTTCTTCTTCTTCTTCGAGAGAGAGAGAGATAGCGCGATACGAAGAATAACAACTGTCCGTTTGCCGTTGTCTACAGTCGGCAGGCGAAAAGAGAGCTATCCGTGTTTTTCGTCCACTCTCTCACGAGCCAGTCCATCACTTCCACCGGCTTTCCACGCACCGGTATCGCGATCGCATCTTATGTTTTGCGTTGTACGGTGTGCACGCGGGATTTTTCCCGCCCGGGCGATGAAACATGGTCTTCGGACGTGAACGGACGGCCGCAGGTCGGTCGGCGCCCCGAGCGCGAGCGATCGCACCCTCGTGCCCGACCGACCGACGGCGCGGAGAGAGCTTGAACCCCTCGTCGTCGCGGCCCGAGCTTCCGACCGCGGCGCGTAGTATTTGCATCCCCAACGTGATTCGGCAGGCCGCGAGACCGACGGGCGAAGGGTTGCGCGAGGAGGAGATCCGTTACGCGGGATGCTGCGCGGGCACCCGCGTATTCGCGGGAGCGTGGCGAGCGGCGCGGGGGCGGTTAGGGGTTGCAGCCGATCGATGCGGCGCGCGCGCGCGACGGCGGCGGAACGTTTGGCGGCGGCGGCGGCGGCCGAGGCGGCAGTCGCTTCCCGTCCGGTCCGACAGAACGTCGCGGTCGAGTCCTCCGGTCGTGTACGCCGACCGTTCGCAGCGGTTTCGCGTCATCTCCGCGTCCCTTTCTCTCGCATTCCCGCCATCGCGTCGCGTCCCTCGGATCCTGTCCGATCTCGTGCCGTCACGGTCAGTTATTTATCCGTTTGTTTGTGTTCGCAGGCGCAGCGAGTTCCTTGGCTATATGTCGTTTGCCGTGAGAAATGTCGTCAAAAAGGTAAGTGTTCTTGGCACGCAGCGCACGTGTAACGCGCGCACCGCACCGTTGCCCGACACCGGGCACAACACGAACGTTATTCGTCACCACCACCACCACCATGATCGCGACAACGGTGACCATCGTCGGTCGCGTCGAAATTGTCACTGTTAATCGTTATCGTTACACTTCTTTTTTCCCTCGATTTCATCGAACAATGGTTCGTTCCGACGTGCCGTCCTGTACGCGTTGCTTAACGAAGCTCTTCAAGTGTCGAGAGCCCATTGAAATGTAGCCTTTCTTCTATATATATGTATATATTTAATTATATTTTTTTTTTTTTTTTTTTAATTTCTAACGCGACACTTAAAAGCGCGTCGCAGGATGAGGGATTTTAAATCGTTTGACCCAATTGATGAGACACTGAATTGTGTTCAGGCGATATTAATACCCTCGTTATATGCCTGCGTGTTGTTATTGACTGTGCGATTTTTTTTTATTTCTTTCAGGAAATAAACGGTACGTTCAAACTCGTGCCGCAAAGTCCCGGACGAATGCCGTCGCACTCGACGCCGGCTCATCGGCCGCAAGGTCAGTGTAGTATATTATATTTTTCGATAACACTTCAAACGACATCATCATAACACGTTGTTGTTGTTACTTTTATAACTGCGTACGTGCGATTAAACGTTTTGTTCACTAACCGTTCGACCCGACTGTTTCAGACCTGACCGTGATGAAGACCGTGCTCAGTACCGACGATGATGAGGACATTATGATTGATGACGATCCTACGCCTAGTAACAATTCAGGTACGTAGCACACGCGTCGTCATAAGTACATGTCCAACGCTGTTATTATGATATCAACGTTTCGATTCAGTTTTAATGTGAAAAATTAACCGTTTTCGTTTCCCGTGTTATTGCAGCGTCAACCAAGGTCAAATCCAATCAGAAGCCAAAAAAAGATAATATATTGGCCACAAAACCGGGTAAGTGTGTACGCCTAGTTGCAAACGTCTTTAAAAACTATAACTGCCGTCGTGTTCCAATTTATGTATTGCGTTCAATATTATTCATAGCTCCTAAAACGGGGTTTCTCACGCGATGGGGTTTATAATAATAATTCAACCGACTAGTATATTCCCATGTACATTTTAACACTCACGTGGCCTTTGTTTATTATCAAAAACGTACATTTTAATCCATGTTTTCTTACATCACATCGCTTAAACACACAGTTCACGAACCGTTTAATGGACAGAGTGTTATAATATTATTACCTTTTGTAATTGCCAGACCTTAAACACGCCACTAATTTATTTTTTCTATCAAGGAATAATAATTCTTTTCAACTATTTCCCCTTCTCAATTTTAATGTCTTTCCGTAACCTTTACCCATTCATCCGCCGGCTTTTTTATGCCTCGTTCTTCATTGGACTTTCTAGAAAATTCCCTTAAACCCGTTTAATACAAACCGCAAACGATGATCCATCTTTTTCCAATCTTAAGCCAAGTTCCTATCACTTCATATACCTACTTCAAATGCGTATTTATATCGTTATTTTTTCTTAACACATTTAACTACTTCATTAATATATTGCCAACTTTGTTCATATATCATATATTTAAAACATGAATTTGTAACTTGGGGTTGGCCCGTCCAGAAATTGAACGAATAAATAACTGATCACTAACTCCAACTATGTACAATTTCCGTTATGACATTCGTATAAGTTTATCGCGCTTATTCTAATACTAGGATTTACGAATTTCGCAGGCAACGAAGAAAACAAATTCTTGCAATATCTAGAATTGGATCCACCACTTTCGTCCAAAGATGGAAAAAATGGCAGAACTCCGTTCACAACTACCAAACGACTGACCAAACCCTCAGGTTCTAGTTTTGGATTTTCAATAGCGTGGACCCATCCTCCGAGGTAAGGAATCCTTTATTTTTGATTATAGCTATTATAATGAATGATCCACTGATGTTGATTATTTAACATTTTTTTATCTGCTCAGGGTGGAAAGAGTAGAATGCGGTTTGCCTGCCGATCAAGCTGATCTGAAACCCGGTGACTATGTAGTATTCATAAATAAAACTAATGTAGTAATGATGGCCGAAGACGACGTCATGGAATTAATCAAGTGAGTTTCCTTGCAACGATTCGTAATTTTATTTTTTATACATTTACGTACGGATTTTATGTTTATAACTCGGAACAATTAGGTATAGGTATTATTTCTATGCACTATGAAATTTAACGACCCAGCTTAATTTTGATAACCGTATCTTCGTTCGTGAAACAACCATGATTTAAATAAATGAAAATATTGTTTGCAGTAATTAATTTCAAACGACTATTAGTTCTAACGCCAAAACATTTAAACATGTTAGCCCTGTTAAAGTATTATAATACAGTGTCATGAAATTGTAAACATATTTTCTGTTAAAACTCTCTAAATTGTATATTATAGAATCAACAGGCAAAATGACAAAATTTGAAACAGTATACAAGTAAAATAATTTATCTCAAATATAAAAATAATTATTCCCCTCTAACATTGACTTCGAACGGTTTTAATTAAAACATTCGTCTCTAGAGGATGGTTGATTAGTTAATGTTATTTTTAATTTATTTTTATTTTTAATTATAAAATAATTAAGAAAAGAATAATCGGAATAAGGAAATCAATTCATAAAATGTTTTTCCATTCTTGCATTCAACCATCAAATTTTTTTATTTCAAAATTATATAGAACGAATCTATTAGATTTAACTATTCAAGTTTATCGAAACGCCAACATTGGTATTGGTCAATGTACTCGGTCGAATGTTATTCAACGAAAAACCTAGTGTATTTTTCGCGACAGTAATAAATTGTTCCTCTGAATAGGAAAAAAAAAATAAATAAAAAAAATGGCATGTTGTTCTTTTACATTATTTTTTGCATGTACGGAATTTTTAAGGACTTAAACATGGTTGACAGTGATCTTTTGACTTTTCTGCAACAAGTGTATAAAATCATTATTTGAATTTTGGTATTAGCATGATAAAACGCTTTTTATTTCGCATTCCCAAACAAATGGAATAATATTTAACATGTTTGTGACAAAAATCTTACAACAATAACGAGTATGAGATAAGAAAAATATTTCGTTTAATACTTTTCACATTAACCGCTTATCTTTGAACGATGAATGAATACGGTGAACAACTGATGCGACTTCGTGTACCATGATAATACAGCGCGTGTATCTCAAAAAATATATTATCTTCTTTATTCACAATGAATCCGTTTGCATTTAGGTAATACTTATGCTATAATACGTATAACTTCCGAGTTAAAACAATAATTAATATCGACCACAATATTTCATTGAGGGTTTAAAATATCTAAGGAACAATCAGATTCACACCGAAATATAAGATAATTAATTGTTTTCGAATTGTTTTCAATCTTTCTCGTATCCGTTATGTATCAAAGCGATAATTTTTTTAATTTCAATTAGTCTTTAGTAGTGAAAGATTTTAATTCGATTTAACACTTACTATATGATTGAAATCACTATAAATGTGTACAAATATAATTACTATTACACGTTTTTAGTGCAAGTTATAATAACAATTTAAAAAATAACTTTTCAGCGAGTAGTAAAATAACATGTTATCCTTCCAGTGATTCACTGGTGCATTAGTACTCTCAAACAAATAAACCAGACTCCTCCTTTTCCTAGTCAAACAAAGGTTTCTGTGAACCGTGCACGTCCTATTCGTACTTGCAGTTTTTGTACGTTTTTACTGCCAAGTCCGCAGGCGACGATTTAGTTGACCTAAATTTATTTTTTTCTAGCGACTATATAGGTCTACACGTTCCACAATAAGTGGTGTTTTCTTAATATACTGCGTCTTGGGGTATTTTCGGCTAGACATTTTAAATTCAATCGATTTAGATAAGAACTTTCGTGAAAAAAAACTTTTTTTTTTTACATTCGCTTAAACGGAATACATTTCAAATATTGAATCGACTATAGATGCAAAAACACGATTTTTTTTTTATTCCTTCCATGAATATTGGTACACTACACCGCATTACTATTGTTACTAGTATTCCCATAAAAAAAACGTAGCATAAATAGTATTTTCATTGAAAACAAAATAATAGCAATCTCATATTCAGTGGAAAAAAAACAGTGAACCGAGAAGTTATAAGTATTTTAGTATCAAATAAATAATACATATTTCATAGACTTGTGCAGTATAATTTCCAATAAAAATGTATGCCAGTCTTAGCGCATTTGTCTTCTTTAGAAATGTATAATATATTTCGTCGCAGATATGTTTTATACAAATGTGTGTATGTGTCCGTGAACATGTACTATTTATGAACACATTTTTAAATGATACCGTATGCACCAGTAGGTATAAATGTATAGTATATATACTAGTCGTAAATAAAACCCGGGTCACTTTAAATTAATGTAACAAAAATTGATACTTCATAATATTTATGAAACTCAGAAATAAAAATAAAAATATTATTTTTAGTCGTATTATTTATTACAGAAAAAACCATTAATACGTTATGAGTTAGGAAATTGTATACATTTTATCGACATGAATATGGGACTCTCGTTGTCCTTTCCAAAAATAAAATATTACAATAATATTTTCGTGTTCGACCTTCCGAAAAAAGTTCAAATTCTAATACTGCATACTGAAAATCCATTCACTGTTGATGTAGCAAAATAAATTACTGGCGCAACGTTGGAACCCTATAATATATATAATAATATCATAATCCGACTTATCCGAAATTCGTTTATACATTTTATTGTGAATAAAAAAACGAACTGTACGGCGTCTACGGTACTTCGTAAAATCGTAGTCCTTACTATTAAGAAACATGTCCTGCCATTTAAATATCTATGCGATTAAAATTATAACCGTCAAACCGTGTAAATTACGTAAGATTTTGAATTAATTGATTTGCAAAACTAAAATTTCTATTGAAAAACAATTTTTAATTTTGCCTGGACGGCTTGGTTTCGTTTTTATAACTGCCTCGATTTCGATTTAACTAAAGCTTCCTTATCCCCAAGAAAAACTGGGGTAGGGGGGGTCAATGATAACTGTACGCGCTGCGTCCACAAAACCGCTGTCGACTCGATCGATCGAAATTCCTTACGAGCTTTGGGTATGGCGAATTTCCTATTCTATACCCCACCGCGCTTTACGATAATAATGCACATCATAACTTATCCGTTTCTCATTCAGATCGAACAGTCGGCGAACGTATTACGCATTCGGTAGACGTTAGCGGATTTGTGAGTAAAATAACTTCAAAGCCCGCGTGTAAGAAAGAGGAGAGAGTTAAAAACAATGCGAACGCGAAAATCTTTACACCATTGTGGTTGTGCTGATGCATCAGAGTCGGGTTATCAAAGACATCAGGGGGTAATGGAAGTTAACATGCAAGTTTGGTCTCGGATGTTTTTCGGAAAGGATTCACGCTACACTACCGTTGTCCTTCCCATTTCAACAGACCTAGAAATATTTTCAGTAAACTATCGGACCACCACTAGATGTGGTTAAAAATGGCTCCCTAAGCCTGTTGAGATGAGGCGGAACACGTTAGCGTGATGTATTCGCAGTCTTATCGAATGCATCTGGGACCCAACCATAGTGTAGCATCCAGTAGGCACGTAAAGTGATCTTGGACACCCTACAGTTAACAAATGCTGGACCCATCAATAGTATGTGTCCAAAACATGTCGAGTCCACTGTTGTACGTGACTCGGTACACCTGAAAGTACAGCAGTAGAGGTTTCCGCGTTCGCATCACCTTCGTGGTCTTTGACAATTTATTTATTTTGTTTCACTTACAAATCGGACGACACATCTAGGGGTAGTCCGCAATGCAGTGCAACCGCTCGTGCGTGTTATTACGCGTACGATATAATTATCCCGTATTGTTTGTGTGATCCGTATTTAATTTTTTATTTTGCTTTTTCGCCCCCGTGCAGATCGTGCGGAAATCAGCTGTCGCTAGAAGTGTACAACAAAACGTCCACGGCCAACCGCAGAAACCATCCGCCGCCGCGGTCCGCGTCCATACCCGGTGTGCTTAGTCTGGCCGCCACAGCGGTTACGCAGAGCGATACGTCCGTCTCGCTGCAGGAGCCCCCCGCGAGAAGATTTCACATACCTCAAGTGACGTTCACGTCCGAGGTAGGTTCCGGCGTTGTCGTATGACCAATGGTTTTTGTTTGCGATTGGCTTGCTCGTTGACAAAACAACGTGACAAACAGTAGTTTATATGTAAATACATCCCTTTTACTGTCATTATCATTATTATTATTTTTACATTTTTTTTTTTTTTTTGTTTTTATTCTCGACGTTTGTTATGATTATTATTATTTTTGCTATTATTATTATTATTATTATTATTATTTTACGTTTTATTATTTATAACGATTTTTATCGACGCAAAACGAAAAAAAATCTTCCCCCTCGACCAACGTAGTCATGTTTTTTGTAATAACCTAAGCCAGTAGATAAGTGCCAGTAGTAACCATTTAACCGTTTAAGAACTCGATCGACATTAATATAATTATACGTATATAATAGTATAAACTATAGAGTTCATACGCATTAAGTAACGAAACACTCCACCACTAAACACGTCCCCGATCATTATTATCTTGTAACCAAATGACCAGTATTTTTGTATTTTAGATCGTAGGCATATATCTATACAATTTATGTTTTAGCTTACTAAACTCGCGTCCTCAAGATTTTTATTTATTTTCGTAGACATCAGTAGTACTCTACACGTGCATAATATTGTTTTGTATTTGTTCTCGTTTATGTTTGTATTGTTTTTATTTGATTGTTGCATGCGACTGATAGTCGTCGTAATTTGTTCCTGCTATTCGTTATAGATGTGTTTGTACATTTTTTTTTTTTTTTTTTTTTATGAAAATGTTTCCATAAAACATTTTAGCATTATTATTATTTATTTTGTAACCCTTATTTATTTTTTATTTTTTCTGTACATAAACGCGTTTGGTTACTTTATTTGTTCCATACATGAATTGTTTTATTTTTTTATTTTTTTCTGTGATTTACAACCCTGAGTGTTGCGAAACACTTTACTCTTGGGGCTTCAACTCGTCCGAGTGGTTTTAATTACGTTCGCAGGTATAGTACGTACAATTTAATTTTTTTGCCACTCGAAAACATAATTGTCGTAGAAACATTATGTATTCATTGACGTCCCCGCCCCGCAAGGTTCATTACCAATTGTAAACACGAACTCTTGGAAATGAAATACTGTTGATGTGTTATGGTAACACGGTGCAACACAGTAAAGGGCGCATTGTTTGAGACATAACGCGACGAACGTTTTATTCGACGGGATGGTCGACATGAATTCTCGTGCTTATGCCAACGCGCGCGAACGGTTCGTCAGTAATTATAACAATATCAATAACGAGTGTCGGGTCGCCGTACCTACGCACAAAAGCGTCCAAACGGTTCGACAAAACATAATGTATTCACGCACAAGCTCATTGCGCGTACGTGACGATAATATAAATAATTGGTAGACCCGTTGGAAAATAACCACGTGAAGAATATTTTCCGTAGCGCGAAGCGATTTGCACGTGAAACACCGTACACGTCAAAAAACCTCTGGGGGGGGGGGTCCGTGCGGCGCCGTAAATTTGACGTGTTTTCGAAAATAAATAGTTTCGAAACGTACCGCGCCAAGTCGGATGCAAAAGATTCCGCGGACACGCACGTTCGCGCGCATCGAAAAATATGACGTAATTAATATGTCAAAACTACTGCGGCTTTGTTCATCCGGAAACCGAGGTTTCTGCTCCGTGTAACTCGTGTACATTCATCATCGTGAATGCACTCACGTAAACGTAGAACTATTTCGATGATTTTCCGTCCGGATCCGGAGCACTGTTGAGTTGTTCGTGAAACGTGCGCGAATAATTTATGTGCACCTGACAGGTTTTGACGAATTTGGAATCGAATCCGATGAACTTCATAACATATCATATGTAGTGTATTACGTTATACCGTATCGTGTGAAATACAAAAATTAAAAAATAAAAATTTGTCGAACTATATTGTGTAAAATTAATTAATAATTACTTCGCAGTTCATTAACGACCATGCGCTCGTTGTTTGATAAATCGTGCGTACACTTCGCAATTTATATTGCGCATTAATCATTTTAGATTAATTCAAAAAAACAAAAAATATACGAAGCTGTGCATGGTATATCCTATACATACGAAGTACCCGTACATGAGTATCGTTTTAAAAATTAATAAACCGTTGAAAAGTAAAGTAGTTTATTACATTTCAGTAATAAATACCGGGTAACGTAACTTGTACATTTTTTAAAGTAACCAACTCAACGCTCGTAAATATAAAGTTTTCAGTTGCGCTTCTGAACGAAACCGTAAAAAATAACGAAAATATAATACGTAAAAATAGTGTACGGATTCCGAATAAATAATGTTACATCGCTACATTTTTTCGGTTACGCAGACGGTAATAAACGTCTAAAGATCTCATACTTTGAAAATCCGAACTGTACCAAGAACGGTTAATCGCCATAAATTCTTATCCGGGTGTGAGAATTTCATAATTTACACGCGTTTTATTTGATCTTTTACGATTTACATTGTCAAGTGTCGGCGAAAACCCGTCCGGAGAACAATTGATGTTTGTTGAAAATAAAAGAAAAAAAAAAAAAGCTATTGTTGCGTTCGCCGGGAAATTGCGAAATGCTCGTGGAAACCCGCGAAAGCGGTTATGGCGTTACTACTTTGAATACAATTTACATAACACGCTTAATTTTTAATGAACCGCGCCGCACAATTGATACGGTAGACGGGAACAGCTCGTTTAAATTTTTTATATGCAAATCGAAAAATACACGAATAGAAAACAAATTGCACGTCATCGTTGTCGTCGTCTCTGCTAATCTAGCGGTGCGTGTTCAAAAGGCTCGGGACGACGAGGACGAGAACACACGGACGCACATGTTTCCTCGTCTGACCGCACGGGCGATAAAAGAAAATAAAAACACGGAAACGTACAAAAGAGTGACCTTTAATTCTAACGAAAATTGTTTGAGATTGTCCGCCGATGAAAACACACACGATGCCGTCCGATTACGCCACCCAGCCCGTCGCCAGAAACTTGTTGAGAGAACCGTCGAAAACGGTGTTCCGCTCTCCCGACTGCGACGTCCTAATTGTGCCTTCGAACGGTTCACATATCGATGGACAAATGGACATCATTATGAACCTACGAGACGTCCGACGAGACACTGCGGCGGAGACTGTCGAAACGATAGTAGCTTGTCGACGTCCACGTGCGGTTCACAGCACTTCGGACCCGGCGAGCAGAGAAATAGAAAATTTAATTTTTTTACATACGTTTCCTTCGTAAATACATTGAACATATATGTGTGCAGAGTGTTCCTGAAATGGTTGTGGAAACTAGTACACGCGTACTTTCTGGAGTGAACAAATAAAGAATCTTTTGAATCTATTGAATCTCTTTTTCCATCTCCAAAACCAGGGGTTTATCTCGTTACCTTTAAAATATAATTTCGAATTTAAACACGAATACTCGCGTAATATATTTCTCGCGAATTTCTGACGTGAATCGATGTGCGACACCGATTTTGGGCTTGTCGCTCGTTATTAACGCTCGAATCGCCAGGATCAAAAGATGTAGTGTGACATATCGATTTGTATGAGAACCATGGACGTAAATAGAGAGGGGGGGTTTAGTCCTCTCCGATCCATCTTAAACCCTTCCTATGATATGTTGAGTAGATACTTCACTTTAATATATTGTTCTTGAAGCCTTTTGGACTCAAGCTCCATGCATTTGAGTATACTATTTACGTCCATGATGAGAACTATGCAAGATAAACGTAGTTGAAATTTATTTGTTCTTATTTCACATATTTGATTAGTGAACACGGTTTTTATTGTAAAATAATCATAACTAAACAGAGTTTATTTGAAATTCAACAAAAACCGTGTTAATTAATCAGATATGTAAAATAATAACAAACAAATTTCAACATGTTTTATTTAGCAGAATTCTCGTACAAATCGATATGTAACATCACATTTTCTGATCTTGGTGACTCGAGCGTGAAAAACGAACGACAAGCCCGAAATCGATGTCACACATCGATTCATGTGAAAAATTTGAAGAAATATCTTACAAGTATTCATTTTTTGATTAGAAATAATGTTTTAAATATAATTATATAAAACCCAGGTTTTGAAGATAGAAAAAAAATTTCAAAAAATTTTTCATTTAACTACTCCAGAGAGTGCGTGTATACTACATTCCTAAACCATTTCAGGAACACCCTGTATATATTTAAATAATATATCTTCTCCATTAAGTCTAAGCGTGTGATAAAGTAGAGAGAGATACATTTAAATTGATCATTCGGAAAAAAAACCATTTACGAAATATTTTCTTCCCATTAAACAAGCCACAGTGGATAATTTTTATACATAAAATTTGCTTTTCATTAAAATACTTTGGACACAAATAGTCTATAAAAAAGTTCTCAAAGGATTTTTTAGTATACTTCACCGGTATTTTGTAAACCCTATGTATTCTTACCCGAGAAAGCAATTAAACTTTGACTTGGTTTTATTTTTTTATTATGAACGATATATATACGTATGTATAATTTAATTTAGTTGAGCCTTCGAATGGCTTTTTATGCATCATTATTCTTAATATGTTGTTTGATTCGATTGCGAAATTTTTAAACGATCACCCTTAATACCTCCCCATGTTAAAAGTCCGTATTGAAAAATGGATTGATAAAAAGCAAAATATTATGGTATATTCTCTACCGGAAATATATCTCTGAGTATTAAAAATGTACACGATACGGAGCAAAGCTTTCCTACCATTGATGTATAGATTCCATCTCGAGTTGCTATCGAATACAATACCTAAAAATCGAATTTTCGGTATTGGTTTTATTCGTACACAGCTGTGCGCATCACGATTAAGAAATGTTTACACTAGAGAATTCTAATTGGAAAACCATAGTATGTATTACACTTATTTATTAAACATTTCGTATGATAAACTGTTTTAACTGAATTCATCGTTAATCCTCTTAAACGTTTATGTATGAAGACCATTCTTTGGAAGCGACGAAACGCATTTACGGAGCGCGTTTCAACATTAGAACGAAACGAATACCGACGTCGAGGACGCGGCATCTACATTGAATTATGTCGTTACAGACTACAGAGTAATATATAGCTACTATATAAACCATAACCGCGGTAATATAACAGCGCGAAACTATAAATTATATTGTATTGTGTACGCAATGCACGCCTCGCGGGAGTACATAAGATCCGCGGTCAAAAATGTTCTGTAATACAACGTGGTCCAGCGCGTTTTCTCCGTGAAAAAAGGTCCCGGTACACGAACACATTATATCGTATAATTTCTTTATTCGTTTTACATATCGTTCGTCTTAATTATTCCGTGGCGAAGGACACGTGTTTTATAAACGTAGTAATAAATACGCGCATGTTTCACAACCGACATAAAAAAAAAAAATACATTTTGAATTCATCGTTTTTACAGAAGACTACGGAGGTGATTTCACGAAACGAATCGTTAATGGAAATCCAATAATTGGTTTCGCAGTGTTTTGAAATGAATATTATTGATGAACGGTGGTACCGTTCGGTTTATTTTGTTTACACATTTGAACGGCTTCCGGCACTGTGTACGTACTGTTGGAGTGACGAATGAATCCCGGTGCACAAAATAAAACGTCTGTTGTTCTAATGGTTATGTAGTTCAAATCCATTTGTTGGCGATAGTCATCACACATATACACGTATTTCTTTCCAAAACGTTCGTTCAATAACTATGAAACTGATCTTTGTACTTTCAGTTGCGATACTTTAAAACTGCCGTAACAACTTATCGTTATAACATAAAGTGTCCGTTGCGCTGTTTTATAGAAATGAAAATTCATGTCATTCTTTGTAAGCCGGTTGTTGAGCGAAAACACGAATTTGATTTTACGTTTTCCTAATCGACTCGTACTATAAAATAACGTTTGAAACCAAAAAAATCACGTAAAAGATACATATTTATGGGAGGTATTTTATTTCCATCAGGAAAACGTGCCGGGCCATCATGTACATCGGAATAATAATCATCCTCCGTCCACGCCCGCGTATGTATACATATGTTAGCGTTAATGTATAAAATTCCGCAATTCTACAAAATAACTAATTATTCTATAGAATTACGGGTACTTTCAGTTAATGTATTGAATGAATCCATAAACACATGCTTCAACTAGTTGTTTTACATACTAACTAGATATTTTATAAACTAACAATAAGGGTTTAGTTAATTTATTTAAAATTATTATAATATAAAATATAAATATTTATTTCACGTCTATCTATTAGAATTATTAAAATCTTAAACAAATTACAAGTGAAAATAAAAAATCAATAGTTTATTATAATATAAATATAAACTTATTCTGTTATTATAGTTACAATTATTAAATTATTATTTTTTTTTTTTTTACAATTTTCAATTATTTTTTAGTACATGAACTTTTTGGATGGCATTTAGAGTGACAAAGTAATTTTTTTTTTAAACATATGCACCGTTTTGTAGTGCACTTTTGTTGACATGTGCATATAAAAACCTTTAACCATTACTTAGTGATTGGAATATTAATTTTATATATTAGCGAAAACACAATCGGTATTCTATATAACTAGTAAACCTGTGTTATTTATATATTAACGAGTATACTTAGGAATTTTATAGAATAACTGGTTATTTAATAAAATAACTTATTACATACATTACCGCTAACACATATATATATATCATGGTAACTCCTCGAGTGTAACACAATATTAGTTATAATATAATATAGCGCTAGAGAAAATTGGAATACAACTCGTAACGTATGACGTCATCGCATTTAATGGCACGTTATACGCACCCTCTACGTGCGGACGTACACGAAGATTTTTCACTTAGCGAAGGGATCGTTAAAATATATATGTGCAGGCAGTCCATAAAAAAAAAAAAACCTACCGCCGACCACTTGAAAAGTTCTGAAAGCCATCACGTCGTCGGAGCATTCCTGTTAATAACACGCATTTTACGACTCGCGTTTAAAAAAGTAACGATAGCCGTACGGACTCGAAAAAAGAAAATACGTCAATCTATAAACTCTACAGCACCGGGTTTAAAATCAACGCGTCTGCGATCGATCCAAATTTCTATACTACGCGCATAAACACGACGACTGGTTAACGGTGACTGGCGCGTGTAGTATTCGTTTTTTTTTATGGTGCAACACTCGTGTTTTATCTATAACGTTTTTCGGACTAGTTTATAATAATAATCATTTAAAAAGTACACAGAGTAACGAACAATAAACGCAGGTAGAAAAAACTTATTTCGCTCGCCTTTATGCACAGTGGCGTGCGCAGCGGGTAGGCTCGGGTCTACCCTGTTTTTAAATAGTTATTATTATTATTATTATTTTTACGATATTATTTATTTGTCTTTAAATATTATTAACAAGTCAAACAGGAGGAATTATGTTAATACATGATCATTTGTTCTAATTAAATATAAAAATGTTACGCAAAGTTTACAAAAAAGAAACAATATTTAGGTACCCGTATAAATTAAAGTAAATATAACTGGGCCTGTCCAACATTTCGATCCTCTGTTTACGCAGCAGAACAACGGAGTACGACGTATTCTTAAGATGCGACAGAATTATCTCGGTGAAAAACGCTATATCAATATGATTTTATCGTAAACTATCGAGCAGTTCGAATAATGCAGTGCGTGCACTTAAGTTAAGTGCTATGCGTGTTTACGTGAATTAATTGACACGCGACTTTTGAAATAATTTTTTATTTCCATTTATTTTTATTTGAAAAAAGAAAAGAAGAAAAACTCATCACCACAATAAAACGAGAATCTTTCGCGCTCACATTATTCAAATACTAAAGCGCTTATACACGCTTGTATAAGCGCATGTGTATTTCATACAAAATAAACGAATTCGTATAAACATACATGCAATTCGATCGTTATATAACGCGTGAAACCGTATTATATATCGTTGTGTACTGTGTAAAAGAATGAAAACTCTCAACCAATAGCTTTAAATCACTGCACATAAATCACCGTGCAGAAAAAATAAATAGAGAACCTTTAAATAAATCGAAAATATATGTGAAATATATTTAATCGTCCCTCTCTTTGTGTTTCGAACACGCGTTAGATAGTATTGCGTAAAATTATTTTAAATTACTGTGAATGTACATATAAGGTTAGTAATAGAAATAATATATCGAAAACGTGCGTTTAAATGTCTGGACATAATGAATTGTGAACTTTTTTTTCTTTTTTTTTCTCCCCCAAAGAACCTTGCCGGTGATATGGACTCGCAACTCCGGTGGATTCATCAGCTTCTCACGGCCGAGCAACAATTCGTATTGTGTTTGCAATTCGGCATCGGAAGATATCTGCTGCCGTTGGCCGAACGCAAAGACGTCATCAAGTCCAAAGAACACTCGGCGCTTTTTCAAAACGTTCAAGAGGTATGTTACTTCGTTTTAACCGCAACAGGGCTAACGTTTGCAACGAAGAGCAAAAATGGGAAGGGAAAAGTTGAGTTTCTCTCCCAGCAGCCTCTCTCGTGCGCGCATCGCTTCGGGTGAAACGACGACGGCACGGTTTTCGCGCATCTTAGATCACACGCGCCGCATAGAGATCAATAAGATATAATACGATCGCGGAATGCATAGCAATAGCCTGGCCGCATATAAGCAAACCATACATTGCTAGAGACCCATAGGAAATAGAAAGCTGTCATTGGTCCTATTACATTTGTGATAACATGATAAAATTATCAATATTATCAAAATTTTCAAATTTGATGCTTTTTCTAATTAGATATTTGCAAATACTATAAATCATTTTATAGTATTTGATATTTGTTATTACTTATTTTGTTAATTTTACCATTTAACCTTTAACAATTTTACCATAATTTTAATTGCCATTAACTCAAAGTTAGATGAAGTTTCTGCAAGGTTAGTTTGATTAATTAGTTCTTCATATATAATGACAATAAAGTATAAGTTCTCAAGTTAAAATTCAAATCACGTGTATAAGTATGTACATCTAGTCAATTTCTATAATTCATAATAATAATAAACTATAAGTTCTCAAGTTAAAATTCAAATTAAGTGTATAGATACATATTATAGTCAGTTCTAAAATACTAAAAATTAAAAATAAATTTTAAAACTACAAATAGGTATTTAAAGTGAACCATGACTTTTAGCATTAAGTTGATTACAATTAATATTTTGGTTCAAATTTCTTTTCCTTTTTTTAGCAGCATTTTCTCCTAATGGATAAATAATTTTATTAAATAATTAAAAATGTTAATTAACAAATCTATTCAAATTTGAAAATATTGATAATTTGATCATGTTATCACAAATGCAATAGGACCAATGAGAGCTCTCTATTTCCTATGGGTCTCTAGCAATGTATGGTTTGCTTATATGCAGCCCGGCCATGCACGTGCATTGTTTAAATTTGTTACGACAGCGGCTTCCCGTCCCGCTCTATCGGTGACGCCGTGCGCGATAACAGAAACCGACGGTTTATAAAAACGACCAACTGCGATGTTTCCTTTATGTAGGTACGCGTCGTTCAGCCGATAACAAGACCGTCCAGCGCGTACCGTAATGACCTACGTTTGTTGCGCGTTCGCAGATTTTTCAACACGTTCCGATCAACGCGTTAAACTGGTTTCGACATGTTTTACTTACATTTTGTTACTCAATGTTATTGGAAATCCTATTGTTGGAAATAATAGAGAATCCTGTTATTGGAATTTATCCTTCTTTTTCGATTGTTATTCTATTTCTTGAGCCCTGACTTCGTAACGCTGTATAAGTATCAATCTGTATATTTTTTAAAACATCTATAAAATTATAATATTAGGGCGAGAAGAATTAAATGAACTATTTAATTTTCTATGGAAAGATTCGCAATTGTTAGTCGTGCGTAATGTCGATGATAAATATTTCTGGTGGAGAGTCAGCGTAATTTTTTTTACATATGAATCTAATATATAGTCTGTGAATTCTAATACCCGAGCATCTTACGTATGGTCGTATCCCATTTCGCCGCCGTTCCGTTTCGCCGCGGTACCATTTCGCTGCCAAATTAATCCCATATTGCCGCCGACCCATTTCGCCGCATAAAATTATTTTTGTCTTAAAACATGGTTATGAATTTGTGATTTGAAAAATGATAATTTAATAAAATTAAATAATAATAATAATAAATGTAATTTATACAATATATAATAACTAGATTATTATAACTATAATAACCATAAACCTTTTTTTTTTTATTATTTTTTATTATTTTAAATGATTACTTTTATTATTTTTTTTATTATGAAAATGTTGATGTATTTATTTATGACTATATAAGATACCTAATTATTACTATATTTACATAAATACATATTACATAAATATAACTAATTAGTATGTAATTTGTAACCTTAAGTTTACTTAAAAGAGTTACTTAAAAATAAATTCGGCGAAATGGTACGGCGGCGAAATGGGAGCTGACCTTACGTACACGTACCCGAGAAACAACTTTACGTATGTCGTTATCGGAATCTTTTTTTCGGGGCGCAACTTACATTTACCGGTCCGCACTACATGCCACCGGCTCACGAATAAACAACAAACGTCCGCGCGATCGTTGCAGTTGCTGCGCACTACGGAGGACACGCTGGAGCGCATAATCGACAACGATTGGAAAATGCTGGCGCGGAACACGTGCAAGGCGTACGTGAAGAAAATCGATCAGATCAACGGCGCCTATTACAAATACTGCAAGGGCATCATACACGCGGACTGCGTGCTCGTGGACAAAATCCGGAATCCTCATTTCCTGGACCTGATCAAGGATCCGCCGATACCCGACCGCAGGCCGGATCTGATCACTTTCATCCACAAACCGTTGGAGGTACGTAACGCGAACCGACATCGCTTCATGGTAAACCGTCGTAATACGGTAACGTAGTCGCGGCACTACAACGTGTGTGTCAGCACGGGCGCGAACACCGTTCGACATTCGACGAGCCAGACGCGCCCTAGCCATTTCGTGTGTGTGTGTGTGTGTGTGTGTACAGATCGGAATAATCAATCGTGGGCAGCGTACGGGTATCGTGTTAAGACGGTAGAACGGTAAAATCGACGAATGTGAGAAAAGTAGCGGAACGCGATCGGGGGTTGACATTCCCCTGGGGACCTAAACCTCACGAAGCCTGTCTCTGTTAGTTGTGCATGTCAGACGTTCGGTTGTAACGTCGTATAACCGTCCGAGCCAACACCACGGACTGTAGGCCACGCGCGAAACCCAGTCGTGTGCCCGTCTCACAGGGTCGTGTGTTTGTTGCAGCATTACCGGAACGTGATGAAATGCATGCAACTCATTCAGATCAACACCGAACACGACGACGACGATTATGAAGCGTTGTCGCACATCGTACACGAAATGCAGGTAATGCCAGTATTTCGTTATTCTGTAGATACATATTTATCCATGTACATGAACGAGGTGCTCCGTTTGTAGTCGGTGAAACGTGCGCTTACGCACATTCACGTTATACGTATTATGATATTTGTTTACCACGTTCAGGAATTATGTGTATCGGTAATATTACCGAAAACATAATCAAAACGAAAACGCGGTAGACCATCTGCACCGAGGTTGGCGAACTTTCTTCGAGTTACGCGCTAACGCGTTGCGACGAAAATTGTCGGAATGTTTCTAGTGCCACAAAATACGTAAAGATCAGTACAACTTTGTTTTACAAAATTAGAACTGTGTAGTTCTTAATAACGTGAACATAGAGACGAGAAAATAATTTGTTCACGTTATTAAGAACAATGGTACAGCTATAACCAAATAACTGTAGGTATTCTAATTGTTTGTCCTTTATTTCGCGTGCCATTGCATTTTAACCATCTTTGGCGAGCGTGTCGAACATTTCGCTACCGATATTTTATGTGTTCAACATTCACTCGACGTGTGCACTTTATCCCTCACACGTATTCAGGCGCAGACGGGTAAAAATAACATTTTTAAAAACATTCGTTCTTTCTAAAATTTGTAGAGTGCAATAATAAGTGTTCATAATACATTTTTCAAGAGTACACTGGAAGTCCACACATTACTATAAGATACTCCATTCAGAATATTATAATGCCGTATTGACAAAATATTGATTTAATTAACATTCGAATTCATTGAATGATAGACCTACTAAAATACGATGTCGAAACTCAAAAAACTATTGAATAATTATATGGTTATGCTCCTTAACATGACGACTTTAAACCGATTCGATACATGGTCAGCGCGTATATTATAACTCGAGATAAATGTTGTTTTTTTAAGAAAAACTATAGACGGTTTAACCAACAGTCGTGGGCAGGTAGTTGAATTATTTAAACTGGATCACCAAGATGTTCGTAACAGCTAAATCTATAGATACTAATATTTAGCTGTAGACATTTTATAGATTGTATTACATTTGATAGATATTATACTTATTAGTTAAAATTATATATAGGATCAAAGTATTCGTCGATTGACATTATAATGATTCTTTTCCGGATAAACCCATGGGTTCGGGTCAATATTCAACCGAGAAGATGAAAGGGCAACAAGCATAAGCGTGCGCAGACCTTATTAGCATTTTTTCACCATCATGTAGAAGTATTTTTCAGGAGAAGATATAAATAGGTTTACTTCATTAATATAACATGTATTCATCAATATCATCTGTATTACGTAATTTATTATTTATTACATGTTTACGTACAAATATATGTTCAGATATGAATATTGTCACTGTACGAAACACAGAGAAACAGTTGTAAAGAACTGTTTAAAATCATGGTTTAAAGCAGATAACTTGTGTGTCGGTATCTTTGGTAACCATAATCCTGAACTGATAATTTTTCCCACATCACGGATTCGTGGTAAATTGTTATCGTATTTATAATTTATATCAGTCACAAAATCTCAAACACGATTACTCAAGTGGCAAGTAATAGTAATATTAATTTGCGAAAAAATTCGGCCCGCAGGAGGGGCAGCTGCCCACCCTGCTCTCCCCGTGTGCACGCCTATGGCAACAAGTATAGCGTGAAAACCATCGATATAAAAATAAAAAGGTAAAATGACTACCGGGATTAGGTTCGAATCATCAGCGCACTATGTACCCGAAAAACGAAGTATTGGTTAAGTGTGTATTATTTAAGTATGTGATTCAGTCTTCAGAATCTGAAAGACGATGTAATAGAAAAATGTATACCTCGGGGAGAATCAATTTCGGTCGAGGGGTCACGTGTCCCAGTCGGTCCGCGGCACCTGCTCGTAGAGGCCGAAGTCGAGTGTCGGGAGAATTATCAACGTAATGGTTTTCCGTAATTCGATTTGTCCGTAACATGTTATATAAAACCAAACCGTCCGAACGGAGGAAAACTAATCCTTAAACAACACGCATTAGTGAGCACCGTATGAAAACATTAAGAAGGAAATCAATATTATAGGCTACGTATCGGTTCATAACGGCGGAATCTGGTCTAATGGAACCGGACATCGAAGGGAAGCCTTTGTTATCGCTCAACGATCTAGAAGCTCGTCTCGTTTTCACCAGGTGCAAGGTCAGTACAACGATATCATAACGCGTATTACTGTTAAAACTGTTGCGATTATAATTATCATTATTATTATTTTTTTTCACTTACATAATCGATCAATTTACACATCCGTGTGAATCGTATTTACGTTAACAAGTTGTAATAATTTAATTTTCGTTGTTCACGCCGACGTTGCAGCCTTTTACGTTGAACACGCCGGACCGCCATTGGATATTTGCCGGTGACCTTAGCCGGGTGGAAGGACGGTCTGTCCGATCTTATTGGGCGCTGCTGTTCTCCGACATTCTATTGTTTACCAAAGTCAGCCGGGACCGGGTCCTGTTTGTCACCGACGAACCCTTGCCGCTATCCTCAATTGCTCAAATACAGTTCTCCGTCAAGAAAAAAGGTATGTGTACACCCGTAGCCGATATTCGACTACGATGCGTTGAAAAATCTGTGTACTTGTATTAACATGTTTAGATTTTACTCCAATGAGTTTCCTTAGAATCAGTACCGCTTTCTCGAGTGTTCCCACTGTTTTGATTAATAAATGGTTTTAATAATATTTGTCGTTTTTTCCATAGTACACATAGGGGTTAAATGAAGGCGTAATAAAGTATTCCACTGAAGTCGATTCGATTTTTTAATCAAGTAGTTTTGGGGGAAAAAAATGCTTTCGTACACAACGTTTTAAGTATTTTATGAGCAGGTGGTAGTATAATAAAATATTCATTAGCTACATGAAGAAATGTTTACAAAAACCGGGAAAAATGCGAGTTATTTTTAATCTCGCGTCACGGGAGTTTAATACATTTTTACCGTTTCAGATACAGAATTCCGATTAGTAATAAATAGCGGAACAGATAATACGTCCTGTCACAGTAGTCCGGCCATGACCGGATGTAGTCCGTTGTTATCCGATCTGTCGGGTACTCTTTCGAGATTGCCTAAAAACAGAGGAAGAGTTATCGTGCTCCGAGCGCCCAAACCTGAACTCAAAGCGGTATGGCAAAACCTCATCCAACGACAAATGTAAGTATATAGTATTCATATAAATATTGCTTGGTATGTAATATTCAGCGGACTTGAACCGAAAAGAACCGCGTGCATCTGTCTCACTCTCTCTTTCTCGACCAACGTAAACTGTGCCGATAAAAATTTTGGAAATAGAAAACAAATCGCGGACAAGACGACCAATCTACAGTTTATGTGTTCTCGAGACGTTAACGATAACTTTAATACAAATGTTACTTATAACGCATAACGATGAATTCTTGTGCAATCGTGTTATGTTATATTATGTACAACGTTTTCGGTTTTAGACTGACGTTGGACAAAAATGCATTCGCGTCGGACGGTAAGTGTAAAGGACCGTCGTCGGAGTCGCCGGACTCGCCGGACGACCTGTTGGCCAACTCGCTTGCCACACTGGACGATGAGGTCTACGCTGATAGGCTAAAGGTACAGTGTAAGCTCTCGCTAAGCAACCCGACCACGCCCACCGGAACCACGTCCGACCGTTATCCTGTCCGTCCGCCGTCCTGAGATTCGGTTTCCCGGCCGAACAGATGCTGTAGTCCCACCAGGTTCTAGAGTAGAGTATTTGTTAGGTCGGGAACTGTAGCGAAAGCCCCTTGTGCGAAAATGTGCTCGAACCGCTGTTAGAAAGTTAAAGAAAAATTAAAAATTAAAAAAACAAAAACAAAAACCACCACTTACCCTGAAATCGCCCTACGTCGATCGCAGCGATATAATTACATGATACAATTCAAAGATCGTTAATAATAACAACCCATCGATCGATTCCATTTATCATCATGTACATTCCGAACACGTAATATTACCTACCTCATTAACTGTGTATAAATGTAGATTATTTATAATAACTCATCATACTGAAGTACTAAAAACGTGTAAAATTCAAACAAATGAATCAAAATAATAAATCGTCTCGATTAACTCTTAATTTTTTTTTTTTTTTTTATTCAAACATAATTTATAATGTATAATTAATGTATAGAGGCCGTGTAATTTATTATGTGAGAAAAAAATTAAAAATCATCACAACACTATTCCATGCATTCCGATCGATTTTAAACTTAATACAAAAAATGAATTGATATACGAGTACATACAATAACTAGATAGCTAACTCAATGTAATGCATCAAAGGAAAATTTGTTAAGTATATTACTATAATATGCAAGTGGGGTAAGAACGATTATGTGGAACGTAATTCAGATATTTTTCTTTCTATCGATGTTCTTCCGCGATAATCGATATGTCTTTGATTTCCCTATACCGTTCTAATCCCGTTTACATATGGTTGACGATTAGTTGAATCTGACAAATGGTTACACAGAATTAACGTGTAAATAACAATAAGATGAACAACGATAATAGGTTGGTTATCTTGTTATAACAAATACACAGTAAATATTATTAATATCACATATCAGTAAGATGAAACGATTTCGATGGTCGCGATTAATCAAGAATTGTCCCTTGCGATGATTTTTACGAGTCTACGTGCGTGGGTTTGTATACGAGTGTATGTGTGTGTGTACGTATGGGTGTTGTGTGTATGTGTGTGTGTGTACGTGCGTTTGTGTGTGTGCGTGTGTAAGTTTATGTGTGTGGACGGACAATAACAGTTATATTTTAACGGTGGCGTTCTGTGGGCTATTATTTATAAATCGATATAAAATTCATGCCGCGTATCCTTTATGATTTGCATTATACAGTAATGCGCATATATAAATACATATACACGTACGACGGATTAAATCTTTCCGCACAGTTAGAAATATACCGATTGATTAACGATGCATGCAACTATAACGTTTATAGCAATTATATATTTTGTATAGAACGGCAGCAGTAAACAGTATTGTTGGTTATCAATTAACATGTGAATTTGTTGCACCGCAATGTGTATTTTTTCGAAGACCTACGTATGCGTGCACGTGCATTGCGATAGCACTACGTGTGCGTATACGGTCGTCGTAGATACATTTTACATACCGTAGTGGCTTACAAATACCAGTACCCGTACCTATACGTTATACACTCATTGATCACGTATTATCGTATTACATACTTAGTCGATTAGAGTACATTTTTTGAGCACGGGGCGCCAGCATCTGTTTGACGCCGGGGAGGCGAACGTGTACAACGTCTTACCTTACATTAAAATTTGTATACATGCATTATGACCATAACTAAATTGTATTTACGATGTATTATTGTTTTTGTACAACGTATATTGTAGTCATGTAAAAACAATTCGTACGACCCCGATCGAATGTCTGATCGACCAACTCCCGTCGGTACGCATTATACCATAAGTATTTAATATATTATTACTATTATTATTATTATTATTATTATTATTATTATTATTATTATTATTCATGTACATGCACACGTGTACCTACACAATTTTTATAGCGTAAACAAGACATTATTAGCATGTAGTGCTACTCCGCGTATCCAGTCTTAGAAAATTAGATGATATACGACACGCCTAGATATAATAAAAAATAAAAAGTCACTCCGCTAGTACACACTACCGTGCAAGGAAAATATTTTTATTTTTCAATACCATTTATAAGCCAATGGCCCTTCGTCTTGACGTGTTTCGTGAACTGTCTCTTCCTTTATACATAGTGTTATGATTTTGAAATTGATCAATACACACAACTTATTTATTATATTCATTTCAAATCAAATATTATATAATAAAAGTTTAATATTTTAACGTATAATATAACGATGGTCCTTATTTTAAGGTATAGTTAAATGTTCGTGAATGTTTATAATACGTATTTAAATGTTTGTAAAATGTAAATGTTTCCGTCCCGAAAGTTGTAAACAACTTGTCTATATTACGATGGATTTGTATATGTCGACATATCGTTTTTTAATAGAAAATTATCTTTGTAGTCTAATTTAAAATTAAAACATTTGTAATTAGAATATGAATAAAATGTTTTCAAAGAAATATACACGATCACATTTTTTATTCCACTCATGTTTCGCTATTTAAACGGTAAAAACAATTTCGACGATATTTTACGCTACATATGCATTGGTAATGAATATGCGTTATTTTACTATGTACGAACACATACATGGAACACCGGAGCAGATCATATTAACGTATAAAATAATGGATTTCAAAACAAAAAAAAAAGTAAAACCAAGTTTTTTAAAACAAAAGCAATACATACTTATTTTTACCGTTTAAATAGCAATTGGACTATTTTCCTCATTTTCAGCTACTGTACAGTCCTAGAAGAATGCAACGTCATTGAACACCGTATTATGTTAAGAGAAATATGTACAATGCATGTATACAAAAAAAAAAATCTCTCGAATGAATGCAGACGTGTTGTTTACCAGTACTATTTTTAAGCATGCACAAAAAATTCATTCCCAATTGTTTTAATTTTTTTAATTTTTTTTATCGTAAAACACGTTTTTTATTCATTTTTTTATTATTATTATTTTTTGTTTTGTGTGTTTTTCGAATTCTCGTCGACAATAACGTAGACGAATACGCAACGACATCTACGTGCACCATGAACGAAAACGATTTTCCGATCAGCAGCTAAGACGTTAATACCAATGAATTAATTAATATATGATTAACATACAATTATGCACAAGCCCATAAATCAAGCAGTCGTAATATCAATTAAATACGTGTACGTCCAGAAACACATGGGTTCCAGTGACATGGAACAGTTCCGTGTTAATAATATATATTATTGATCATCAAATTCGATCGTGAATCGTGAATCCGTTGAACTGCTGCGGCACAATATTATATTATACGAACGCGGAGGTATTTGCATAATACCTTTCAATTCGTTCAATATTTAATCAAGTAACAATGTTTACTATTCGCGCATGATTTACGACCGTGCAAAAATACTACTTGTACAATTGAATTATGTTTCGACAAATCCATTATTCATAAGCTATCCAACTAAATCACACTCTGAGCGCGAATTCTGTTGTGTATACTCTGAGCGTTTCAATTTAATAACGACCGACGTGCAATGGTAATGAATAATATAACTATCTGCGAGTTGATAAATACTCGCATATGTACGAGTAGGTATGGAGTTCTTACTACGGTCAGATGTGTTTAAAAAATAATTTGCACCATGAGTTTAAATAAATAATTATGATTTCGAAAATGATACTTTGAACACGTAATAGTTAAATGAGATAAGTTTAAATGTACGCGCATAGTTTAAAAATATTTACAGTTACATAATCCTATTGTTACAATAAATATGATGTAGAAAATGTAAAGGAATTTCGACGTAATAAACATTTTCTTCTTTCAGCAGACAAACAAATATTATTGTCATGTTAATAATTCTTTGTCGAAACTTAACAAATAAAAAGACTCGATAGCATTGCGATAAAATATAACTTAACTTCACAGCGCACAATTCATTCGTCTTGTACTTAATATTGTACATATTAATAAGATCTTAACCTCTTTTTTTTCATACTGTTCCCATCACGATCGTATTTGGTGCAGATTCCCATCGGGTTTCAGAGTAAAAATTAATAATACAAAAATATTTACCCTCCTCTTCTTAATTAAAATAAATTGGAACATGACAATTTATACCCGATGAGTATCTTCAATCATTTTTTTCGAAGACTATATTCTACAACTAAAACAATAAGTTTTCTTTAACGAATTATGTTGTGCATTCAAAAACTCGTTAGTTGTAAATTTGTTGTCAACTAAATGTATAATCTATACCGTCTCTACACCATACCCGTGTAATTCAATTTTTATTCGTCACAATTTTTTTTTTTTTTTTAAATGTCTTTTATTTTCACCACTACTGATTTCAAACCCTATACGCTCTACATAAATGTTGATCGAAACAATAATAACTTAATCATTTTCAAGCAATATATAAATAACACTTTATGCTGATGAAAAATTTCCACACAAGTCACGAATGTCATCGTTTTCCGATTCAAAGTGTCTCTCTATGGTTACCATCTTGTCCGTTTTCCGCTAAAGATTATGTTCCGTTTTTCTTCAAATCAAAATTAAATTTGTTTATCATATTTTTGAGAACCCTTTACCATCGACACTTCCGGAACCACGAACATGGACGAAAGTTGTCGCTATCACATTTGCGATCACAACAACGTCCACGAAAATTGTATTATTATTATTCAATGACGTTGGTGCATTTTTTTGTATAGTGTCGGTGAATACTGAAGTAATTACAAGTAACCATGAACACAATATGGTAATTTACAAAAATTTTAACTTCAACTTTGATCATACATCGAAAATTGGCATTACGATGCGGAGGGTGTTATGAAAAAAAGTGTACTGCTAAAATATTTACCAAAAATAATTATGAGCTTCTCGAATAAGGTGAATCATACGGCATATCGTAATTCTTTTGATAGACGTCTCATATATAGACAAATTGTCAATTCTGCCTGTAAGCGTAGAACAGTAGAAGACATCAGTACGAGGCCAAACAAATAATAATTTTACAAAAAATTGAACAAAGTTTGTGTAGCACTATTTCCATTAAAGACATCGATCGTGTACGGGAAAATATCTTTGACAGCCGACGCAAAATTCTTCCTGCTAATCCGACTTTTGTGCAATCTGTCCACGACCCATTGTGAGTAATGAACATCTTGACAAAACAAGGTGAACCGTTTTTATTGATATAAAGACCCATTTTAGATTAGACTTTTGACAGTGTAAAAACCGCACGGATAAAACGAAGACCTATCAATGAGATCGGTGTATGTTAAAATATTTTCAAAAATCATTTTATTACGTAAATTTAATAAAACTCAATGTTGCCAATACGTTGTGGTGCATTTTATATACATAAGAGTACAATAAGTAGTCCGAAAATTGATTGCAACGCAACTTAACATGCACATACACCGATTTCTATGATGTGTACTCAGTTATTTGGCTCTCCTAAACATTTTCATTTTCGTAACAAACACCGATTTCATTGACAGATCTCCAAAATTTTAATAACATTTAATTATATCATCCGCGATCGATCATGTATGTTCAATTTTTGTCGAACGTTTGCACGTGATTTTAAATCACGATATAGGTTCAAGGATTCTCAAAAATATTAAAAACAAATTTTATTTTGATTTGGTTTGATTTGGTGGAAACCGGAACATGATCTTTGGCGGAAACGAACACGGCGATAACGATTGAGGGTCACTTTGGCGGAAAAGGGGAACTCCCCAAGTCACAAACTATAAATCAATTCCGATCGGTGACGTGCCCGAACTATTTTCAAGAACTACTCCCCTCATTGCCTACCCGTTGATTTTCTTATCCGCCGATAGCCTTTTAACGCGGAAACACGTTTGGCACCAATTTGCTAATTAGTGAAATACCCATTTATAAGCAGATAACGATAACGTGTAGTATGGGATACGTTGCATTTCGAGCACCAAAGACCGATCATCCTAACCAAGTAGCCGGCGAAATGTATAACAGCCATGGACACAGCAGTGTTAAATGCATTCGTATTTGGTCTAAAACGATTTCGACAAAATATCGACTAGGTTTTATGAGGTAGACACGTCTAATAACATTTATTACATCATTGTCGATCAAAATTAAAACTAACGCGTACATCTAATAATATGCTTATACAATTATTGCCGTGTCGTGGAGTTTGAAATTTCCAAATTGTAAACATTTTAACTGGGAAATAAAGCGATCACGACCGTGTTCTAAGTTATTATCTTACTAATGCGAGTAGGTAAGAATATTAAGAACGATATTTTTGCAGAGGAATCGCACTATGTCCAAAATTCAATAAAAGAAAATCCGGTTTACGCGTAACTATGCTATTAATAATAATGATTATCAGAAAAAAAAAATGATATAAGCTTATATTTTATTGACGTCCACCAACATGTAAAACTTGTATGTAAATTAGATTTTTAGTTAAAAAAAATAAAATAAAATACATTTGCTTATTGTTCGTAAAATATGTTTTGTTTCCTTGCACAGAATACGAACGGCAAACGCGTGCTACAATAATTAGCCCAAGCCACTAACAAACTATATAGCTATGAACTATCGGTTCATCAACATTTACGAATTACACAGTGGCGTAATTAAGATTGATCAGCGAGAGCGTAAAGTTTCAGTCCAATACATTATAATATTTTAAAATTTTGTTTCCTTCTACAGTTCACAATAGTTAATTTGATTTAATTTTTATTTCATGACAACTGTAGCAAGGGTCGAACCCCGGATGAGTAGTGAAAATTACCATATCCACACATGCTACCTGCACGCTGAACGATGATTATAATATACTAACGAATTAATCTTTGCAGTTAAGAGATAAATGATCACACATCCCCGAATATTATAGTAGATCTATATAGATATATCGATGACGTTTTCATATGTATGTCGTGAGGGTTGGACGCGGTATTTGATTTAAAAATGAACAAGATCGTACTTCACTGAAGATCTGCATACTTTCTCCGTATACCTATCATAGGCATACGCAGACCTGTATTTAGGAGGTGCCTACAATACGCTCGGGCGCTATCTTAACAAAACGTGTTGGTATAACATATATAATAAATTATATTGCATGAATAATTAAATAAATATAACTTTAATTTTTAATTTAACATTATGGTATATTTGTCCCGATTAATATGTTTTCCTTGAATCTCGTACATTTTTCTCGGGTATCTTCAATTATTTATGATTTTTTCTTTTTTAGTCAATTGTAGGTGTAATATAATCATAATAAGTTTTTGCACCAAATTCAGAACATTTTGTTCTATTTCTTTTATTACGAAATATCATTTATTTTTTACCGAATACTTTAGAATAAATTATATTAAATTTGAGAAACGTCAGTTGAAGGTGAGCCCTTTGCTATTAAACTTGAATTGAAGAACCCCATTTACAATATTTCTAAGGGTTCCCGAGCATATCCGTCATCCCTGTGTGCCCGACTGTGGTACCTAAATACGTGTACATGCAGAGATAGAAGAGTGGAAAAATCCGCTCCCAGATCCAAATCTCGGGAGTTACACCAATGTATACGATAATGGATAGTTGAAATTGTGATGCGGGCAAGATAGTGGCAACTGTAAACTCGAAATGTTTCAAACATTTAGAAGAGAAAACCCGACGGTGAGATTGTACGTTTTTCGAACCATCTACTTGCTACCGTCCTACCGTCGGGTTTCACTTTTGCGTATCCATTACGACGTATTCGTCCGTATGATTCTTGTATTACATAAAGTTAATTACGGAAAAGTTGCACGTGGACTTCGCAGAACTATTTTTCTAATCTCACCGCAGCACCGTATCAATCACACGAGCAATGTACATCGTTGCAACTTGAGAGTCGACATCGTATACAATTGATCGCTGATTTTTAACTTTTTTACTTGTTTTTATTTTTTTAATTTATTTTTATTATTTTATTTTATTTTTTGCTACCCAAAGAAAAAACGCATTGACTGATCGGTTTACAATCGCTAATTCGGCACCGAAAATGTGCTGATACGCTATAGTTACGATAAATGTGAAATACACGCTAGCGCATGTTTTACCGCTTATTTGTGTCACTGCGGCTGAACTGAGATATGATTATTACTTATTAGTTATTATGTAATGGCCATTTGTTTGAACGCATCACCTGTGTTATTATTTGTTGTCGCATACGGAACACCTAATTTTAAACGCAGTCATAAAGAGTTCAATACGACCTAGACGATATTTACTGATTAGCAAGTGATCTGTTCGATCGGGTGGTCTTACTCGTACAGGTAAACGTTGGGAACCCAATTCGCTTGATTTATCCGCTGTTTTTTAATATCACGTACTTACATATTTGTATGTTAACTGCTTACGGTTCGCATCAGAAACACTAGAGATCCGAACATCGCGTTTAATTTTCTTCGCGATACGACGGAAATCGACAACGGCAAAGCCTTGCTCCGCTGTACACGTTTGTTTTATACTTTAATCCGAAAATTCCGTAAGATCGACGGAGACGGTTTACATCTCGTCAAGTTTCAAGTGACGCGATAGAGCATGTGTAAAAGTTTTGAAGTTTTAAAATCACTGATACCGTAACTTCCTAACGGTTTTTAGACCGTACTTTTAACACGTACACGACGGACTCTCGAAAATACCTCAAACTACCGCGCACGGTATCTTTTGAAATCTCGAACCCACTCGCACTTCAACTTCTTCGGGTTCTTCGAGGTACCGCTGCGTGCAACGTGAATATGACGTGTTATAATATTAACCGTTTTTCAGTTTACGTGTGTACGTCGAGTGTGCTGTAATGCTTGCGGAAACGCGCGTCAACATCACATAAGCCGGGTTCACGCCGCGCCGTGCCGTTTGTCTTGCCGCGCCGCGTGCGCTCTACAAGAACGTTTGACGCGAACGCGCATCTCGAACTTGATCTTCGTCCCCGACCATCAGCTTCTCGTTCCCATAGGACATCGCGTAACCCGACCTGCCGACTATGTTTGTCCATCGTCCTGTCGCGGATCCTATTGAAATCGGCGGTAAATCCCTCGCACCACACCGACAGCGGTGCGCGACGCGGCCCGGTGCACCGTGAACTCGGCTTAACCGGACGGTGTCGCGCGACCGAGACGACACCGCCGACAAGCCGAACCGTTCGTAATCAGAAAAAAAAAAAAAAAACAGTGCGTGCCGTCTGTGTGGGTTTCTAGTCGTTTGCCGAGTCGTTGGTGGACGAGAGGTGTCAACGGATGACCAAGAGCAGCACGTGCAACAAGGGCAAGGCGTTGCACATATCGCAGTGGATCAAGGGCGAGCTCGGCGGCGGTCGCGGGTGGGACGGCGGAGGCGGTCGAAGGTGTCGCGGCTCCGGTAACAACGACGGGGACGGCGGCGACGACGACGAGGACGATGGAAGTGGCGAAGACGAAGATTTGGAACTGTGGTCCGCGGAACGGATGAACGCCGTGCAGGCAGAGGTCCAGCGTCGGTTGTCGTCGATGGCGCGAGATGAATGCGGAGGCGAAGCGACGGTCGAGTGCGTCGCGGAAACGCTGTCGGTGGTCAGCAGCCCGGACGACAGCCAAGTAAGTGTACGTTTGTTTCGTTTACGTGTGATACGGGTCTGGAGTAGGGTTTAATGTATGGGCCGAGGATGAAATCTTAATCGGTTGATAATTCGAAACTGGTTCTGAGCAACGAGCGGTCGAGTAATAGATTGATTCGCTAAACAAGACGGGGGCCTTTTTTTTTTTTTTTTTGTGTTAAATCACGGCGCGGAAGAGGGGGGTACTACACCCATGGTTGGGTCGTCCTTCCCCCTCATCCTCCGTATCGTTTATTGTTTATTGAAGATAAACATTACATTTTTCAAGGTATTATATAAAAGCTGTGCACATACAAAAAAAAAATGTGCAAAAAATGAACAATATATGTTCATATATTTTACTCATTACCGGTAATAGACTAATTGGTCTATAAGATTTTGGTAGTGATAAATCTTTATCGGATCCTTTTGGAATTATCACTAGTTCTGCGTTTTTCCATGGTTGCGGGAATGTTCCATTTTTCATTGATTCGTTTATAATCAATGTTAGATCATCAGATATTTGATGCCATGCTTTTTTCAAAATTTTTCCAGTTAGGTTATCGTATCCTGGTGCTTTATTAGGGTTCATTCTCCAGAGTGCAATTTTCACTTCTTCTTTAGTGACATTACGCTCAAGTGTATAGTTCGTTCTTTCTATCACTATTCGGGAATCTTCTCCGTCGATTGTAGGTATTAATGTGTCTGTTATCTCTTTTAATGTTTCTCCGACGGTAGTGGTAAAGTTTCCGTCGGTTTTTCTCACCGAAGTTGGTACATGTTGTGTAATGGTACCCTTTTTAATCCATTTGAAGGTTTTCCCCCAAATGTCTTTATTTCCTTCGGTTGTAAATTCTTTCCATGATTTGAACTTCTCTTTTCGTAATTGACTAGTGTACTGATTTCTGGCAAAATTATATGCTTGTCTATATTCTTCTGGATTATTACTGTTACATTTTTTAATGTACAGTCTTTGTTTTTTCCTCATATATCTTCTTTTTTCGTCCAATTCGGGTGTCCACCATTGAGGTTTAATCTTTAAATTTCTTTTAGTTTTTGGTATGGAGTTGTCGGCCGATACGATCAGATTTTTTGTTAATTGTTTGATCATATTGTTTATATCTCCTGTGATTTCATTTTTATTAGTCTCTTTCTGAAGGGTTTTTGTGAATATATCCCATTTTGCTTTTTTAACATTATATCTTTTTTGTCTCTGGTTTGTATTATTGTTTGCATTAGTGTTTGATTCTATGTGCAATGTAAAACTTATAATGTTATGGTCGCTTGTGGTTTGTTGTTCTATTACTTTCCATTCTTTTATACGATCTGTCAACAAGTTGGTTAATGTTATGTCGATCCAAGTGTTTCCTCTAGGTCCTAAGTAAGTAGGATTGTGTGGAATTTGGTTCTCTATTTTTAAATTTTCTCTTGTTATAAAATCTTCGACAAAAATTCCTCTGTGATCGGTGTTTTTGCTTCCCCACATTGTAGAGAACGCATTTACATCTGCACATATTATGATTGATTTGTCGAGACCTATTTTTTCTATGATGTTTGTTAATTCCGTGGTAAATCGAATAGTGGGTTCTCTGAATTGGAAGTACGCTGATATAAGTACGACGTTTGTTCCATTTATTCCGATATTGGCAATCGCGAAATGTTTATTCATATATTGTTGTAGTGCTACTATTTCTAATTTTGGGTTTAACACCACGATAGCTGTCCATGTAGTAATGCTTTCTCTACCCTTTATGTATTGTCCCTTGTGACATATAACTCTGAATGGATTAATTTCCAATCCAACGAGTTTATGATTTCTAGTGTAGGGTTCTTGTATTAGTATTATGTCTATTTTGTTAATGGTACTATAATGCAGGAGTTCGTCATTTACTATTTGACTCCTCGCTGCGTTTATTTGTATTATTTTTAAATTATTCATGATGAATTTGTGCCATAACTTGTCTTTCTGCACCTTTGTATAATTGCTCTCATGCGTGAGGGGCAATCAAGGTGATTCGATGGCTCATTTTTACCACAGTTCACACATTTTGGATTTAAACTACAGTTTTTCCAATCGTGGTTCTTTTCCTGTGTCGAACATATCATGCATGTCTGTATGTTAGTCGGGCAGTATTTTGCAATATGTCCATACCTTTGACATATGAAACACCTGGTAACTTGGTCATAGGGTAGGATTCTACAATACGACATACCGATGTAGAATCGTCCGTTGACAAGTTTTTTATATATGCTCGGGTGGACTTCCAGTAACCAGGATACTTTTCTGGAAGATATTTGTCCCTGGGGCGATCTTTTATTGATTGCATTATATTTTTCTTTGTCAGTATCTCTAAGTTCGGAGTTGAGGTTAATGAGATCCTCCACAACTTCTACTCCGGTTAACTCACTATCAACATTGTATACCAATAACTTTGGTTTCAATGTTTTTTGTTCAACTACCTCGAGATTACTTTTGAGCAAAGCTTCTCTTGTATTTCGATCGGCAGGTTTAATGTAAATGTCTCCTGTTCTTTTAATAGTATTTGTCATTACTATATTTGGTCTCGGATTATTTTTTAGTATCTCTGAATAAGCTTGTTTCTTTAGTTCCAGAGATGTCTTACTCCCTGTGTTCTTGACAATATATCCTAGTTCCGGTGTTTCATTTTTTGCTTTTTCAATAAGCTTTTTAGAACGTTGTTTTTTGTTAGTTTTTCTTGTAACTAAAACAAAACCATCTTCTTTATTATTATTCTCTGGTTCAACTCTACTTGGCGGTCTAGGTCTAGATCCCAAGCGGGATTTGATCGTCCGAGGTTCTGTATTTTTCACTTGTTTGGTTCTGTTAAGTTTCTCTATGGTATTCTTAAGATCCCTTGCTTCATCGCGTGAATTAGAGATGATGGATTCAATTTTATTAGAAATCAATGTTTCCATATTTTTCTCCATTTGGTCGAATTTCATTTTTAGTATCTCTAAATCATCCGTTTCCTTTCTTATATTCTTCTGTTTTAGGTTTTCTAGATAAATTATTGATTCTCCAAGTTTTGCCATTGTAGTGTTATCAACTCCATGTTTATAAGTAATCTGATTGTGAAGGTCTTGCAGATTAGTTATAACTGTACAAATATTTATCATAGTATCGTTTGTCTCTTTAACGCATTTTGTGCATTTTTCGCAGCAATTTGATTTTAAAACTTCTCTTTGTTTTTGTTTTTGTTTTTCTCTTTCTCTTTCTGCTTCTCTTTCTTTTTCTTTTTCTTTTTCTTTTCGTTTTTCCAATTGTTGTTTTCTTATAGCGTTCTCAAGTGCCCGCTCCATTTCATTACCGGATTCACTATCCGACTCCGATTGTTGAGTAGGTACGGGTTCTTTGTTTTTCTTAATTGTTGTTGTCTTTCTGGGCTTTGTCACTTTTGACGTACCCTGTTTATCTCTTTCATCCATTTTCAATAGTTGCTTGTTGTGCTATAATGTTAAAATCCTCCAAACCCCATATACCAACCCTATCTGGACGGATTTAAGTTAATTTGTGGTTTCGGACTTTAAAATATTTCTTTATTGATTATGTTGTCGTCGTTAACAACCGAATTGTCGGGACTTAGAATTATTTCGGAATTAATCGAATACTTGTTGATTGCCTGTTAGCAACACGAAATATCTACGCGATTGTTATTTTTCGGACTTAGAAAAATTTTCGAAAAGATAATTATGACTTGTTGATTTCTAGTTAGCAACGTAGACCAACAACAGAAATATTAAAATTCGGACTTAGAAAAATTATCGAGACTAATAACCGGCTAGCAACGCGGGTTGCTAACGAGTTTGTTGATTCTCGACAAAAAACGAATTTTTTGTTTAAAAAGTCAAATTTCGGATGTTTAAACCGCCCTCGAGGGTGCGTATTTAAGCCCACGGAGTTGAAACTAGTCTCAAACGGTAGGGGACAACCCTGGCTACCCTCCCTGTAAATTACGAGAGTAAAGGACCGTCCAGAGAGGAGTGATCCCCCTGTGAGTACCCGTAACTACGGAAAAATAAATCTCTGACCTGATGTATCCCTTATGTCGCCGTAACTTCTCAACCCTTGGTCCGATTTTCTTGGGATCTGTACAGGTGCACACGATTTCTCAAGACGAATCCTCCGGTATCTTCGGCGTAAAAAACTCTTCACTTTTTCCCGACGACAAAGTCAATCTCGCGGGAGCTCATAAAAACACGTCTATTCGCAACGAATGTCACATTTTAGCTGACGGGGGCCTAGGCCGAAAATATGAGAAAACGAATGTAACGTAATCGATAAAAAAAAAAAAAAAATACGATAAAATTAAAGGCGGTTAGCCTTGTCGTACGGATTAGGTGGAAATTGGTCTCGAAATTCCGGGGCAGGGGAGAAATTGAAAGTAATGTCGGCTCATCGAACAAGACTCTATGACTTAGATCAGTGTTTGGAGTGTTTTACAGAGAAAAATCGACTGCATGTGAGTATCAGCTGTAAGTAAGATAAATTAAAAAATACGGTCAACAGGAGTGTAGTGGGAGATCGTGGAGCTTATATTCAAAATTTATTTTAAGTTTAAGAACTTTTGCTGCACACAATCGAATTTTTTACTGGCTGCCAGCAGTCTAATGATTCCACATATCATTGAGCCCTAATCAACAATTTTCCCAACAAGACATTTGCGCATGTGAAATTCGATGACCTTAATCGCCCAGCTCGCTATTTAAACAATTTTGCAATGTTTAAAAAGAAATTAGACATACGGAACTAGTTCAGTTTAGTTGATATGATAAAACGTATAAAATATTAATCGACTGCCTTGCCCTATACTCCAGCGTACCTGTATTGCCTATACAAAACGCCGTGCGTGTTGAACACAGCTTGACGTACACTAATTGTTAAAACCTAAAAATGTTTTATTATATTATACATATCCACAAGACAATGGCTCCTTTTTTTTTATCGTGATGATACTACGGTTTTAACGAATTCATTCGAACAATAGCGTATAGAATATCACAGTTTTTTGAAATCGCAATAAATTGAAAAACCAATTTTTTACATCATCGATGGTGTCCAATTTCTAAATCAAAAATCTCGATTTACGCAGATTATATTCAGACCGTTTAAATATGATGTGCTTCCGTCCACGTAAGATCAATTTTAACTTAAAACTATCACACCGTTTAGTTGTATTATCCAATATTTTGCTATACTGCAAACCTGTAATCGATGATGTAGTTGATTTTTATTTAACTATTATATTGATTTTAATTATTTAAGATACTTAAGATACTCTTTTTTTCACGGTTGGAACCGACGACGACCCCGAAACTGTTTTTCACATTGCTTCGGAGCTATTTAAGATACTCTAGGAAAAGACGTGAAATAACCTCTTTCAATGTACTAACTAGACAACATTTTCTATCAGAAATCTCTTGTGGCTGTGACGATCGTTCCAATCTTTCGGAAACACGTACACGGAGGCAAAAAAAATAATCATGATTAAACCAATGCGTTCCTTGTTTCGTTCAGAATTTAAAAAATAAGAATAAAACGTTAGCTACGTGATGAACAGCTTTTACGAGAGGTTTTACGTATTATCGGATAATATCGTCGTCGTGATTTAAATGTTTATCATTGTTATCACAGAATTCTGACCGGAATAGAACATTCAGCATTCGTTTGTGTCCGCAGAAAACCGTAGTACCGGAAAACGTGTGCAACAAATGTCATATGACTTGCGATATCAACGGCAATCAGAATTCGGACGCGTTCTTGGACTTGGATCCGGACAACAAATGGAAACCGTCCACTGTGTCCGTGACCGCCGATCTCAGTCCTTGCGAACCTTTCGGAAATAATAACAACAATAACAACAACAACAGCAACTATGAAAACAACAACAATCGCAGCAGCAGCTCCAATAACAATATTATCAACAATAATATCCACGACAAGGACAGTGGTGATGACGACGAAGGACCTGAACCGAATCAACAGCCGTACCTTGTTCTTAGTTCATTGCCGCCACCACAACGTTATCGCCACCCTTATCAACAATTAAGAAATCAACAAATCCGAGATCTTTGGTTTTCGTCGACTTCCAGCCTGGATTGGACCGAAGCGAATCCCAACCATTCAACGGATAGTCTGGACAGAGTGGAATTTTGTTCGACTTCGGATTACCGGTAACCGCATATTATTACATAATTTAACCCGTTAGTTAATCATTTCGTTATGGTGACAAGCCCGAAATCGGTACTCAATCACATGAACAGAAAACGTTGTCACTTTCCAAAATGATGGCCCGTAATCAACGTAGATGAGTGAAACGTATTTAATTCGGAAAAATGTCGTTACCGCTGTACTTGTACAATGCCGTAGCTAGAACTAGATGGGACCCCGGTGCAAATTTAATCTGTGGTCCCTTTACATAGGCGCATAATGGGTGTGAATTTAGGTGGTGCTGGAATAATTGATTGTACACAGATCTGTGGGGAGCTTAGCCACTAACAGTCCACCCCCCCCCTTAATAATATAATTAACTGCATTGTAACAATTTAAAATCTTTACCTATTAATATTCTTACTTTTTTATTATAACACATATATAATAAATTAAAGCTTTAATTATTTATACTTAGATACTCGTATAGACAAATTAATAACTAATAATAAAATTGAAATCGTATAAATGTTAATATAATCGCTACTCTTATGTATTTAAACTATTAAGTAACTATACTGTACATAATGTATTATGTATGCAAAATATTTCAAAATAATTATTTTATTATATTATTATATGCGAACTGAGAGTGCTGATTTGAAGCCTGGGGGTGCTATTGTGCTAAGCACCCCCTATGTGTGCTTATGGCCCATTATTTTTCCATTAATATTTTATTTAAACAATTATAAAAAACCAATGCAAATCAGTATGTATATAATCTTCATCAGTATGTAATCTTTTTTATTGATTTCAAGTATGGGCACTATATTAGAAATTGAAACGTGGAGCCCCGGTGCAATGAACCGCCCACACCACGGTTTCTACGGCACTGTACTCGTACTTAGTGATACGCACGAAAATGTTTAAACTATTCGTTTACAATATATTGACTATATTCTTCTACTCTTCCTCTCTTTGTTGTTATTAACTAATTAATCTGTTTAGCTTACTCCTTTTAGTCCGTCTTTCGACTCCCTTCGTTTTTCATAAATGCATCACTTTGATAGAATCTTCATTTTTTTAAATGTATGTTATTGTTAATCAAATATTCACGAATGGCATAACATTGTATTTAAAAATAATACGTTCGCCATTTTTTGGTTTTTTATTCTGCCTCTAGATGGCCCGAAGACTTTTGTCCTGTTACGTCAAGTTGCTGTCTTCCGACGGACGAAGACTATAACTACGACGCTTCGAGTGAAGAATTCTGGGGAACGCCCAACAGCAGCACTACTTCTCCACTATCCGTCGAAGTAAGATGTGTTTTGAACTAACAACTATTTTAGATGTACATTGTGATCGCATTCCCCACAGTCCACACAAATTAATGTCAATAACAATAACCATTAAAACCAATCGCATTGCTTAGGAAACAGTTACATTTCTCAACCGACTATAATAATTTCAATTAACGGGACGAAACAATAGCGCGTCATTGAATTATTAGCATTACTGTAAATTATCAATGGAACCCATTGTACTTTTCGAAGAACGATATTTTTAAAACAATTAAATTTAAAATTAATGTTTTTGCATTATCTCACCGCGCAAAATGTCAATTAAAATAAAATTTAAACGTAAAAAATATCGAACGCTGTACGTATCGTTACTATTACTAAGTTCGTCATTATAATGGTAGTTTATTTATGAAAGAATACTTTGACCAATTCCGCAGTGTTGATCAATATTACAAACATAAAATATTCAACTGCTCTTGTATGGCTTATTTGTTTCTCTTAAGGTCGCTCCACACTATGCGCGTTTCGTGTTTCGTGTTTACGCGTTTCGCGTGAACTCGAGAATAATGTATATGACTTTTTCACGAAATTTTTTTTCGCGAAAATCGTTTCGCGGCCAAGACTGTAAATTGACGAAATCAAAGAGCACAAAAAATAAATTCGGAAGAAAATGAAAAACGCGAAACGCGCATAGTGTGGAACAACCTTTAACAGACCTCGAAACTTTAATTTGTATATATAAGTAAATTACGTCATTATCGATTGGTGGTTAATCTTTGTTTTAATAAATAAGAAATTATTTAAAAATGTATACGTTGAAAGAGAAATAGATAGACGATGACTAATTATAAATATAGTTTTAAAAACTAGAATGTTATGAAACGTAATTGAAACAAAACATATTTCAAATGTTTCAATACGTTAATATATATGGTAGTTACAACATGTGATCTTACGGTATCGCTGCAGTGTAATGGGTGAAATAGTTTTATTTTTATTTTTTATTTCGTTTACCACGGAAATAATACTTATGCGTGCTTGTCCAAGGTGAACTATACCGAAGAACGTCAAAACGAACCGTTATTTGCACCCGTGGTCACCACATCTTCCACTCCTAAAAGGAGACCGGCTCGACTGGAACCGTTAATCGAGGAAATAGAATCGTCGGACAACACTCCTTCGTACGAACTCAAAGAGGTATTTAAACAACACTCGCTGTTTTCATACAGTGCACGCGTTATTTTCGTTTAAATGCTCCGGAACAGTGATGGTCAAGTTTTAGATTGTTAAGATTGTTTTTTTTTTTTTTTTACGTTTCGTCCTCTCCCGGCAGACCGTTTACGGCGAACGCCAGACCCTGTTGAACTTCAAGACGGGTCCGCGACAACATCCAAAGACAAAAACCCGGTGGCGGACAAATCGACGGCTAAAAACCTGTAAGCGCATCTTTGTTACGTTCGAACCGCATGAAAAATAATATAGTTTGTTCACATTGTGTTTGTCGAGAAGAAGTAGTAATTATGGTTTTGCGAATGCGACAGATTTAACATGTTGTGGCGGACGCCCAGGACCCGTTCTAAGAGAACATGCGGCGGCGAATCCAAGCTCGGGACGAGTTTTATCAGGAGACGACGCGTGAGTATTTTACCTGTGTTATAATACCGTCTTTACCGGGCATACGGATCCCGGTGGTCAAAAGCCCGCACGTATCTGGATGGTAAACGTTACGACCCGCCGTGGACGATTGGCGGCGATTGGTGGTCATTTTTTAAACATTCTGTTGTTTTAGTACAGTTCAACGCTGAATCCGTCTGAATATACCGAACGGCATGGCGCGCGTTCGGTATTCTTTCAACGCGAATCGGTCCGCAACGTTTCCGGACGTTTTGAGCAATGTAAAAACAATCCGCTCGAGATCCTAATAATAATGCCGTAGCACACTGACATTCGAAAATCTTAGCGCACGCGCCAGCACGTGACGGAATAAGTAATAGGTGCACGGAACGCGTTAAAGATTTTTACGATTCATGCGATTTTTGAATACATTCACGTCGTGAACACTATTTCTTCCCCCAGACTACACATGCGCGGTGTTATCGATGGTCATTGAGATCGGCCGAAACGTTTTAAGGGTATTACGTTGACGATCGCACCGATCAGCGTTGATGTGTAACTAAACCCTGAATGATAGTAACGTTAACTCCGATGACCATGGAAGATGCGTAGATGTTTGTGAGACAAAAAAATACAAATGCTATCCTGCAGCATACGTAATATCATAACAGTCCACGGTCATCGAGTCGGTGAGCCCTAGTACAGTATTGTAACGGATTAATTTTTTTGGTGTTTCAGATCAAATCGGAAAAGTCCAAACAGAACAAAGAAATCAAACTCAATCTAATAGAAAGCGTTTACTTGTTACTTTTCGGTTAATCTTACGCGCTCGTGTTTTTACATAGGTGTATGCATTATATACACGTAATATATTATATAGTCAGCCGGTTTTTTTTTCCCCGTCGAACATTTAACGTAAAATAATATAACCAAGAAACAGAGGGAAACAATTTAATTTCAACGTCGAATGTGTTTAGAATTTTACAATCCGTTATGGTTTTTAAATGTTAAATAATGGTTTTTGACGTTTCGGATTTTTCGGTTTCCGTATCTAACACCGGTTCGGATATTTTTGACATGGAAATTTCCTACCCCGGGGAATCATGCTGAAGTGCTGTACGAAACGACACGCCGGATGTCGCACTAGTCAAGTGAAAAGTACAAAAGAGTAAAATACATCGTTTCTCTAACGACGAACCGATTGTCATAGGAAGTACATTTATAAGAAAAAATCATGGCGGATACCTCTGTTTTGTTTAAATATTTTATATAAGGCAGAATCGATTGATTTTACTTAACTAATTTACTATGACGAATAAATCGTTGTTAGAAAAATGGTGAATTTTATTAGCTTATGTCAATGCATCCGTAAATAACGTGAATGATAGTCGACTTTATTATTATTTTTGATACCCACATAGGTTTTAAATTTTTAATCAATACGCATCGTAGTGTAACATCCGTAACAACATTGATATTGATAAACGCGTACAGAAACTGATTGGGTTTTTTTTTAACATATTTATGATTTCATCAATTTGCATTCGAAGACGACGTTACTCCCGTAGGTGTCACAATCAACACTTTCCAAACATAAATAATAAAATACTATTTTTCTGAACAAAACTTATACATCATAATAGGCGTTTGAAATTTTCAAACCGCATTAAAATCGCCGATAAATCTGTTGCATTTACGACAAGAAATATACGAACAAATAATACGCATCGCGTTATTACGACTACACGTGTACAGTAGACGTGTGTCGATATTTCTGACGAGACGGAGGTAACACGATATATTAAGTGATTGAGCGTGTGCGAAGTAAAAGGTATTTTGAAATGTTGAGAGGTGGAAATGCTATTGGTATGCTCGTCGTTTCAGTGTTTCGAAAAGCGTGTGCGAAGACCATCGGTCATCTCATAAGGTCCTTAAAAATATCGTACGATAAAAATAATAGATACCGGTGAAAGGTATGATGTTTCACCTGGAAAACTACGAAAGAACATTTGCCGTTACTCCAGACTCGAAAACAGTGAACACGTGTTTCAGAGTTAATGGTTCATCGAGTGTCTCGATGTAAACTCGGACCGCAATTAGCATTTTTGTTGTCATTTCGGGTAATAATAATGATCGACTGTAAACTCGGCCCGAAAGTGTTTGCCGATAAAATATGAAAAACGTGATGAAGCCACTGAAACAGACTGGCAATATCACCGATTTGAGGATATCCGATGTGTAGATGGAATATTGGAACACAACAGAAGGAAGCCAATGTACCCTGCACTACTGAAATCGATCGACGAAGTACATGAGGTGTTAGAAACTATGAAAATAGTAACAAAAAGAAAATCAATGTGTTTGTTAGATTGTTTAAACATAGTATGTTTACTGTACATGCTCATGTAAATAGCCATTACATTGGCCGCTTGTTATTTGTTTATTATTCTCAAAAACTACGAGTGTTTCATGTTTAAAACATACTCGTTGTAAAAAGTGATTTTTAACTAACAGTAATTATCTGCTATTTTGAAAAAAAACAAAAACTATTCATGTGACTTTATTTCACCAGTATAGATTATTAAATATCAGAAGATCAAGGCATGGGTTTTTATTTTTTTTTATTGTTCGAGTCGAGTTTACTTATCGATCATTTTTACTAGAAAAAAATCGGAGTCGAATTCACAATAGACGATTTATAAAAATGTTTGAGCTCGGCCCGAGTTTACAATCGCCCCACACGAATCTTATCCAATCGAAATCAGTATTCGACGGATTCATATCAGTAGTTAACAAGAGAAAATTCCACAATTTTTCTCGGCGACCTAAGGGAGACGTTAAAACTGAAATGGACCACGTAAGAACCGCGTAATCAGTATCAATTAGCTTACAACGGGTTTCAATGCGACCCGTCAGTCTTTGGATCATCCTTTTAGTAATTTCATGAGTTCTACGTCTACTGTAACCATTTTCGATCTATTTGTCATTGTACGAAAAATCAACAGTCAAATGAACGTCCAATAAAAATTGAAATCTCTTAATTAAATTCTTTTCGGAGATTATATTTGTTTTAAACGTTACTGCTCCTTTCGGTATGTTATTTCGCTATTTGACGGGTTTATACGTTTTCTAAAACATTTAATCATATCTTTTTTAATTCAGGGATTTCTCTCTATTTCAATCCATTCTATATAATTTTTAAATAAATTGTCAAAAGAATTTTGCTATTTTTTTACTGTTTTGCATGTATCTAAGAAAAATATTTCTTTTGTTTAATACTATTTAATACTTTTGTTGATCAAAACTAAACCGCTTAAAGCATAACAATCAATGTAATCAATCTCAATTCTTATCAAAAACAATAGTAAGTGATATTTTGGTGTACAAATTGTTTTTTTTTTTTTTTTTTTCATAGTGTAAAATTGATCAAATATTTTAGTATTTTATAGTATGAAGTTGTAAAAATTCTAATCAATCACAAAACTAGTTACAATATTGTTATAATAAGTCACATTTAAATGTGACATCAAAAATATAGTAATTGTTTTGTGGCATTGATTAGTAAATATTTAACTTCATTCTATAAAATACTAAAATATTTGCTCCATTTTACACTATGAAACCTTACAATCTGAAATAAATAAATTTGACATTGTTATCTACTAACATTTACTTATTCATTTAAAATATGTACAAATAGTTAAATAAACATTAAAATAAAAAAATAATAATTTTTATTTAACATAACTATGAAAATTTGTTGGAAGTTTAAACAATTGTCGACCAAGGATTTAACCACTTGTTTCGACAATTTTTTTCCATAGAAACCTTATCCACTCGTTTAGCCAACTTTTCAAATTCTTCAGTAGCTTCTAATCTCTTGAAATCAGGATTATAACATTTAGCTACCCTGAATACACCTTCAGAATCCAAATTTGTACCCCACAAGTTATCTTTTTCAGGTAGTCCATCAGGTGTTTGCAATGGTGTTATTTTTATCAAATGTTTAACCTTCCAAAGACGTGCATTCATCTCCGGTGTATTTTTCACAATAGCTATGTCACTAATCTAAAAACAAATAAGGAATATTAAATATAAGCAAATTATGTATAAGAATAATAAGAATTATACAGTACGTAAAAACCTTGACAAAAAGTATCAAAATTAAGGATTCATTTTTATACAGCGAGAATTATTATAAACATGATGCAACTTTTTTTCTTTTTTTGTCAATACAGCATTACAGTGAAAAAGTATTTTTTAAAGATACAATTTAAATAGAGAATGGCTGTCTCAAACCATTTTTACAGTATCAACTATAAGTTTGTTCATTTATTGTTTAACATTAAAACATAGCAAGAATAGAAAAAAGATTATATTATTAAAATACATCATTATTATAAAATATAGATTGGTTTCATTTTTAAGATTTTTATTTTAAGCAATACCTATTGTATTTTTCAAATGTACTAACAATTTAAAAATTAAACTAATGGTTCTGCAAACAAATAAAACTATATTTATAATAAAACCAGCAAATTGTCGTTGAAGAAGCTCCCATATGTTAAAATCTAATTTTTCAGGAGAAACAAAAAACGTTTTAAAAATTCACAAAGTATAAATGTTAATTCTACAATGGACGTAGCATAATGGAGAATTTACCAAAATGACCGCCTATTTTTCTGAATCCAGGAATACCAAAACCTCAAAATAATCAATTTGGCACATAGGAGATTTTTTTGTGTCATCGACGAAACACTCAATCTCAGTATCATACTATTTAGCTTTTTAATATTAAGATTATATTAGATGAATCAATTTAACTAAAAACTAATAGTTTATTTCTGTCATAAAACTTTTGTCATCGCAATGAATGAAGTACATAGTACCACAACATCATATCACAACCATTTTCCACAATGATAGAAAAAATGTCTACATAACTACAACAATTGATGCTATTGACTACGAATATTATTGTGATTTAGTTAATCAAATAAAATCAAGAATACTAATTCATAGAAATGATTTTTTAAAAATTAATGATAATTTAATACCTTATGATCCAAGCCCATGTCGGTTAAGATTTTTTTCTGCCAATACGGATTATACAAATATGGTTTCACTCGCTGAACCATGAACAATTTTGTCGGCGTGTACGGAGGATCTACTTCGTCTTTCCTGAAATTAAATCGAAAACAAATCAGTTAAACGTCACATGACTCCCGCACCACAGATGTTACCTCGGATAATAAGTGAATCCAACATATTTTTTACCGCCCGGCCACGATTTTAAACCTCGTACACTCATTGTCGTGAAACAGCTGCCATTGACAATGCTTGTCGACTGTCTAATCACACCGAACATCTTTTGAAAATACAACACGTACAAACGGCAATATATATATATAAATTCTATAATAATATTTAATTTTTATTGTTTTATTTTCTTAGGAAAAAAGTAAACGTGCTCGGTACTCGCAATAACAACTACGATGTTTTTTTTATCATTCATAAACCTGTTATCACAACATAATTATAATGCGTTACCGCAAACCAGGTCCATTGTTGAATAGACCTTATCGATCGAATGTTGTTGAGATTGGCGCCAAAACGTAATCATTTAACCTAAAACTGCAAAGCGAAACGTACTACAATCAGTCGACTAGAGTGAGTGAATGAGTAACGATTTACAAATAATAATGTTATTAATTCAAATCGTATAAGACATTCTTGGTAATCGTTATTTTTTTATCGGTGACGAGATTCCTTGTTTTAATGTACACTTAACCACTCGTTCAAAACGTTTGATCAGCAATCCTTCTGGAAACAATCTTGAATACAATTGGCCGTTTGTTTGGTTTGAGATTCAGTTCGCCGCGTTGTGTACCTGACCAAGTTAAAATAATATTTTCAGAATTAGTACTTTTTGCTTTTGTATCGTGTGTGAAAAATGACTATACCGAAGCCGAATTTGCCTTGGTGAGCTATACCGATCTCGGTTTATTCCATATTTTTATGTACTGTGCGCCCTTCATTATTTTTCTTTGTATGATTCCAGGGTAGAGAAGTATCGTCCAAGTACTTTGGATGAGTTGATTTCGCATGAAGATATCATTCAAACAAGTAAAACTAAATTAATAACTATTTTTGCACGATAATGTCTAACAAGTGTGTTTCTGATAAATCTAGTTAATACGTTTATGAAACAAAATCAATTACCTCATCTCCTATTCTATGGACCTCCAGGAACTGGAAAAACTAGTACAATCTTAGCGTGTGCTAAACAATTGTATTCTCCTGCACAGTTTCGTTCGATGGTATGTATAATGTTCCATTATTATGTTAACCAATTAAGTGTTTGAAACTATTGTTTTGTAATCAATTGTATTTTCAATGAAAAAAATTAATTTCAATATTTTGACATTAACAAACTTATATTATTTCATTAAGAAATACTTTCTAAAGTAAAATGATTTAAAAAGCTTAACATATTAATTTTTATAATTTAAAGTTTATGTATGACAATATAATTGGTTAATTTAAACTCCATTATTTAATTAAAAATTGTCTTTTAATACAAATTACTATTAAAACATTTTTTTGACTATGGAATAATATTTTTATTCTTTAAATTGTAGGTACTTGAATTAAATGCTTCAGATGACAGAGGAATTAATGTTGTTAGAGGCCAAATTATGAATTTCGCATCAACAAGAACAATTTTTAAAACTGGTTTTAAATTAATTATCTTAGATGAAGCTGATGCCATGACAAATGATGCCCAAAATGCACTGAGAAGAAGTAATTTAACTTGATAATTTCTATAAAAATGTAAATTATGTACTAATAGTGGGTTGTTACTGCTGTATTTAAAATAGTCCAAATCAAGCGATAACAAAGACTAAGTACCGATTACTAACAGTAGGGATACGAGATACAAATATTTTGTTTGTTAAAAAATAGTTTAATTATGTTCATGTGCAGTGTAAAAGATACTGTATAGCTAATGCTGACATTCTAGGATAGTATGGTAAGACGTGTTCGTTCCAATACCGTTTCAAAATGACAAATCCCGTACTTGTATTACAAGTATGCACCATACATAAATCCTCCAACATATGGTTGATTGGTTTGTGTACTTTTGTAGTAACAGTTGCACAAAGTGTATTCATTTCTAAATATCCAGTATAAACAAGTAGTCGAGTACACTTGAATATTTATCGTTTCATGCAGAACAAAACAAATCCAAATTGAAGTATAACTGAAAAAAATTGTACAGATTGTAATGAGATTTTAAAATCGGTACTTTATATTAACTGTACCAATTGGAACGATTCTACAGAAGTAAAATTAATTCCCACCATTATCATGTACATTATTAAATTTGTATGTTAATATGCATTTTACTTATAATAAATTGTTTATTTAGTTATAGAAAAATTCACTGACAATGTCCGTTTTTGCTTAATTTGCAATTATATCATCAAAATTATTCCGGCATTACAGTCTCGGTGTACACGTTTTCGATTTGGTCCTCTTGATTTCAAACAAATTATGCCAAGACTTGAGCATGTTATTGAAAAAGAAAAGTATCATCATATTTTTCTTTTATTTATTTTTAAATTTTGTATGTGTTTTTAAAAATGTTTGTTTACAGTGTTAAAGTAACGGAAGATGGTAAAAAAGCACTGATAGATTTGGCACATGGTGATATGCGAAAAGTTCTTAATATATTACAAAGTGCTGCTACTGCATTTCCTGAAGTAAATGAAGATTCTGTTTATACATGTGTGGGTCATCCACTTAAAAGTGATATTATGAACATTCTAAAATGGTTATTAAATGATGATTTTGCTTCCACATTTAAAAGTAATTTTTCTATTAACATAAGGAATTATAAGATTTTTATATTTTTTTAATTATTTTTTTTTTTTTAGAAATTCAAGAAATCAAGATCCAAAAAGGCTTGGCCTTACAAGATATATTAACAGAATTGCATACATTTTTATATAGATGTACGTATTATTTTTTCAATTATTATAATTTTAAATTTAGAATATTAACAATTATCTAATTAAATCTATATTTTAGTGGATTTACCGCCAAATTCTCTCATAGAAATATTAACAGAAATGGCTGAAATTGAAATGCGTCTCAATGGTGGGACTTGTGAAAAAATTCACCTTGGTAGTTTAATAAGTGCTTTTTATATGATTAGATCAAAATTAAAACCAGCTGATGAATAAACCCTGTGCAAGTATTCCTAAAATAATTTACTTTTAACTTTTGTTATTTTTAAAATATTTTTCTATGTACAATATTCTTATTAAAGTGAATGTGTTATTATACCAGAAAAGTAATAAAAAAAAAAACACTAAATAAATAAACCATAATTTATAGTAATTTTTATTCAAATTATGTACACAAAATTATAAGTATAAATAAATGTCAATACAATAATTACTGAATATAACAAAAGCTTTGTAAAAAAAAAAAAATAATAATAATAATAAAAATATTATAGATTTGAATGTATAATAATTTTAATAAATAAATTTTGTTTAGTGGTAGGAAAATGATTCAATTTGTTACAATGGTACATTAAGTATTATTTGTTTGAGGAAAAAAACTTAACCTAAAAGCTGGCTGTTTTATAGCTTGGAGATCGTATATTGGCTATAATAATTCTTTATTTATTATTTAAAAATTAGGGTTTTTTTGAACTATTTATCCAAACATGTTGCTAACAAAGTTATTGAAAACCTGATGTGATGCTTGAGAATATTCCGGGTTCCGGAGTAGGTTGTTTAGGTGCCAGTGCTATTCCTTGTGGATGGTGATGATGATAGAAGTGAGGAACTGGCTGTCTATAAGGTGTATTGTCCTGTCTCTGTAATTTTATTTTAACAAAAATTAAAATTTTGTGTGTAAAAAAGAATAATTTAGGTTCCTATGTAATTTTAATTTTACATTTGTAAAGATTTAGTTAGTTATTAAAAATTATCATTAATTATAAATACGAGTATATTTATAATCAAATAAATATACTAGTATTCAAAATCAGTACTGTATTACTTACAAAACATTAAGGAAGTCAAGAAGAACCTCAATTTTTGTTAAGTATCAGGGAAGTATATTTTTGAATCCATAGTAGTATTGCCAATAGTAGATTCAGTAACAGCAGAAGAAGATATTATAGTAATTTCCGTTTGCATATTTATATCCTGTAACCACTTGCGTTTTGTACATATTTGCAAAAAAAAAGTGTAGAAAAGCTAATTACAAGGTCCACCAAGTATTCTTAAATAGTAAAACACCCAAATAGCAAAATTTCTATGTGTAGATTGTTGTTAAGCTTTGTAAAAATATTACAGGTGTATTAATGTTAATTGCAATTTTATTTTATTTCATCCAATATTGTTAACAACATTGTACTATTTTTAGTCTTGTCAACTGATACAATATTTAATATGATGACAATATTAATTGTTATGGGAATATAATCATCACATACTGCGTACAATTAAAATAACATTGAAAAGCTATATTTAAAAAAATACAAAACAACTATAATAATATAAAAAATTTAAATAAACATTTTGGATCATTGATACTGTTTTAAATTATTAAAATAAATACAAAAGTAAGTTGGTAGGTACTACAAATTACAAATTTACAATTTAATTTAGAAAATACAGCAGTTTTTAAAATCATTATTATCCATAAAAATATTCTATTTTATTTCAGAATATCCTAGTATTTTCCTAAGTTCAATAAACACGTATAATTAGTAAAAAGTATTGAAATCATTATGATTAAATTAAAACTGATATTATGTTTTAGATATGCATAGATATCCATTTTACAAGATATAAATTCAAAAACATAAAAATTATTCCATTATTCTAATAAGTACATTTTTGGATCTAAGATTACTGTAAAATTAATCACACTGCTATTAATTATTAAAAAAAAAAAAAAATAGAAATAATAATTATTAATAAAAAACTAATTTTTTTTAAAAATAATCGATACCTAATCACAACCCATCTTATTAAACTTTGCGGACAATATTATTGCCATTAAAATCTTATAAAAAAAACTTACAACTTAAATATTGGTGTTAATGAAATGATAAATTATGTTTTCTGATTTTACTCGTGTTAAAGGTAAGTAGAAAATTCAAAATTATATCCTATGAAATTTGATATTATTAAAATATAGAGCAATAGTCTTCTTGTGTTGTAATGAGTACAGACATCAATCGTTATAAAGAAACCTAATTTATAACAGTAGGTAGGTAAAGTCTTACATTATTTATTTTTCACTCATTTTTAGTTTTTAGGGTGAATAAAAAGTTAGTAAAACTAGATTGTTAGTTAGATTAAAAGCGTTTAAAGCTAAGCGAATTTTCCCTTTTTTTACACACCTACAATAAACATTAACGTTACAAAAAAATATAACATTGCAAAATGAACAATATATATATACGATGTAAACATCTGAAAGAAGTCCATCCTCGCGCGTTTCGTGCGTATTTTGATTCAGTTCCCAGACCAACACGTATTCATGCATATTATTTGATATTACGACCCACGAAAAAAGAGATTTCGAGATTATCTCTGGAATAATTCTGAGGCAATATACACCGTGTAAATGTCACCCCGACAAGCGTGTCTTTCGACAGTATTAAACATGACACGTTCGGCACAACACACTTCAGGACCATGGGCCGCCAAGTGCCCGTCTGTTCGCGAATCCGTTTATCGGGAGCGATAAGAAATCGAATGTTTTTGATAGTTCTAAAACGGACGAAAAAACGGTTTCTGCGAACGATGTCACCGTTGAAGTTATTGCGGCTACGCTTATGTTGGACCATCGCGAAGTCAAACGTTTCAGTTGAGTATGAGCGAGTGCCTATTCCGTGGCCGGGCCGGCTCGTCTCCCGAGAACTATTTCTCTATCGACGATCGGTCGGGAACACTAGGCGCACGTACGCCCGGCGGTCTCCCGACACGCTACTATAATCGGTTATTGTCGCGTTGCGTCGATTGCGTTCAACGTGCGCCGCCCACCGTGTGCACCAACACCGTTATTTCCGACTCGCGGACGAAAACGCCACCGCCGCCACCAAAAGCTTTGCGATCGCGTCGGCCTGCAGACCGGAAGCCCATGCCGTGGACGACGGAGCGCCGCTGTAGACGCGCAGACCGTCCCGCCAGTTCCTGCTGGCGTTCGCAGGCCACCCGACCTCCGCGGATATCGTTTCCGTCCGGAAGTCGCGCATCCACGACGGTTGCCACGGTTTCAGCCGCGGTTTGCCGGCAACCGGACCTACCTTGGACGTGTGCATCGTGACGTTCAGCAGCGTGGGGTGCTGCTCGACCACCATGAAGTCCATCTCCTTGGGGATGTATCCGTCGCCGTAAATCTGCAAACAAAAACGTGCGGCCGACACCGTAAGACATTGTTCGTGGTAACGAAGCACCACGCCGGATATTTGTTGGGGGGTTGAAAGAGACACTAGGGCCGTCGAAAAAACACGTGATTGTATTTCGCGCATTGCCTACGCGAGCAAGGGCGGGTACAAGGGAACTTGCTCCCCTCCCCGTTCACAAAAAAAAAGTAACAAATATTCTATTTGTAATTAGTTGTGGCTACAATTTCGGTCCATGAAAGTTATCGGGAGAGGGTCGTTGTTATTTTTACCATGAACTTAATTATTCTTCCATTGGAAATTATCCGTCTCTATCTCATTGAGATAGTAATCACGGCATTCGCTGCGCAACATTTTATCTACAACCAGTTATTTAACGTAGAACTTGGACATTACACCGTATAAAAAGCATATTACTACTGCGGGTAAGTATTATAATAATTTTAATAATCGGAACTTTAACATTGTAATTGTTAAATATTTTAGAATTGTAACTAATAATGAGAAAATTTCTATGCTCAGCTGTTCCTATACATTTATTTTATTCATTTTTATGTGTTCCCCCCCCCCCCGGTTCATGACTTCTGTATCCGCACTAGTACACGAGTGGTTTGTGGTCGCGAAAAACCCGCGTTTTTGCTTCCGCGATTCCAGGCGATTATTTTCACAGGCACGGTACGGTACGAGACTTCGGTGGGATTTTTTTTTCTCGTTCGAGCACGTATTATCCGACTGTATTCGCAAAGTTCCGACGGCAAATATTTATTGTTTTCGATTGTATTTCTAAGCGATTTCATACTCGGAACGTTTTTTATAACTTTTAGTTTACACGGAAAATGCACACAAGATAAAAATATCGTGTCGAACCATCACATGGGTTTAACGTATTCCGAAAACACGTTGATGTCTTAAATGCGTCTTAAAGAAATCGTTAAAACAGCATACATTAACGCGTGTTATTTTCAACCGGGCACGTTTCACGTTATACGTATATCTAACACCCTAACGTATGTTCATTTTTTTTTTTTTTGTATCGCCATTAACTAGTTTTATATTTTCGCGTTTGTGCTGGCATGTTGTTCACGAACCAGTTGATTCGGTCATCATCTCAGGGACCTTAGTTAAGGACGATATTTACGCCGAATGCGCGAGCGAAACGAGCAATTATCGGTTTCGCGCTGGACATTGTGTTCATTATTTTATCGTATACGGATGAACGGTCTTACCTCGAGCTTGTAAACGCCGGGCAACAATATCCTCCAGAACTCTCCGTATTTGGTCGTCTGAAATCCTACGTCGCGTCCCTTGACCTTGAGCGACGCTTTCTCGATCGGGTTACCGTGTTCGTCCATCACGAATCCGTGGACTCCCCGGTGAGCTTCGGCCAAGAATTTGACGAGCGACTGCAAACGAAAAAAATCGAATATAAACGAACAGCGCATGATTTTCATGACAAATGATAATATAATATTGTAATATGCATGACAATCGAACGTCACCGCCTTAAATAGTACACACCAGTCGGTTTTCTTCCCAGAGTTTGGGCAGCTCGGACGAGGGCGGATATTTGCAACAGGACAATTCCAACGTAACTTCCATGCAGCCGTACCACACGTAATTGAAATCTTGCATGCCTCCTGCAGAGATCACACAAATGGAATTATAGGTACGTAATGTACAACACGCGGTCGGTATCGAATGAACTGTGTCCACAGTTATATATTTAAGTTTTTTTTTATTCATTATTTATAAAAATAATTACATGAACATTAAATGATAATAATGATACTATAATGACAAGAGAAGATAGAATAAGGAACGAATACGTGAGAGGTAGTGTTGGTGTAGCGCCAATTGTGGACAAGATGAGAGAAAATAGACTGAGATGGTTTGGGCATGTGATGAGGCGAGAGGAAACGAATGCAGTAAGAGTGGTTATGAAGATGGACGTTGAAGGGAAAAGAGGAAGAGGAAGACCAAAAAAGAGATGGTTGGAGACTTTGGAGAATGACATGAGGGCTGTCGGTGTATGCAGAGGAGATGTGATTGACCGAGTGAAGTGGAGGTGTAGGACAAGGGTGGCCGACCCCAAATAGTTGGAAGGAAGGCGAGGCAGAAGAAGAATGATACTATAATTATTATAGCCATCTGCGCTTGCGCATACGTAACCATAAGTAATATTTACACCCCATTCTCGAAGAAAAACAAAAAACGCACTGTACGTTAGATTTTTCGAATAAACGAAAAGTTTACCCGATGATATCGGTTTCTGCCATGACCTCTCTAGATCCACTGCTGCCCGTTATAGCCACGAATATTGAATATAATGTTAAACATTAAACGTAGTATAATATGCAGTCTTCGGTGTCTACTCGTATTATATGTTTAGTATATTTTCTTGGACTAAGTGCCGCTATATATATTATTATTATTACTATTATCATATCATAAAAATTCTAACAGCTGCGCGGCACCAATCTATACCTATACCTATGCTGTAACTTACTCAATGTTATAATAACAACTGTGTTGTTAAATCAACAAATAAAACGAGAAACATGCGATGTATAATATAATAATAATTGGTCGCGGCTAATGAGCGCAAGCTAGGCTTCGTTATAATGATATGCTACGATGATATACGGCTGCCGTATTTATGTGTTTATAACATATACGCTATTTTGTTACTATTAAAGTATACCATGTATTTCTAATGTATCATAAATGAAAATAATGACATTCGGACGTAGAAATTTGACCGGTTTTTACCTGTGAGGGGATACCACGCGGCTCCGTTGGTGATGCCGTTATTAAACGTCGGCGTTCCTGTTTTGCATGCCACTCCTTGGTTCATCGTCGGGTGGTTTCTGGAGTAGGTCAGTGATAAATGTTTGAACACATCGTCATCAGGCGTCAGCGACGGCGTGGACGTGTAACTTTGGAACACTGCAACGCGTATTCAATTGTTAATAATCGTATAATAATTTGTCGCGTGCACCGTATACGTATGGTCGAATAGTGCATATACGTCACGTAGACGAGACCCAATCCGGAGAAAAACTTTTAAAACGATAACATCTTGATTAAAAAAATTAAATTTTAATGATGTCGCCTCGGGTTTTTTTCTATGTCATTATACGCATAGGTTTGTCTGTACGTCATGTCAAATTATCATTGCCACAAGGTTTTTCTTTTTTTATCAGACCGTAATTTGCATATTAATCATATATGTTTAATGTACTTACCAGAACAGAACGGTGATGAAATACAGAATCCTTGGTAATTATAAGAATTTCGTTAGACATGCAAAATATCGATATATATTACAAAAAAAAAAAAATTCATTTTGATTTTTCTAAATACGCTTTTGTATGCACTCGTGTTTTATTGCTTCACAAACTTCGAGAAGAACGGTAAAAACGTGTATGGAAACGAAATAAGACCAAAGAATAAACGTATCAAGTACAATGAAATTCGAACGGTTGTAAAAACATTATCATTACAGTGAGTACAGGGACAAAAAAAATTCCATACATGACAGTAGTATAGATTTCGTTGTATCTGATCTGGGTATGTTACTAGTGTAAAGTATATTGTTTACACTCACTGGAGTTTGGTGTGTTGTCAAATGGATAGCTCGCAACCAGGGCTCCTCCGTGCAATCCTCCGGATAGCACAAACTGAATTTTTGAAGTCCATTCCTTGACGGCGTCCGTTTCCGGTTGTCCTCTCTTGTTGTTCTGTTTGAAGTAGTCCGGGAAGTTACGGTTCAGGTCGAAACCTCGCGCGTTGTACCGGCCTTGGCCACCATCACACTGACCCTCACGGGCCACCTCGAAACCGTCCGGGTTCATCGAAGGCAGTACGTGGATGCGCGTGTTGTCCAAAAGCCAACGGATGTACGGATCCACCGAGTAACTGTTCACCAAGTACTGCAAAAATGGAAATTGTCATTGATGTTTTCTTTTGTTTTTCATTCCCAGAATCGTAATATACACCGATTAATATCATCGTTACAATTTTAAAATACCTAAGGCAAACTAAATATTATTAAAAACCGAAAAATTACACTGAAATAATTGCCAGAAAAATTATTGAAATCTATATCACATAGCCTGTGCGAATTATCTGTATATTTTAGTTTTAGCGACATTTAGATCTTCGGACTTTCTTCGGGCAGCTATACTGTTCTGCTCCCGAACCACCGAAACATTGTTTACGATTGTAAATTAGGCTTTTCAGATCTTAATCGAGACATTTATATAATTGCTACACATAAGGTTAATACGTCTGTAAAAAATGTCTAGTTTACAGGAGTGCCCTACAATTTCTTTCGACAGAACGATTACGATAATATATCTTCACAAAGTACGTTACAAGTAGTATTTTGTGGGAAATGTTATGTCAGACAATGTATGCAAAAGCTGCCATTATTGGTCAGATATTACTATGTTGTTTTTGGTCATACACATTTTAATTGACACATTACAACTCTTGAATTCAATATCATCGATTTAACGTGTGCAAAAAAAAATTCAAGAAAACGTAATCCCGTTGTGTGAACTCTGTAAAGAGCTCTTTATAGGCACGCGTGAATACAAGGAACTCAAGTGTCAGATCCAAAATAGTTAATTATAACCTTATCTTAATACTGTAATAATAATATTACATTAAAACTTCAAATACTTAACACAAAATTACTAATTTTATTATTATAAAAACGGGTATATATATATATTTTGGATAAACACGTATATTAAAAGCTCTAGTGTGAACCACGTCCGAAGGCAGTTTAAAATATTACAATACGATTTCACAGTAGATTCGAAAAATGTTAATAGTTCTGAGAATTGGTTTGGTCACGAAAATGTCTCGACGTCATAACTCCATTTAATTATATGCATGTAAAATTGAAGGTTTAACATTATATGGTTTTACAAAACTGTTCGTATAACGGGTTTTTAATCACTTATCATCACCTGTATAAGATGCAACATCAGCTCCCTGCCGACCGCTTCATTTCCATGCATGTTGGCCACGTATTTCACATCTGGTTTCCCAATCATATGCTCGTACGGACTGGAAGACACCACCATTACCCACAAGTCGCGACCTTAGTACAGAAAAAAAATCATCGTTATTGAAATGTTTACATAAATACGATTGTAAAATAGTTTGTAAAGCTCTAAGTCATTTTAAATAATTCTATTTTTGTTGTTTTTCGAAATATTAATATTATATAAAATATTATTAAATAAATAATATAATAATAAATATTAATATTATTAGAATTATTAAGCTATTATGCTATAATAGCTATAATAAATTATGCTATAATTCACTAGAGAACAGTAACAATAAACGAACACATACACACGTACAAAAACATCACATAAATAAAGGCAATTCTTAGTACGGACGAAAAACCGAAAATGGGCAAAATTAATTTCAAATCGGGAAACAGATTTTTGCCACAACCTGTATATGCAACAATGTTTGTATGGAACAAGACGGACCGAAGATGAACTACGTAGTACAAGCGTCATTAGCGGTCGACCACCCTTGCAGCAGGTGCAGAGTTTCGTCGATGTATTACGCATTACATTGCACGTACCTTGGACGGATTTGCCGATGGAGTAGAGCGCCGTGAGGTTAGGGAACCGGGACGACGTGGTCCTCAGGTATTTGGTCATCTTGTCGTAGTCGTGGTACTTGAACTCGAGCTGATAGTTCTGGTCCTGGACCAAGTCCTGGCTGCTGTAGTGCAGGTTTCCGAACGCCGAATCTACGGCGTATCCGGCTCCGGTGGCGGACGGGGCGATAACGGCTCCAGGTCCCCCGGGATGGTAATTGTTTCCGATCGCCCGGTTGCCCACGTTCTTTCCCTCAACCACGTCCGAGCCGCCGGCACCGCGTGTGTACTGTGGTATCCGGTGGTTGTTTATCGATCCCGAGTTAATGGACTCCTGGGCCTCTTCGTCCGCCACCGGCTGGTCCTGTTGCACCTGCAACACACCACCGTACTGTTCACCGTACACGGTGGAAGCCGAGCCGACCGCGTCCTGCTGGTGCTGTTTGCCATGCTTTTCGTACTGCGGCTGATGTGACGGGTCCTGGGAATATGTGTCTGGACGAATTTTGCTCTTGATCACCTCACCGACTTCCTCGGACGAGTCGTAGAACTGTTGCTGCTGCTGCTGCTGATGCTGGACCGACATGAGCCTCTTCTCCGCCTGGCAGTCGGCGGACCGCGCGAGAAACGCGACGGCCGCGATCGCGACCAACATCACGGACGTGGTCGCGGAGCAAGGCGCCATCGTTCGCGTTTAGTCTGCAAAACCGATAGAATATGAGTCATGTTAAAAAAAAATAATTTGAATATTTTCATTATCTCGAGCGATAATTTGCCCTGTATAGGTACGCGGACGTGAGGATTATGAAGGAAAGAAGAAAAATTAAATTATTTTCACATTTTCATATTTTCGCTTATTTTCACTTGTCAGTTATGGAAAATTATCCGTTTCAAACGTATATGTAGAAATTGTAAAGAAATCTCATCACGTGCGAGACGTGCGAATAGTGGCTCGAAAAACCTTCCTCCGACCCCCACCTTCACCCCACGGTAATATCTTGTGCTTCTGAACATTTTTAGGCCCCGCAGGACTCATGCGTTAAACGTTTTAAGTAGTCCTCCTCGCGTTGGCGCTATATTCTCGCAATATTTACTACAGGTATTTATCGCTACAGCGCAACCTCGAACCTATATGTATATTCATCCATACAGATGATTCAACCGACGGAAGTGTTAAACGTTATTCACAAACCGTTAATAATGTGCGTGTTTTGAACATTATAAAAATCATAACGTTCACTGTTGATCGGTTTAAGGTTCGTTTTCGGCTGCGAATCCGATCAATGACTCTTCGATAAAATGTAAAATACGAACTACAATTACGTACCATTACGTACGAAAACGATTAAAACCATACGGACATGCATGCATGCGTACTTTATCAGATATGAAATTATTTTATTACTGGGTACCGCTTATGCATGATGAGTCTACCTATCTACTTAAACATATTACAACATTCCTCGGTAGTCCGTTTAGTGACGGTCTCTGTATGTATTATAACAGTAAAACTTGTTTGTCAGGAAGACTCGTAGTAGTCGTATATATATAGTGGTACCGTGGCCGTGGGCATACGATGTCGTGTTCCCGTAGGACAACAGGTTTTCGTTGCACCTATTACACCGCGACAATTATTTCGAGGAGGGAAAAAACATGTACCTATTGGTTCTTCAACGAACGTGAGAGCCGCGTACAAGTACAGCGGAAACCCGTCAATATAACGGAATTATTACACAAGGTCGCGTGCATTATCGTATCGAAACGTAAATATTTTTATAGTATCTCATCTCTGTTGCGCGTGCTGCACAAATGGCATGGAAAAATCACGAAAATCTTACGGTTTCCCCCTTTCCTTTCCCACATAAATAATTTCGTATTGTTATTTAGCAGTGCGCGTCGACGGAATAAAAAGTCAACTAGTGTTATGTTCATGAATCGCATTGACTGCGGATCACACTATTTGTGCATCGGTATACGAGTACTCGTATACAAATCAGTGCTGAACATTGACTTACCGAATCCGGATTACGGATTGAAATATACCATTCGAATCGGTGGATTCAATCCGTCTTGTTCGCGTACACGGATCCACGGATCCAATTTCGTTATCAGGATTATCAAATTTAGCTCCGTATACTCGGTCAAAGAATTGAGTCCGTACATCTGAGGAACGGCTTTAATTTATAAATCTGAATAAATACTTTAACAATGATGTTTACGAACATAGTACAAATTACACACATCAAATGTACGATAACTACTTTACACACCCGGATAATAAACGTATAATATATTTGCTTTTTATACTAACTTATTTAACTATTAGCCCATACAACGTTGAAATATATAACTAGTAAATTTATAGAAAATAAAAGCCGTATTGTTAATCTGAAAAACTTTTATTTATTAAATGTTTGTACTAAGCGAATATTACATTATAAAAAATAAATAAACATTATTTTAATTATGCTACTTAGTGTTATGAGAAAGAAAGATTAACTATTTGGCCGTTTCGCCAGATAAACAATTTCTTTTAGCTGTAATAATATTTCCAACTATAGACAACGCTCTTTCTGAAGACCTTAAGGTGGAATGAATGCACAAATATTTTTTCGGAAACTGAAATGTTTAGATATCTTGAACCATTTTCTTTTCACCAAACTAATGGACAAACATTTTTATTTATAATATTTTCATAAACATAAGTACTTATCAACTTATATTTGTCGACTGCATCTTTCATTGTCTGAAAATCAAATATGAAGAGCAGTAATTTCCAAATTTAAAGCATTATCTCTGTTTGTTATTAGAAAAACGTATTTTTATATTTTTACTTTAGAATAATCTTGCATTACTAATTCGTATTTATATCATAATCCGGATTGGTAATTTTTGTCCAGTAAAAACATACTAATAACTAGAGAATGGATTTAAATGCTCTAAAAAACAAGAGAAATGCCTTAAAAAAATGCTTTAACATAAAAAAATGCACTAAAAAATTCCCTACAAAACTTAAAAATGTATTTATATTTAATAAAAACACAAATTTGTTTTCAGCTGTCATTCTGACCACACAACTCTTACAAAAAAGATATCTGTCGATAGAAAAAATAGATTCCCCATATTGTTGAACGTATGACCGCAAACGACAAACATCTGAAGATTTGGCCTTAGGCATTTTCAAAAACTTCGTGGAATAATCAAAACTTAACTAAATACATCTACGAAAATCACTCAAAAACGTTAACTACGAGGCTATACGCGATAATAAACGATAAAGTATACTTTATTATAATGACTCAATTCAACAGTGCAATACAAAATTACAATTTAGATAAATAGCTTATAGTAGTATAGTCTGTTATAACTTGTATGTATGTATTTTGTGTCTACGCGAGTCAACAATAATTTCGTTATTTCGTAAAATAATAAATATTTAGGTATTTTTATTTTTTTAAATGAATGTTGAAAAAATGACTTAAAAACCATAAAAATGCACTAAAAATGTCAAAAAATGCTCTAAAAATGTAATAAAGTCTTAAAAATGCAAAATAAAAGTTACATTTTTTAATTTCTTGATGTATGAAATGAATTTTACTACGGGTTACTACGATTACAACTCTAACGAGTCTTGAACACTAAACTGTATATTTCATCGAACAACCGAAGAATGCACTTTTCGTTTTCCAATGATGTTTTGAATTGTAACTCGCATTGTAACGAACAACAACATAATGTATGCATCGCGCGGCGGTTTACCTACCGTACATGGACGATTCAATACAACAGTGTTGATCCGAACGAAATTCACAACTAATACCGGAATTTATATTAATATAGAAAAATTTACATACTTACGACGAAAACAATATTTTACAACGTGAAAATATTTTATCCGTCCGTGCATTGTTTGCATCGTTCGCCGTTCTGGTTCGCGGGTTATCCGTACGCGTTTGGTTTTTTTTTTTTGTCCAAATCACCGAAAGAAGGAACTTGTCATAGTTTCGTTGGATTATTATACACCACTGTGATCGTAATTATTAATATTGTCATCATTACACATAATAGTATGAAGTTTTAACGTTTCATAGCTTTTCTCTCCGAAAACGTTTCATTGTCTGTGTCACCTTCCGGATGTCATCCATAATTATTCGCGCTCTGATTCCACCGCACTCGGAGCGTTCCGTATCATGTATGCGTTATTATGATACATGGCACGACCCGTCTAGCGTGTGTTCTATATTATTATATTATATTGTGTACGTGTGTGCGTATGTGTGTATGCAAAACGTGTCGTTATCGATGTATAAGTGCTGAGATTTAAAAACATTGAAAAATGTATGAAAACCAACGTGATGATCGACTCCTTGAAATAACAGTTACTAAGTAACGCACATATGTTGCTAGTTGAACGTACGTTTCCTATTACTTCTAACCGGAAGGTGCTTACAAAATGTTTGGATTTCATTGCGTTTGACAAAACTCAAATTGTGTACTAAGTATATTCAGAAACTTAAACGAATAAAAGTAACTGGGCGGACATGATTTTATTGTTTATTTAGTTTTTCCCAGTGATGGGGTTACGAGGGGAGGGGATGTTTCTATATTATAATCTCTTTTATATTGGTCTTAGAACTTTAGACGATGGGTACATAATACAAATATAAATTAGCACCGATATTATTATTATACATTAATACGATAAATCACGCATGGCTTTATTTTTTCTAATAATTAATAAATTATTGCGTATTTAACAGTGTTAGAACTTATTTTCTGTTTATATTGATTTAAGTGTTACTGTTTAGTATTTAATTTTTATTTCACACTACATATAGTCTTCTGTTATAGTATATTTGCACAATTACTGTAACGTTACTAACAACTCCAAACAGAGACTGAACTAGACATTTTTAAGCCCAGGGAAAATGTTAAAATTACGGACTATCATAGATCAAGAATCAAACACCTTCCTTAATTTTTTTTCCTAATAATTAGTATACAATCATATTTATTGACTTATAACACATTATCAGTAACGGGGTTAAAAGTTTCAAACTAGCGGTCGACAATAGATTATATGCTACAAAAATTACACCCTCTCAAATTTTACGCCCAGTGATAAATCCCCGTCTTTCTCTTTCTAGTTCGGCCACTATTTCGATTTCTTCGAAAATTCATAATGTAATATGGTCGCTGCTGGCCGGAACGTCATGGTAAATTTATAATGCACGGAAACCGGAAACCGTATTGTTGTTGTACAATGATCGCGGATGCGATGGTTGACGGGTCCACGCGTATTACCTTAGAGCGCTGGCGCGCACGAAACGATAGCCAAATCAAAACATATAAAAACAAAAACAATAAATAAATAAAACATATATCTGTGTACAGAACTATTTAAAACTCATAAAGCGTTAAGTCGGAGGGCGACAATAACGGTGCGCAGTGACAATGTGAACGAACGTTCTTTGTGCGCTGTGCGTAATTATACGGTTGCTCAGCGCGTGTTGGCATAATAACATATTATACTGTTAACAGTGCGATGAATTCGAAAACATAATAATAATAATATCATAATGACAAACGACGGCAAATCGTTTTTGCAGCATTATAGCAGCAATAACAATAATAATAATAAGACTGAACAACGCGCGCGGAACACAATAGGTACGGTTTGATTGTCTAGATAATAATTTCCACGTGAATCTAAAAGTGAAAAATTAAAACGGGGGGAAGGAGGGTAGGAGAAAATTAAATTAGATAACGTGCGTGTGTTGCGCAATGTTATTGTTTTTAGTTGACGGCGGCCGCGTCGCGATTTTACTTTCGAACGCGTTTCCGCCGAACGAAGAAAACCTACGACCGCGGACTTTGTACGGTCGTACAGTCGTTTTGACATTTTCACCGTCATACTGTTACGATTTGCATCGCTAAACGTTATGGACATGGGGATATTATAACATGTAGCAGTAGCAGTACGATGCCACGACTAAAAAATTGTACTACAGTAAAAGGTAAACGTGTAAACGTCAACCGTCGCGATCGTGTACGGTTCAAAAGAAAAACCCATCGTTTCTACGCACACGGACCCCAAGAACTGTTAGGATGCGCATGTGGATGTTAGTCAAACAGCAAATAATAAAATAATAATAATAAAAAAACTCCGGGTTATGTGAAAACAATTGTTTAGAAGTCGGTCCCCGAGAAAATCGGTGGAAGAAAACCGCGCGAGAAACGGAAATATGCGTGTTCGCGATAGATCATAGTACTGTGAGTCATCCCCCTACGACTAATTCGTAAGGATCGAAACATTGCGACTGTTTATTTTCCTTCGGAAAACTTCGATGTCCCGCACGAGCACAAGTTTACGGACGACGACAAACGCGGGACAGTACGCAGTGTCGGATCTAAGTCTTTAAAAATCGTAGTACAAATATCGATTTGAGGTCCGTTAGAAAAAAAAACGTGTTGAATACATATCTGCACATAATTCATTAAATGTAAAAGCAACGACATGATACCATAAAACTTTCAGAGCCCGAAAAAGCAAAAAAAAAAAAAACAATAACGAAACCGATAATTTTCAATTTAGATTTTGGTTTTAAAGGCACTTGAGGCAGAATGAGGATTGCATCCTGCACTGAAAGCACGACTCTTCCTCATGCAAACGTATGTAAACAACAACAAATGCGAGTTTCATTTCACGTCCAACTAACAATCTCGTCCGTTCGTGACGGTGCAAAATACGATATCTTGTAGCGGCACATACGACGATGTAAAATGAAAATCATCTGTACTATTATTATTTCCGACCGTCTCTCGGAACCGCTGAGATCGATTTCTATACACACAAAATCTGCTGCGTGTGTCCATATCATATTTTAGTCGTCGGGACATTAACAATAGTGTAGAGCAGAGGTCGGCAACCCGCGAAGCAATTTTTTGTGGCCCACACAACGGTGGTTAATTTTTGCGTTTTATTTTTTTCAATAATATTTTTCATATAATTTTCAATATTATTGAATTCCTTTTTCTTTATAAATAAAATTTAATCTAATCGTTAATAGTTAATATAGTCAGTTTAATCTATAAAATTATTATTATAATAGTTGTCTTGCTACATTCCCTGGAATCAGACAATTCGCACAAAAACTTATAGCGGCGGTTGCGTGTACATATACCTATATATGTGAATAGACATTTTCTATTGTTAAGTACAGAATAAATAAGCACTCTTCACCCACGCTCTGTATTACGAATCTCAACAACAAGTTTGCAAGCTGATATCGAATAATTAACTAATAAACTGCAAGCATAGAAATCGCATCAATTTACAAATATAAAATATTTTATTCAATGAGCGATTTTTTCCAGTAAATTTTGTATTTTTTTATATTCATATTTCCATGCAAAATTATCAAATATAATAGAAATACAATTATTATTATATCATACGTAAATTGTTTTTTTTATAAATGTGGCCTTGATGAACAATTAAAAAAAAAATAGCCCGCATGGTTAAAAAGGTTGCCGACCCCTGGTGTAGAGAGTACCGGGAGACATCTCGGTGAGTACGGTCAGTCGGCGATATTCAGAAAAGTATGTATTTTGTTTTTTACGGAAAGTCGGGCAAATTGTTATTTCTATAGCGAGGCTCGAACGAAAAAATTTTGAAAACCGCTGATGTATACCATACGTACACACGCGTCAGTCGTTGAGACTCCTAAGCCGTCGAACACGTCCATATTGCGGAATATTATGATCGTATACGTCCGGCGCGGATGGTTGCAGAAAACACCTCCGAATTTCGATCGTCGTCAAACGATTCTCAATTCTTATATTTATTTTCGAATGGTAGCAAGGATATTTTTAAAAAGGATGTTTTTTGAATTTCACACTCGAAGTGGTCAACTTATTAGGGTTTCGTCCCGGGGTAAGACTATCGCACACACTATCCGTTTAAACTCGGTACCGTAATAATATCGTACTATGCGATATAAACTTTGTCAAATAATAGAACCCAAAAAGTATAAATGCCCGACGGAAAATATTTCAACCGCTAAAATAACCCCTGCGGAAATCACGCAACCGCGTAACGACGATAAGGATTATGCAGACACACTATTCGATCGTTATTTAAGATACATATGTTTACATCTCGTTAGTACACTGCAGCAGCGACTGACGCATTTGCGAGAAACATAATAAATCATTATTATTAGTACGCGCGCGTTTACATTGGCTGTTCGACACTTAAGTACCGTTCGATTTACTTTTATCGTTTTCCGCAAATTCTAGTATGTATATAATAATATTATGTATATACGGTTGTATAACCGTCAACGTTATCGCTCGACGCGAACCCCATTCGCGATGTCGTCGATATTATGTTGTCGCCTTATAGCTGTGTATCCACCGAGAGCGTTGACAGAGTTTAAAACCACTATTACGCAGGCTCCGAGGCCCCGCGGTGATTAAATCGACGCGCGTTCAAATCCCACGGTTAGTGTCGAATCGTTAACGTTCCGTTGAAATGTATTTTCACTGGAATTCGGTGTCGGCCGAGTTTCACAAATACATAATTAAAGCAATAATAATCGAAACGTGCATTCACGTAATGGCGTACGTTCCCAATACAACTGCGAACACGTCAAAGCAGAGGGGTCTAACAGTTTTAATTTTTTCAAACGGCGTATTATAATTTATGCGTACGTTGCCAAATTACTTTTTTTATTAAAATTTCGTATAACATCACCGACCACTCGATTTGTGTGTGAAACGTAAATAAATTATAACAAGCAGTGGGAACATAACGTATAGACGTGTAATTGGGTTACAAGCGGTATATCGCGGCTGATCGTATACAAACCGGCTGCAGAGTACGCATGTGTTACATTATCACAATGAGCAGGCGATCCAGCGTGCTGTAACGCTCTGCACTATAGTAGGTATTTATTATTTTAAGCAGCAGCCCGCTAACATTATACGTAGAAGTATAATACTACATAATAATTAATAAATTATAGGAAAATTTGACCGATGTAGTATCGTTATCGAAGTTGAATTGAGTTAACAAGTAAAAAGCTATCGTTCAAGTAAATACATATTTTCAGTTCGGTTCAGTAGAAAAAATAATTGAAATAAGTCCCGTCCGATCTAGTCCATTAAATTTTACAATCCGAAATTTGTTAGTTCGGACCGGCGCGATTTGGTCTCAGTCCACTAACAAATTGTTTTAAATTTTCAATCCGGTCCCTAAAATAACGGACCGTGCAGAGCACTAGCGCGCAAACGCGTTTTTGTTGCTGCACCTGACACGAGCAGAAAACGCATGTATCACAATTTTCGTTGCTCGTATTGATCACGATCTTCGCAGTGCGCAAACCGAAACGAGAACTATATGCAACTGCAACAACCCGAACCGCGACGTAAACCCGAATCGACCGGATTCTCTCGTTGGCCTACTGAACTACAATCACGCGTGTATTGCATTGTTGTACAGCTGCATCGCGCGCCCCGTGAACATAATGTCCGTACGTCTGTGTCGTGATTTAACCCGATCAAAATTCCACGGCGTATCGCAAAGGCGGATGCGTAATAGATGTCCGAGTTGCCCGCGATACCATCGTGTACACAGAACGATTTTTTTATTCGTAAAAAACGTCACCGATGCGCTGTCGTGCCGTGCAGTGCGCAACATCTGTAGGAAATTCAATATAATATAATCGTTGCCGCGTCTTTAGTTAAGTTTTAAGTTTCCGAGATGCAAACGCGATTGCAATAGACCCACCCATAACATATAGTAAAGTATATTTTAGGATAATATTGTTGTGTTATGCGCGCGCGTTATCGACATCGAAACTGCATCATCCTGTATCACTTGACAGTGTTACTATTGCAGTGCCCACTCATATTTCCGGGATCTTTCGAAATCGATACCCAGTACCAGATCCAGGAAATTTGACGCCCGGGGCTAATAAAAATGCAACGCCTTTACGTAGGTGTAAGTACGGGGTATTTTCATAAACTTTAAAACTCCCTTATATCAACAGCGCTTGGGCAAAATAAACCCTTCCCCCCCTAGGTCCAACACTGTCTATATCAACGGAGAAGCGAAATGTATGCTCGTCCGAAGAATTTTAAATTACGGTCTTACTAAGCCAGACATCGATTCACAAAAAAGTATAGAGGTATAGCACCTCTACTCCGGCGATACAATATTTTTTTGTCGATTTATTTTTATTCTAACAGTCGTTTCGCATTTTATGTTTCCGAGATATACCGTGCAAGGTCAAAGGTAAAACAACTGATGAATAACAACGTTCACCGTTGATAAATCGTTATTTACATAGAAAAAATATATATATAAAATTCACATCACCGCGATCAAAAACGTCATCTGCCCGCGGCATGGATCAGTCCGCAATCGAATCGTTCAATATCACCTCACGGATAATATTTACGTACGATATTGTAATCGTATTCGGCTAGTGACAAATAAAAAAATAAAAAACCACGATCTAGGTGAGCACGTGGCCCAACCGTAAAAATAGTCAATAAAATACCAGCACCTGACCTAACCCGGTGACACCGATCCACGGGATCTCTAACACGGACGAGACGTCGTGTACGCGTCGCAATATTATACGGTAAACGCGCGCGCGCATTCCTGTCCGGTCGACACGCGAACGGATTAGCGTTCTACGCGCGCGTCTAATTCGCGCGGACACATCCCGACGAGGCCGGAACGCGCGTGCGTCAACACGTTAGAACATAATAATATTTATTTACACCGCGAGTACCGAAATTGGATACATCGTGCGTCGAGTGAACTCGTGTCCGAACTGGACGACCTTCTAGAGAGAAACAGGAGAAAAAAAAAAAAAAAAAAAAAAAAACATGAACACCACTGGAATACTCTTGTTCCACAAATTCCTCTACACGATACGAATATTTCCCCGTCACCTATGACACTTTGTTGCGCGGCGGAAGTTTCACCGCGCACGCACACGTTTTACGTGTATAATATGCGGTACACCTATTGTTGTGACGCGCACGCGAAGACAATGCACCGACGACGTAGGTACGCGCAGCGAGACTCCGCGGCCTATATATCCTATATCCTATATAGCTCTACACGTACGTCGGTTGTGTACAGAACGCGGACAATGCAGCGCACGGTGGCAGCACATCGCGTCGCAGTAATAAATAATAACGATTTTATGTGGGTCATCGGGGCAACCGTTCGCGGTCATTGTTTGCGCGGCGGCGGCAGTCGGATAGACGGAGAGAGAGTGCGTGCCGCGGACAGAGAGATAGGTACGTTCGGGATACCCGTCTCCGTGCGTACACGCTCCTCGAGTGCGCCCACACGTGTACCGACCGCACCGCTGTAGGCCGGCATACGTGTCCGGCCGTTCTGCCGCGCGTGTAGGAAGCACTTCTCGAGGCAGGTCGAAGTCCAGGACAAGTCCAAGCAACATGATACTGTACGCAGCGGCGACCGTTACTTCGAGGTTTACGGAGAAATTACGACGACGATTAACCCGGTTACCGGTTCTTCCGGCACGGGCGTGCGCGCGCGCTACGAGATGAGTTACAGAATATCGGGAAACGACACCCGAAAAACGGAACGCGTACACTGCGGCGCGGGAAGTCTCGTTGGCGCTCCCGGCAAACTTCGAAAAATCCGTTTGCCCTACTGTTCACGTCCGGGAAAAAGAAAATCAATACTAATCACGACAATGCGGTCACGCTCTACGCTACGTCACTCCCTCGTAAAAACCGTTTCATAAACGTCATAGTCTTACACGACGCATAACAATACCTTTTGGCCGCGTGCTAACCGTATACGTTGTATGGTCGCGGCAGTTCGTCGTACTCCCGTAACAAAGATGATATACGCGCGGATAAACGTTCAATACCGTTAAAAAAAAATTAAAACGATTTTTACCGTTCACGCGTGTAAACGTTTGCAGTCCGTATCATAGGTTTGCAATGGTCAACTGCGTTCAATATTGATCACGTCCGTGCGAACGGCCGCGGCTTGTAAAATCCGGAAGCACATAGTACCTAGTTTTCCGGTGTAGAAACCATACGTCCAAGACACATAGCTATGCGAACCGATACAACATTATATAAGCGTTGGAAGAAAAGTAAAAACAAAAAAAAAAAGTCGACTCGTCGTTTTTTCCTTCCCGAATCGTAGTACGTGAACGTGTTCACGCGTGGTAAATATGTTTTACCGTTTCGACCGGATCGTAGCGAGATTCCCTCGGCTAACACATAGTACATTCGAATTATACAAAAATTTATCGTTACGCGATGCATACTGCATGAAGGTAATCAATTTTCGTTGTACGCATGAAGTCAAAAATCAATTTTAAAATATATCTCTGACGACTATACGGACGAACAGGTAGTTTCCCTTGGACGTCACGACCTTCATAACGTATCCGTTATTAAAATGAAACATCGAACAGAAAAAATCGCGAAGATTGCTTTATCTTTTAAGCGTACGTTTTGATAATTTTTTTTTGAAAGATTTAATTCTCATCGGACTCGTTTTGATGTTACATGCATACTGCAATTGTTATGCACTTCGAAATAATAATTCGCGTTACATACATATCCCCATGCTCAATTGACATCAGAAATGAACGCATATTTTTTAAACTCGTCTAGAATTATTTTTTCGGCTCTTCAATGCCTCGCCGTAATAATTTTATTTAGAAGGGAAGAATACGACAAAAATAAAATCGCTGTTAAAACTATACGTAATGCGAAATGTTTACGCACAATAATATTAAAATATTGTAGAGAATGTTGTTAGTATATGTACCTTAAAAATTTGTCTTCGGTCGGATTTCAGTTTCTTGATTTCTCATAGACGACCGTGTTGTACACCCGAAAATCGTGTGTGGTTTTTTCAAGCTTTACGAACGGTTTGACGTGTAACGACGACTCATTCGAGTCTGGATCGAGACTGACGACGAAAAACTCGGTTTTGTCGAATCTGAACCGGTTTCCCACCACAACGATATCATTCCCGATGGCGACGGCAATTCGCCCGTACACATTAACACATGCACGTCCACTTTCTTCTTCAATTAACCATTATGCTATTATGTACATATAATTATACTGCGCGCATGTATGTGTGTGCGTACGTATTTATAATGTGCTCCTATTGAATTTCGCGGTGTCATAGTTTGCTGCGCACAAAACACCTCTCGTAATTATGTGACGCAAATTTCCGATCGATCGTAATACCATAACAATCGGTTAAAATTCTTTGTCTTTCCGATCCCTTGGACGTATTATTTCCACCGAACTCTTTTCTCGACAATTACGTCACACGCGTTTTACCGATTGTCTTCCGTGCGCGCTGCGCTGCACTTAAACATTGTTAAACACTGTGCGACAACTTCATTGTTTCCCTGTACCCACTACACACATACGTATGTATTGTATATTACATTACACTATATTATTGTCGTACACGTTTAGCCATCAAAATTGCCCGTAGGAGTATGCGTGCGCTATGTTCGTTCTTCCTTATTTTCTTGGACTCCCATATTGATATTTATATACGCACGTCATTGCAACGAACGTAATTATATCTCCGATTTTATTTCGTATAGTACGGATTAACGAAATTTACGACACGCGGTACAAAGAGGTATACAATGATGCAGCTTGAAATATTCCGCTTTACATATTTATCGAGCTTACATAAATCGTTCTAATACGCGTTATTATTTGTATACCTGTTAATTTAATGTGGTTTTTTTTCAGGGTGAGTACCTATTCACGACTCGACACAAATCGGATTCCTGCTACAAGTAACCTGTACGTACAATTATTAATTATATTCGTCTTGTCGAAACAGGTGTACTATAGCCGGTAACGTGATCGTAAATAATAATATTTTATATTCGTACAGGAAAACTGAAATAATTATTGCTGTATGCATTTGCAAACCGCAGTCACGCTTATAATGCGCAATCATTTCAATCCAATATTATAACTACGAGTATATGAATTGTTTAAATACAAATTAGGTATCAAAAACGCTTCGATTTAGTAATATATATATATCTGTATATTATAATAATAATTAATGAACATAAATTAATAGTAAAAAAATGTACTACAGAAAATAATATTCTACAAGTTTACAGTTGATATACTAACGATTTTTTTTTTTTTTTTTTACTTAGTAAATCTAATTAAATATGACGAACAAAGGTTTACGGTCACTATAAAATTTACATTTTTATAATTTCAAAAATAAAAGATGATAACTCTACAGATAGGAAGTGTAATATAATGACTAGTCATGAACACAGTAGAAGCATTTTGAGGAATGAACGATAATGAGTAACCAATGATTATCAGTAATTAATTTTTATCTATATTATGAAAAAGTCGTGGTAAAAACATTTGTATTTTAATTTTAATTTTAAAAAAGGCTGGATGGTAAAATACTGATGCGTTGAGTCTTGCTGGTTCCGAGTATTGGTCCTTATATTGTCTTATTAATCATATTATTTCTCGAAACATGTGAAAGTGATGATGAATTAATGAATCATGGTATTCAAAAAACGATACATAAAGTAAGTACACTGTACTACTATATAAATTGAAATATTTTTTAACGCCTTTACATAAGTGTAAAAATAATCGGCTTTGTTGAACATCAAAGTTTAAAATCCTTTAAAAAACCATTAACTCTCGTACTTTTTTGAATCTACGTAAAGTATGTTTTGGAGTTAGTGTAGTAAAAAACGCTCAATCAGCAAGACACATAATAATTATTATTAATTCAATCACAACTTCTTAAGCAATATGAACGCGAGACGATACATAACATTATTTTCTGTTTTTTTTTTTTAGATGCGGAATAAAAACTGTATTGAAAAAATTGAGAGAAAAATATTACCAGAGCCCAGCATTCTATCTAAGAATTATACGCGCAAAGCGTTATTTGGTGTTGGTTTACTGGCCGATGTAAAGAAGAAAAATAATTCTACGTTTCTCACCTAGGTCCAAATCAAAAATTTCAGAACATCGATTTATACAGATACGTAAACGTGATATACATAAACGTATATACGTCTGAATCGAGTGAACGTGCACAAGAACGACGTAAAAGTTGTAACGATATCTGGCTTACGTGGTTTGTTGAAAAAATAGAAATGTCATACACACAGCAGACGACGGTTTAGTGGTCATTATATTGTTATCGTTGTACACATTCGGACGGACAGTAATAATTTATACAGACGCCTGTATTGCGAACACGAAAAATGAATGTATGCGATATAAATGAGATAGGTACGTAAAAATTACCCCACGTACGCTGGTGTTTGGTCTTTGCGCACCGGTTTTAATAGTAGCCACATTGTAAACTGTACACGTGCACGTGCGTTGCGAACCATATAACAGTATACACAAGTAACGTACATGCTTGAGTATTAGATGAAGACGATGTATATAGAAACAAAAAAAAATATCGGAAAATCCTACGGATTCAGATACCGGGGCTGTACGCGGTTCGATACGATAACAATAATTACAGTAAAAGTAATACGATCATAATAATATAATCATACTGCACGTGAACCGACGCGTGGCCGGTGTGCTCATATTATGTATAAATATTGTTATCGGGTCAACGATATTTGTCGTGGAGCGCCAAGCCCGGCGGAGGTCGATTTTACCGTTACGCCGCAGCGTATTTCGTGTACTACCTACGTACATGCGTTCTAATATACATACTCGAAGCCGAGTTCACAGCACCTCATCGTGTTCGCATTGCTATCCGGACGTCCGCTGCTGTGTCCTCGCGCAAAATTGTACATTACAATAAAAATCGTTGCCGTCCTTATGATATTACTAATTATTAATTATTATTATGTTTACCTACGAACTGAAATATTTTGTTTGCAAAAACCGTTGCTGGTCAATGTAATTATACCATTGTATCTTCGCGTCGGCGTGATAATAATATAATACGGATGCGCAGGACCCTCCGCAATGGCGTGCCAAAACCCATTTAGTTTTGAGTAAAACCATTGATTACGGAACAGTCTATTATATTCTACAATCAATGGTGAAACGTATTGATCCATTCGATTTGCCGTTTATATAAATATGTATCTTTCGTCAAATCGTCGACTGATTTGCGGTAAAAGGTTCCGAACTATGTTTTGGTATTAATCGTTTTGGCCGTAAAAAATTAAAATAACTTGAACTCAAAGACTTATTTATATTGGAAAAGTTTTAAAAAGAGTAAGAAATAATCGTGGATTTTTATACTTATCCTATACCCTAATACCAATAATTATGGTGTTTTTCGAATTACAAGTTCTAAATATTTTTTCAACGGGACAAGTGTGCCCTTTTGTCCCTGTCACCCACTGAGCACCATTACTCGAGTTTCCCCAATTTATATACGCGTAAACACATCACGTCCGGCAGTCTCAAACTATATGAACACGCGCTCGTCGATATAAAGACAACATTATACTCGTATATTGACAGATAATTATCGACTGATGTAAATCATGACTCACAACCGAAGTAATATTTTTGTTAAGTGTCCACGTATATCCTATATAAGTATACTATATATTGTACTTAACTTAGGAGTATATACTAGGGTACACAACATGGTCGGATTCCTACAATAATTATTCATTTAGCGACTCTTGAATATATATATATATTGTAACTTATACGTATTTATCTAAATAATTATAGGTGCGCAATAGACGATAAACATTAAAGTATTATAAAATAATACGAAATATATTGTTAAAAAAATAAAGGTTTTTATCTGAAGTAAACGTTACTAATGCGTAAATATTTACGACCAGTTTCGATTTAAAAAATCATCGTCAGGTACAAATAACACATTTACATTACATATTTATACATCTATGTATTATAAATAATACGGAGCTTTATTTTATTTTTTTTTTTATCAGCTTCAGAGGCTGTTAAGGCCTATTTGCTGATTTTGATCGCATATTTTTTTTTATTTTTTTATTACAATTCATATAAAAAAAAAATTAACATAAAAATATGCATTATAGAAGAATTCGGATTTTTTTTTTTTTTTTAAATGGGGTCAGTATTTTTTTTTATTCTTGCCGTTGAAAATCTTATTTCTCAATCAGCCTGCAATACCCGTTGTCCGAAGGAGAATTGGAGGAATAAGTAACCAATAATATGCTGATAATATTTCCGAAGAAATCATACATCTACACGCCGTTGGACTGGTTATGTATGCATAACATTCGTATGTTTAGGAGGTTGAAAGTATTCTAAAACGGTTTAACATTGTTTCGGTTAGGTCGAAATTTCCAGTTTCACGAAGCCTGTGTGTAACACCATTATACTACAATGGAGTGCGCACTATAATAATAAACAAGCAATAATCGAAATCGATAATAATCGAGTTACGCACAGTGTGTCCGGTATCTGCTATTATGAGTTTTAATCCATGTTAATACAATGCGCTGAGGAACTACGACGTACATGTTACGTACTAGTATATAGTTATAAGTTTTTTAATGTAGTTATATAAACTTGTTACTTGTCTTACATTATATGACATTGAAATTTTTTTTGTTTCTCAAATTCAAAATGTATTCACAGTTTGTTAATACATATTCCTATGCAATTATAATATGAATTCGTGCATAATTTAACAATGCAATTTACACTACCTTTATCTTCCGACCTTTACACCTCTAACGCAAATTCGATACAGCTATAATAAATTAATTCGCCATTTACATTATTTTAACTGGTTATTTTATGTGTGCTTTTTACAACGTAAATTCATTGTAAAAAATACATAACAAAACAAATGTATACTGTTGTATTTTTTTTTATATTTAATGATAAATACATATATACTAAGTAATTAAAAGTGATATCGAATTAATATTTGATTTTTACTGTTATAGAGTTCAAGTCAACCGCACGGTAGATTTATATCGATATAAAGGTATATTAAGGTTTAAATTGGATATTTTCTTATACCTATAAGAAAATGTTAAAACCGTTTTACTATAAGTGGAAATGAACCAACGCGTGTACATAATTTTGCATAGCGTATATAAATCTAATCATTATAATAAGATAAATGAAATGCATGATATTTTTATCGCAAAATTATACTTAAGTTTATGAGTTAATGACGATATTTGTTTAAAATTATATATAAAAAAAAAAAAAAATTAATAAATGTTAATTTATATTTTTGTCGAATATAATATATTTATATGTAAGTATTATGAATACTTTGGTGTGCTATATGATCAGATAATTTAAGTAACACTTTTATAGAATATACATGGTAAATAACATCTTACTTATACAGGATAGTCTACATCTCACGTATGTAATAAAATTAAGAATTTTGAAACACCTACTTCAATAACTCGTTTTTATATTTTTATAAATTTAATTCTATGAATTTCGAACATAGATATATCATATTTTTAACAATTTTTAACTCGTTTTTACTCTACAGTTAATTAAATTGTTGTTTTAGTAACTAATAATAAATTATAAAAAGTGTAAAATTAATTCATATAACATAAAATTAATTATTTTGTTAAATTTGTATCACGACAAAATAGAATAATTTATTTTACTATAAATTAAAAGTTATTATAAGTATAGGGATATTCGAAAACTTTAGATTCCCGGATTTGATGTCCGTCTCTAGTTCGAATTGGCCACGTGGAAGTAAACTCCTATGAGCAATGAGCGTTTATCAATTATTATAATTTTTTTATGGATACGTTAAAAGTTTTCTCTTCGCATAAGAAACAATATATCACGCTTATGTATTCGAAAGACCCTATATGCTTATGTATTGGATACTGTATCGTTTATACAGCTTTCGATATTTTTCTCTTATCAACAGCCATCATAATTCGTAATCAAAGGCGTGATTCATCGGTTTTCTAATACGAACCCGTATCAATCAATTAACGTTCGTCCTTAACGCGGAACGCGCGATGTTGAACAATAGACGAAGATTCGTACGGACTTGTTAGAGCAGCGCATCCGAACGGGCTGAGCTTTTCGTGCGAATAAGCGTATGCCGTACGACTCGTGGAAAATCGTCATACGTGCGTACGTTACCACGATCGGTTCCGTTCGGCGGAGGGGGGGGGAGTGTTGAAGAAACGTCCGAACGCGAAAACAGCCGGTTCACTCGGGAAATAGTGCTTCGAGTATAGACTTCGCGAAGGGACATGAAAACTTTTTCGACGGTACGTGCACTCGTGTACATACGAGACCGAGAAAACCGTAACGATACCGTCGGTTCCACCGGGGGTGAGGGCATGTTGCAACAAGCAGCGGGACGGTTTTCGATCGCGCGTGGCCGAAACTGAACTCAAGAAAATTTGGCGATCGTCGTGATGAACGATATCGTGGAGTTGGCTGCGGGTTGGCCGAGAAATCGCAGAAATATTTGGTGAGTGGAAAACAATACGAGAGTCGTGTACGGGGGGACGGGGAGGGATGCTGGAAGTGTAAAGCACGTCGCGTAAATTTCTTTACGCGACCAACGTGCGTGCGTTGCAATACGCGTGTGTAGGCTCGCGCGCGTATACTGACCAGCTGATACGGAGGAAACGGTCGACCGTCATGTTGATAAGGTGTGGAAATATTCCTCCGCCTCCGTCGACACACGTCCTGCGCCCTTTTCACCCGCGTCCGCACTGGCCTCCGAATCGTACGCGACTCGTACGCGTACGGGAAATATAAACGCGCACACACGCGCGTGTATTTATGTGTAAATGCGTGCGGCGGGCGGGCTAAGGGTTCGTATCGGGGGCGCGTTTGCGCAGACTCGCGCGGGCCACGTTATCGGCGGCGGTGGTGCTCTCTGTATACTTTCGGGGAAAACGGTGTACACGTGACGAGTGTGTAGATACCGCTGTGGATGCCGAGGGAACAGCGTGTCGTGATAACGCGATCCGGAGAGGATAACAAGAGAGGAAAACTGTCGAGCTTGGCGCACTTGATCTGCCGAGCGATTTAGAGCCCGTTCACACGATTCGATATTTTCACCGTATCGGATATTTTCCCGGTTGGAGTGGTTGGATGGTACGGTTATTTAACCGTACACCGTACTCGGTTTTCAGTTTGCATTCGTATCGTATGCGCATCAAGACGCGTGAAGATGGACTTCAATACATTAAATAATTAATTACTAATTTAATAATAAATTTACATTTATTATAAATTTTACAATTGTATCGCAAGTATCGTTAACAGATACGGACTTCAATTCTGGGTACATCCTATTGTGAGACAAAGAAATATTTTGGGCTCTTTTAATACACTGATTTGTCAATTACGACAGGACGAAACAAATTTTTTTTTTAATGTTTTATTCCACAATGCAGATTTTGCTTCGACCAATAATATAAGCATATCTATATTTATATCATCCATTGTACTTAAATTATTCAATTACTCACTTATAATTAAAAATGTAATAACTAATTAAATTAGCTATAATTGAAACACTTGTAATTTTATTAAATTGTAAAACACAAAAACGATTACTAGCAATTTGAAAATAGCACAGACGAAAAATGACGCACTATCGGTCAAAATATCGAATCGTCTGAACGCAGTGTATACAAATACATTGCCACGATAAGCCGAATCGGTTTTTCTACCGTACGACCGAAAACAATTTGCAGTGACAAAACCGAACGACAAAATCGATTTAATCGGTAATTTTACCTTATACAGTAAAATGCCATATCGTATGAATATACGCATTGAAATTATATTGACACTGGCTTATACGGTAAAATCAACGATACGGCAAAACCGCCGATTCGGGATTGTGTGAACGGGCTCTTACCCAATCCGCAGCGGACGCGGTACGATAACGAATATCAAGTGACGATAATATCGTATATTATACGTGGCCGACATGATGACACATACGCTACATGAATTAAAACCCGAAACGATCGCAGTCCGAGTTGATGCGTTCAATATTTCATTACGAAAATCCATTGAATAAGTTAAAGAGCAAATTATGTATAAAATATTTTATTTTATTTACTGTTAATTAAAAAATTTAGTTCTTAAACTTAATCTTATTTTAATACGTTACATTAAATGTTACTATAATTAATCGGTTTGTATGTATCATTTTAAATATCTTTTCTGTCATTCTAATTTTTAAATCATCGTGATGTATAAATTGTATTTATTTTTATGTAAATTATCTATTTAAATGTAACTCTGTGCTCCATCACAAACTACGCTTTCAGGAGTAAATACATTCTTCATTCATATGTTATATATATAAGGAAATACAAATAATATGCATATTACATGTCGACGGTCCAGTAGCCCGCCTTTGGCGATCTGCTAGTTGCCAACCGTTGGCACATGCCAGGGACGGCCAGACAGTCAATCGCAAACGATTTCATAGTCGAAAGAGTTTAAAATTTATTTTTAGGCTACGCGCACGAAAATTACAGACGCTTAACAATAGAAAAAACTTTTTTATGGAAGTCGATCGGGTCATATTTTTTTGCCGACGCTTTTTTAGTTTTCCGTTTAGTTGAGTTTCTAAAAGTTAGGGGTTTTTCCGAGCAACGCATTATTTTTGCGTTTAAAACACTACCTACCGTTTAGGAGAACAGCTTATCATGCGTTTTTCACGCCGAATTGATTTGTTCACTCCGAATGTACACACGTGTATTCGTAAACTCGGCAGTTCGCACGAGAACCGAACACCATATCACTCGTACATCATTAGTGTTTACAAGCGTACATTATGTACACTTAGCACGATTTCGCGTGCATGTGCACAGTGTATATTATAATACGCGTGTACGCAGTTTTTACGAGCGCGCGCGTAAATATATTTTGACAGCGAGAAAGTTTGTTGTGATGCGTATTTATATTTTTCAAAGATGACATTATCAGGTCATTTATAGTGTATTGTAATTTTTAGGACGATTTTATAAGTGGTATGCGAAATAAAGTAAATGTTTTTTTTTTTTTTTTGCGACAATAGTACACAGACTTTAGCAAATAGTTTTAAATTATGTACAACAAATTATGAATTTCCGCGTCCACATTGCCATACAAGAAAACGTAATTCTCAACCCGTCAAAATGATCCTTTTCGAAGTGTATAAAACAACTACTTTTACAACTGTCTAATCACTAGACTCTAATACGTATTCAATACTTCTGCTGCCAACAGGGTTGATCGATAATGATGTTTAATACTATACTTGAACTCGATTGATACTCTCACGCCGGTGAATTCGAGGAATAACGGAAGAATGTTGAGAAATTAATAGTGCAAACGATTTGGCAGTGTCAACAATAATTTGAGTATAAAGCAAACAAATTGATCAATCGAGAAGGCACCTGCTAGAAAAAAAAGGTTAACTGCTAGACACAAATGAGAGATCCCGTGATACAGAAATATTTTAATCGTAACAAACATATTTTTAATTTTCGACTTTTTTTCAACACAAATAGCACACATATACAATATATATGTTCGGTAATAATGTGTTTTTCGTGTTAATGTGCGCAGGAGAAATCCGTCGAACAATAATGAATTGCGGTACACGGGTGCGCTTGGAGGTTATTAGCGATATGGTCTCATTATGAAAACGTACATGCTGTATGAAAAATACTCCTGTTAATAGGGTCAAAATCAATAAAATACATTATTCAACAGATTTTTTACGCGGATAATAGTAAAACAAAAAAAAAAAATCCAAAAAACCATTAACAATTGAGGATGCCTCATTTCGTGATAATTATATATTTATCCTTTGTCCTCGGGTTGGTGAACTGTGAATGCGATGTACACTTTAAGCTGTAAACACACACAAACGTATGTATTGTACATTTGGTGTGTGTAGTGTAAAATATTTTATAAGCCAATACACACCAATAGATCTATGAATAATATTCGTAGTTCATAAATGCGGTGGAATCCGTTCGGGCACGGTCCTTAAATCGATGCTCTTTATTGGACCATAAAGAACCCAATACTTATACGTTATTAAATTTCATCCTTCATTTTTTCTGTTTTCTACGATGTCACCAACGTTTTTTGTGTCGTTTTTTACCTACACGTAAATGTTTATATTAAAACAATCGAGTCCGATTGTTATAGCAGCTAGCTTTTTTATCTCTTATTTACAATTATAAACGTGCATACAATACACGTAGTCGACACAAGAGAAATAAAATCTATCGATAAAACCCCGAACTGGGAATACACCCATTTGTCCAGATGTTTTCTTTGTATTTAATACATACTGTGTGCCGGGTTAGATTTAGGATTTGTAGGCTCCTAGACTTAATTGTGACATGGGAACTACCAGAGAGTTTTTAGAAAATAAGAAAGAAATATGCGCAAGTCAAGAGTCTTAACTCCCTATAAAATATACATTTTGAATACTTTTCAAAATTTAAGGAGCTAAGCCATCCCACAATTTTTTTCGTGATCTTACTATAAAAATCGTAAAAGAGTGTTCAGAATGGACATTCAGCCCTTCTCCCCAATCACAAACACCATTTGCGTCTATGATAAAGATCTTATAACTAATATAAACTCCTCAAAAAGAGCAATTTAATTCACCTCTAAAACATTTTCAAATAATTTTCTTCTCCAAATCGAGTGTAGTGCAACTTTTTAACTTCTAGTTTTTTACCAGAAGAATATAACATTTAAAATATACTATTAAATAGTTCAGCTTTAGTGGTATTATCAATTGAAACTGAAATAACCATCTCATTATACTTGGAAAAAATTATCAATGATTTTGATATTTTTTAATCAAGAAAAAAAAGTTTTAAAATATTAGTTTTATTCTTTATGTTAATCTATGTTAATTTATATTTTAAAATATTATTTTTATTCTTTATGTTAATTTATGTTTTATATATTATAATATAATACATGAAATATACCATATTTCATATAATGTATTTATAATTTTATATGGTTTATATTGTACAGAAATCGTTAAAAGAAGTCATATTAATAATACATTTTTTTTGGGGGGGGAGCATTAGGGGTGAACAAATATGTGTTGCCCTTATCCTGAAATTCCTAATTACGGAACTGAATGAGTATAGATTCAATTATCACATATAATTTAAGGTATTCACCACTATCTCTTAATATTGCAATGGTAGTAATTAAATGAACAACATAGTGTACAATATAGCTTAATAAATAATTAAACTAGGTTTAAACGTTTAAACATTGATCGTTTTACATCTTAACTTTGTATTCATGAAATTAGTTTTAATATTTTCATAATTTATTTGTCTGCCGTGATCTAAAAATTGCATAATTTGTAAATTGTAAATATAAATCTAAAGCTACTAGGTGTCTCTAATATGAGATTTCCTACCTTGTCATTATTAATTTTTAGTTCTCATTCTTTGGGGTATTAAGATAAATGAATCAAAATCTGCTCACTGCACTTTCACATTAAGACATTCATACTGCCCTACCATAACTCTCAATAATATACCCATCCCTCCCACACAAAATATTCGCTATCTAGGCCTCCATCTTGACCGTCGACTAACCTGGGCACATCATATCCATACTAAGCAAATTACTCTCAACAATCGATCACGACAGCTGCGACTCCTCCTAACTTCTAAACACGTTAATCTAAACAATAAAATACTCATTTACAAACTTCTCTTGAAACCTATATGGTCGTATGGTGTACAACTTTGGGGTTCAGCCAAAATCTCAAATCTAAATAAAATCCAAACGTTCCAATCTAAATGCCTCCGTCAAATAACCAAAGCTCCTTATTATATTTCAAATGAAACACTTCATAATGACCTCTCAATTCCAACAGTAAAAGAAGTAGCTAAAATCTTCTATAAACGCTTTCACTCAAATCTATCCAACCACCGCAATCCTCTTGTCTTAAATTTACATACTCATATTATCCCTGGTGATCCAAGAAAATGTTTAAAACGCCAATGGTGCCGGGACCTTCTAAATGACTAAAAGCCAACCCCTGCCATGAAGTTCCATCACTGGATGGATTCTTCAATCAAGACTGCAATTCAACCTCTACTTATCTCACTTATACTTATTGTAAAAATATATATTTACAGATTGTATAAATAAATATTTGATTCAAAAAAAAAAAAAGTTCTCATTCTTAGCTGTTATCATTATTATTTATTGTACACAGATTGTAATATTCAAAAATAGTCAAATATTTAAAAAAAAAAAATTATTTGTCTTAAAACGTCACTCTCATTGCTAAGTAAAGCTAACATGATGAGTCTTTCTTCTATCATGGATGTTCGAGGCCGATTTTTGATCAACTTTATATGAAAAATAAAAATAATTCAATTTAACTATTAGACTGTGGTTTTTATTTTTTTTAGTTATGTGATGTATGGTGAGGGCCATGTTGCGGTTCGGGTCCTGTTGTGGTATGGGCCCATAGGCTGCAGCCTATATAGCCTGCGCTTAAATTCTGCTCAGATTGTACGCTATATACAGCATGTTGGTAGATATCTTCTGCAATTAAGCTAAAAAGTCACTATCTTGTACACGGTACACTTATTATGAATAATTAACTCGCGGAGTCAATGTGAAAACGCGTCACACGTGATGATTTTGTGTTTGATCGTTAAGATAATGTTTTCTTTTTTTCTCTGTACGTTGCGGTAACACTAGTTTTATTTAGAACATATTATATTTTTAATGTGATTTATCGTCTTCAGCTGTATGGAAAATGATTTTTTGCTCGTAAAAATGAATCATTCATCAGTGTCGTGTATTATATTAATAATATATTATCTCTGATGACTTGACAGCTGTTAAATTACGACGGCCATTGTTAACGGTACGATATAATATGTTTGGTCAGGTAAAATAATTTTAATCCTAAAAACAAAAATAAAATATATTGAAATTTTATAAAATTAAATGACGTATAAAAAATTAAAATTCATATGTTTTATTTCCTAGATATTTTTTTATCTATAAAAAGTTAATATGATTTTATTTAAATTTTAAGGATATTTTAAATTTTTAATTATTTAAAGGATAAGTTAAATTATTATAATTTGTATAATATTAAACATTTAACGAATAAAATTAAAAAAATATAAAGGGGTTTGAGACTCCCTTAAGAATTATGATTTAACTTATGACAAAAAGATGTTAGTTTATAAAAAAAAAAAAAAAACATACAAAAAATTTTATCAAAATTGGAAATGTGTACTTAAATTTGAGGTTTTCATTACTTCAGTTAAAAATTGGTATATAAATGTTTAAAAATTGATTTTTATTTTAATAAAGTAATTTCTATTATGGATGAATCACTGATGATATTTAGTTTTAAAAATTATATCCAAATAAAAGTTAAACATATATAGATGAAAACGACCATGAAGTGTCCATTCATAGAGTTTCAACTGTTTTTTTCAATGATATAAACATCACTCACAATATTTCAAAAATTGTTTTTATTTATTTATGTAAAATAATTAATTAAATTGTTAAATACTTAAGTAAATCACATAATCACTCAACAAAACTGGTACTTCAAGGATAGGATAATTAAGAGATAAATAAAGGGTAATCCTTTGACAAACTATAATCTACATCGGAATAATTTTGCAGTCTTCGTCTCGAAATTGATTTTTCACGCGGTCTGTTACAAAACACGATTCCACAATGTTATCGCCATATCCCAATGACATAAATGTCTATGCGATCGACACCAAGTGTCAATACCACTCTTCCGTCTTCTAGGTTGCAAGATCTATCCGCGCTGACTTGTGCCCTATACAGCGAAATACTGAACTGGCTGCAAGATCATCGCCATGCTAGTGCCGTGGTAAGTGCCATGCTAGTGCATGCTAGTGCCGTGGTGCCTATGGTAAGAAATTCTGTAAGTTGTCATTCCGGTCGACAGGATGCATTTTGTCCGCACCAACAAAAAAGAAAGGGTCGGCGAGGCTCTTTGATGCGTGTAGACTTCACGATCCGCCACGACGACCGCGGTATCGCTGACACCTCGAGCCGTTCGACCCGCTCATAACAATGGCCGGGGAGGTCTTTCGCTGCTAAGATACTCAACGACCGCATTGCTCCTGATCTCAGCAAAACGTGTGAAAACCCGCGGACCGATGGAAACGGCCCTGGAACATAAAGCTGTTTTCTTAAGGCAGAGGCTTCCAATATTTTTTGACTCATGGCACCCATAGTTATTTTATAAAAATCTGAAGGCACCTTATATCTGCATTCTACGCTATATAGATTGCATATCGTAGTGATACTAGTATTTAACACCAGACTGAGTGTAGTTAAATTTTTGGAATGTTGTTATTAATGGTTATTTATTATTTTGTCAGTACATTTTTCATAAAAATAAAGATGAGATAAAGTCATAAGTTGTTCGCCACGAATAAGCTTAGCAGATAATCGTATAGGTAACAGTTCACATCGAAACGATAGCAATCAAACTGGTATGAAAATTAAAAAAGATCGATCGCAACGTTACTGTAAATTATATGGAAAACAATAAGTGTTATGGTTCAAAGCGTTTTATTTTTCATGACAACGTTTTTTATTACAAAATTTCACGACGCCCTTAATTCAAGTTCACGGCACCTCACTTGGGAACAATTGTTTTTAAGGCGAGGGGGGCGTTGTGTCTCCCGTGCGTTTGTAAGCGCTCCGTTAGTTCGGTCTATTTGTTATTATATTTTTTCTTGTACGGCGCATGCGCGCGTGGTGCCGGATAACAGTGATTATCTACTCGGTTAGATCATAATCGCCGTGCACCATCGTTTTATAATAATTTATCGATTATCTGGCCTGCATCAACACCGAGACGGTACTTCTGTTTGTACCGTTGCCGGTCGACGACTACGGGAATCCGGGATCATTAGGTTTTCGACGCACCGACACGGTACTTAAAACACTGTACTCAACACGACGAAGAACAACGACGGACCACAAGACCTCGTCCGACGTGCCCGACATGGAAATGGACCGGCATAGGGCGAACGAGGTCTTGTGGGCGACCTGCCACCGCGGGGACGGAAGGACGCTGCGCTTACCGTCTTCGCCGCTCGCTACCTCGGTCCCGTCGTCGCTTACCAACGCCATCCCGTCTCGCCGATCGACGAACACGCGCTGTAAGTCTCAGTTCATCCACCGACCGGAAAAATCGCGTGCGACGAACACCTCCCCGGCTGGTACGTATCGAAATGTTAACACGTTTACCAAAATTCACGTGATAAGCGATTGTTCTGACCGATTTTCCTTTGCCGCTTTTCCGAAAACAATACTAGGACTAGTTGACTGTGTAAAAAAATCTATAAACGTTTCCCCGACTAATATCGTCACGCCTTGGAATCGCCCGAGCCGCATAATTTCAAGGCTGACTTTCAATTTTTCAATACTAATTTCAAGACGTATGTGTGACGTGTGTCCGTATCCTCTCGCCTCCGGTTCCGTAGGAATACATCGTTGATTGAACATACTGTATGAAATATTAGCTCACAGTTGAACTTAAAATGAATTGACCGTCACGACCGTGAAGTATTGAAAATAAAAAGAACTCTTAAAACTCTTTATGAAATCGCAACTGTTGCTATGGTACACTGGAGCACGTGAACCATCCAAAAACATTATATACAAAATTATTATATTCTTGTAGTAAATTATAATTAGTTATTATGACCATAGTCGGTAATTAATAAAAATATTTATTAAAAATTAAAATTTTTTGCAGTTTCTTGTGTTGATAAGTATGTCTATTAGCGATTAAATAATTTGCGAAACATATAATCGATGTTATACATTCTTTCGGCCGTACAAAAATGACTACATGCATAAATACATCGATTAGTAATAGTTTGGAGCCCCACCAATGTGTGCACCGGTCTTATTTTCATAGCTCCGTGTATCACGTCGATCGTGAAAAAAAAAAGTTGTTTTTATGTTTCATACATAATAAGTTATTTTTTTCTAATTTGTTTTTATTTAATCGTAACGAGCTTATAGAGCTTAAAAAAACTAAATGTACATATGTAACTTATAACAAAATTAATAATTTTCTACTCACCTACATAGGCGTCTTACAAATTAATTACACTGAAAAAAATATTACTTTACAAATCACATAATTATTTTGTTATATAATAAAGTGTAGGCCCAAATAAAAAAATGTCGATTACACCAGACGTACTGATACACGTAACTAAGTAATTCGTAAAAGAAACAATTATGTTATTGTTTATTGGTGTTTTGTTGTACATATCCAAAGGTGTAATTACATTTCATTATGCACATACAACAAAATGCTATTTTTAATGGAATACTTGGTATCCTTTACAGTAAATATTTAAGATGAAAAAATGTGCTTTAGTTAATAATACAAAACTATTTGTAACGATACCAAAATTGTACAGTTCATTTTACACAAAAATAATATAAATATAGGTGGTGTACAATAATTGTAAAATGTAACGATTACAAAATGATTGGTTAAGGAAAACATTTCATGGTGTAGATAACATATTTTCAGTTTATACAACTCAAAAGCAGTAACCACAACAATATTGATAGCGTATTGTCGTTAATATCTCCTATACCAAACACTTTAAATGTCGTTTTAAACGGAGCAAGATATGTGACAATTCGTGATCCCTTATAAATTTTGTAAAATATATCAAATCACAAAATAAATTATTATCATTAATATTATTTTCTATGTCTAAAAAAAATGTCATTTTGTTTTCTAATTTGTTAACTATGACATTGTACTAATGTCTAAGTCTAATATACCTATATTAAATATAATATAGGTACATTAGACTTAGACATTAGTACAATATATTATATTATTACATATTATATCATGGTTTTTTAATTTAAACTTGAAATAGGAATCTTTAAAATAAATTATAATTATAAAATATTTATATTTGTATTATACAATTTGTTTAATTAAATTGTATTTTATTTTTAAACACATAACATATGTATATATATTGCTGTACTTGCATATTTTGATGTATTCGTTTTTATATAGTATATGACATGTATGAATATTTAAAAATTAAGATTAGGTATTTAAAAATAGCTTATAAATATTAAGTTATTTAATAAGTTAACTGTTGTGAATATTTAAATACAATTATTTTAGTATATTTTACTGCATTTTGATTATTTAATTAACTGAAAGTGTTGTAACTATAACAAACAAAAGTTTAATTTTAACCAACAAAATTATAAACAAAGGCAAAATAAAAAAAATAAAAAATAACTAACAAAATATTCTGTATATGTAACCGGTTAGTGGAGTAATATTAACAAAATAAATATTGTAACGGCAACTGAAAATTGTACACCAACAATTACAAATTTAAGTATTATTAACAAAATTATTAGTTGTAAATTAAGAGTAAATTTGTAAGTATAACAAAAATTCCTTGAATCAATACAAACATGTTCTGTAATTAGTACAAAATAGCATATCATGCTAAATATTTAATTGTTACTACAACTAATTATTTTGAACATATAATCAAATATATTTAGTTGCAAGTACTTAATATGTTTTTCCTTCAACAATATATTATCAACAAAAATCAATTAGTATATTTAACTAAACGTAATGTTATCACTGAGGCAACTAAATTTCACAGTTATTAATACTATATTTTGGTTCTTCCAACAAATACTTTTTTTTCAGTGTATGCACCACTTATGAACTATGAACCTCAACCGCCATTGTACCTACTTGAATTTGAAAGTTGTAATTTTTAGTATAAGCCGATAACAATGTTATATGCATGAAGTAAACTAGTATTTTAAAATAAAATAAATAAATGCTGTACAAATCAATTTGCTATAATTTGGTAAATACAACAAACAAATTTTTCTTTTTTCAGCATTTTTCCACTATTGATTATTTAATGAGAAATTTTGTTGTTTCGGACCTTTGGCTTCCGGTCTTTTACTAACTGCTGTTAGTCTAGATGCTAGTTTAACTTCGTTTATAATATTTCTGCACTAATTCTCATATATTTGTATCCCCACAAACCACAATTCAGAGCTTTAGATGACGGAACGCAGTATCAGCAACATTCGTGATATATACTTGAAGTTATCGACAGGTTTTTTAGGTCCACTTTGGAAAGCAAAATTCTTAGAACCTTTGTTGCCATTTTTAATGTTGTCGAATAAACCTTTTTCTAGTGAACTAAAATATGCTGTTGAACTGATTAACAAGCAATTGTTTCTCTCTTTCTTTATAAAATATATGGTATAATATAAAAATTATAAAATATATGCATAAAATATAAGTCTCCAGGACTCAACGCTTTTGATATCTTTCAATAATCTATGGACAAACATAATATAAATGATAATTTTTTAAATTTAAACATACGAGTAATAACTCGTAATAACTTTTCTTTTAACGGGTATCTAGCGTTTTCTTTATTCATTATATCATCTGCCCAATTGTTTTTTTTTCAACTGTTCAATGTCGGTAAACAGTAGGCTATCGCTCTTCGCTTCTAATTCTAATATTTATTTTGGTCTGATATATGCTTTTAACTTCGGCAGGGATTTGTGATTGATTAATGTTACATTATATTTGGTAATTTCTTACAATTACTTTAGATGGGATACAAACAATTATTATTATATGGGATCCAACAAAAATAGTTGCAATACGTTCCTATACTTCCGTCCAATTTAGACCGTCAAACCTGCAACCAATTTTCGGAATTCCTAATTTCGTTAAATTCAACGCTTTCATTTTTTCTAGTAGAGACTTGAGAGCTACTGACAATGATTGTATTGTTGATTTTCTGCTACTCTTTGTTGCCAAGTAAAAAGCGGTCTCATTACGTTCGTTGACAACCACTCCAACATTTACTACTGTTAGATTTTGGTTGAACAGTTGATCAAAACCACCGAAATAATGTCTAGTAATATGACCGAAATCGCTATTATTTTCTTCAATATAATATTTTCAAGATATTTATACTTTAATTCCCTCACAATGGCAGCTCCCATTCGAAAATATTCGGCTTCACAATGTGTGAGAGGAACATCTCCGGATAGGTTGAAAAGATTTTCGTCTATTTTTTCAGATAACCTAACCTTTCAAACATTTTACATTTTTAGTTATTAAAAATACACATTTATACAACAGCTCGGTTGCATAAAAATAATATTATTATATAATATATCCATTGTAAGGTTTAATCCACCTCTTTTTCAAGTACTTTTCTTCCCAAAATCAAGTGTAGTGCAACTTTCTAACTTCTAATTTTTTGCATAAAAAAAATATACTATCTAAGTATAGACAGAGGTGTATTTAGGTAGGGAGTGTGGGTCTTATTGTCCAAAGTGGCAACATTTTAAAAATCCAGAGGTACGACAAATTTTTAAAAGTTTAGAGGGTTGATAAATATTTATTTCGTAGGTTACATACTTGACTATAAACTAGTGTTTCCCAACCTTTTATGAACGTGCCCTTGAAATTTAAAATTAATCTATTCGTGATCACAAAAAAATTAAAATTAAAAATAGTAATACCAGTAATCGAAATCATAATTTCTAACCAATGTCAATAATTGTCCGATTTTTTTCCTTGCATTTCCACATTCAACTCATATAACGGTTCAAAAATATCACTTAAAAAATCCAACTTGGCTAATCACACATTATCATTAAATTTTTCAGCTAATGAGTGGTTTTTTTTCTGTAAAAAAAATATGTATTTCTACACGCAAAAATATGCACGAGAAATCATTTTTTCTCCATTAATCCAATTCTACCTTCAAGTATAGCCGATTAGTATCGAAACATATGCAATAATAAAATAATTTTATTTCATTAAATTCTACCTTTTTTTGTACCAATTGTAATGAAGTTAATCTAGCTTAAGCGAACAAGGGATGACACAAATTTTCAAAGCAAGCTAAACACTTTTATTACCGTTCCCTGTGACAGAAAGAAATATTAATTAGTATTTTTGTATAAAACGTTTTCTTGACGTGGTTGGTAACCACAAAAAAGAAAATTTAATTAAATAAATATTGCTTTGATATTTTTCTTACGACTTTGATAAACACTTGATGGAGACAATACTGTTTTTGGAAACTGCCCGAGAAGACTGGCATAGATCGTTTCTCTTGCTTTTTTATGTCTCAATTGTTATTGTTATTGTGCGTTTCCATCATTATCTTTTTATTAATTAAATATAACACAATACTACTTATTGTTTTCTTTTTACATACATATTATTCTTAAAATTAATTTAATATGCAAAGTAATTAAATAATTAATATGTGTTCGTATCTACATTTATTATTAATAAGTATTTTTAATTTGTTTTATAATAGTTATAATGTGAGTCATATGTTTATGAACATATATTATTACACAATCAACCACGTCAAGACGAGATCAGAAAAATTTTTATACAGAAATACAAAATAATATTTCTTTCTATCACACAAAAAGTCTTTTTCAAAAACTAGATTTTTAAGCTTCATGCCTGCAGTTGAATGCATTTTACAAACGTTCAGCCATTAAAAGAATATTTTAGCTCAGTAAAATACCCAACAATCTTAAAAGATTTTTTTTTTAAATCCTCTTGGAGAAATGTGGTTTTGGTTTGTTTGCAAAAATTCTACTTTATTTCATCAAATTATTTTAAATCTTGAAGGTGATAAAATATATGCAACTGAAGCAGCATTTGAATATTTTAAACTTATTGATACTCTAACACACAGAGAAAAAAAAATATTTTTACCAACTAAAGTGAGAGGGTCATTATCCAAATTCCAAAATAACTATCATAACCAGTTTTCACTAAAGGCTTTTAAAATAGTTGTATAAATTCTTTGAATAAACCAATATGAATGATTCTCTTGGATATATTACTTAAATTTCAAATATTTTCTTCATGAACACTAATTGAGTTAACATTGTAATTTCAAATAATTGGTTTTCATATTTGATAAATAAAAAAAATGAAATAATCAGATAAACAAAAAACAACTTTTATAGAAAGAGATAACTTATGGTATATGGGCTATGCCTATGACATGGGTAAAACGAGTAGAATAGTATACGTGTTGGGAAATTATGACAAAGAAGAAGCTAAGTTTTAAAATGTACTTTTTTAAATTTTTATATCTGGTCACTATAATTATAATACCAATAATAATTATCAATTGAGACTGAAATAACCATTTCATTAGACTTGGAAATAGTTATCAATGATTTTTATACTTTTGAATCAAGAAAAAAAAGTTTAAATTGATTAGTTTATTAGGTTTTTTCTTTATGTTAATTTAAGTTTCATATATTATAGTATAATACATGAAATATATATTTCATATATTGTATACATAATGTTCTATAGTTTATATTGTACAGAAATCGTTAAAAGAAGTCATATTAATAATACATTTTTTTTTTTGTGTGGGTAGGAATTAGGAGCGGACAAATATGTGTTACCCTTATCCTGAAATTTCTAACTACGGAACTGAGTGAGTGTAGATTTAGTTGCTACATTGAAGTTAAGGTATTCAATACTATATATTAATATTGCAACGATAGTAATTAAATTAACAACATAATATACAATATAGTTTAATAAATAATAATAACTAGGTTTAAAGGTTTTAACTTTGATTGGTTTACGTCTTAACTTTGTATTCATGAAATTACTTAAAATATCTTCATAATTTATTTGTTGTAAAATATAACTCTCAATACTAAGTATAGGTAGTCCTTCTTCTATCATGGATATTCGAAGCCGGTTTTTGATCAACTTTAAATAAAATAATTGAATTATTAGAAAAAGCCTTTTTTATTTTATTTTTTAGTTATGCGATGTATGGCGAGGGCCCTGTTGTGGTGCGGGACCATAGGCTACGGCCCAATAACCTGCTTTAAAATCTAAACTGTACGCTATTTACAGTATACGCTTTATATACAGTATGTTGGTATATCTTCTACAATTATGCTGCAAAGTCACAATCTTGTACACGGTACACTTTTAAACGAGTAATTAAAACGATTCATTGGGAAAACGCACCACACGTCATGATTTTGTGTTCGATCGTTAAGGTAGTATTTTCTTTTTGTCTCGGTACATCGTCGCGGTGGATCTATTTTTATTTTGAACAACATATATTTATAATGTGATTTATCGTCTTCAGCTATGGTAATGGACAATGATTTCTTGTTCGTGAACGTAATCAATCATCGATATCGTGTATTATTATAATAGTATATTAACTATAATGACGCGACTGCTGTTACATTACGACGGTCATCGTTAACGGTACGATATTATACATTCGATAAGATAATTTCGTATTCGACCTTGTTGATAAATCACTGCACGAATAATGTCTTGGGTACACTCCGTGCGGCTTCCTACTCACACACGTTCGTCGACAGTATCAGACAGTCAGACATGCATACCGCGGAATAAAAAAAATAAAAAAACATAGCGTGTTCCGTTGACTTTTTAGCGTTTTGTTCGCTCATTGTTCCATGCTGGTGCAAGATGTTCGTTGGCACTTGGAACTCGCAGGAAGATGGAACGTTCAAGCAGGTAGTCCGACATAACGTGGTGTATTCATAATGCGTATGCGAACGATAATTGATATGAAACCATGTGTACGCTAAAGGTACTAAAGGCAAGTTGCTTACAATGTCCATAACTAACACCATTTATAATGTTTTTGTTTTTCCCGAGCTAGTATACTAGTATAGCTAGTATATAATAATTTATTATATGGTCATTAATCACATCCTATAACATGCGCGCGTCGAGTTTGTATGTGTATAATTGCGGCGTAAATCGCGTTTCAGACCGTGAGCGAACTTGAGACTAACTTACTGCACGCATACGCGGTACTCGCAATCCCGTCAGATTCTGATTCGGATCCCGTCAGAACCATCCGAAAGAAATTAAAATTAAATAAAAAACGTATACTTAGAATACTTGGGATGTGTAATCAATAAAAATGGTAAATATATTAATATTTTTATAGTTTTTCAAATATCAGCCGATCAGTCGACGTACGAAATGTACGTCGATATTGCAGTAAGTACAACAGCGGCTTTAAATGTAACTATTGTTGATTCGCGAAACATCAGAAGATCAAACCCGTAAAGGTAGGTGCACTATTCGTTCGAAACGTGTCGTCCTATGTTTTTCTAACTCGGGGTAAGTTATGCGTAAGCAGCTTTATTATATTACTCGGTAAAATCACCGGTAATCGGTTATCGGTAATTGCCGACAGGTAAAAAAAAAGAACAAGTCGAATTTGTTGTTCACCCATAATATTCGCAAACGGTTTGTTTGAATGTACGGTCATGTGAAAATAAAAAAATTATTATTTTGCGAATTTCGTCAAAGACCTCAGGGTCATCTTAAAAACCCATGTGTCACGGTGGTTGAAAATAGCGTACACGTTAATACAATACATCAATTGTACCGAGCTTGCATTTTAAAAGTCAATGTTTATGTATTATGCATTAGCGAAAAATCCAGTATGAAAATAATTTAATTCGATTGTACCGTTATTGTGCTAAACGTATTCACACCAATACAAACGAATAAACGACAATACAACGTTTCTTATTTCGTCTGCTGTGTGTATCTTACATCTGGTGAAGTGCTCGCGCTCAAAACGGTACACTTCTATCAACTAAGTCACTTTTTCCTTATTGACATTAAAAACACAATTGTTTGTCCGAAAACAAATACAACATGTAACTTTAACTTACTAGGAACGGTTCTAGGATGGCCTTAGTCCTCGAAATGGCTCACAGTACTTTTACAATCTGTCGATATTGATATTTTCAAATAACAGTCTGGTCACGGGGCTATAACATTGCCCACAAGTTTTTATACTGTTGCGCACACTAATTGCGTGTCGTTAAATCGCTGTACAAACGTTTAACGATGTTTTAAAACGTTACGATTAACAATTATATTCATACCCGATTTGTGCATCCTGTTTTTATAATTTACGAATATTGACAATCAGTGCGTATGAAATATACCAACACAACAAGTTGATTTGATGTTGTACAATGTTTATACACGAACGTTACGCGGTCAGACGGGTGGGATGGAATTCTTACAGCTGGGTGAATGGTAATGAGTCTGGAAAGAGTGCGGTCATGGTTTTCTAGAAAAGTTATCTCGATATTAATGAATATATCATCACTCTTCAAATACGCAGTACAATGTTTCAAAACCGCTGTGTTAGAGAATCGCCGCAATATTGCACCGCTGATTTTATTGGAATTCAAAGAATCCAATTGCCGAGAAGTAGGGAGCAATCGCAAAATGTTATTTTCACTTAGGTATTTGATTACAATTATTTTTTTCTGTCGAACCAGGTACACGAATAAAATTGATTTAATGAGACATTAAGTTTTTGATTTATAAATGTACAACATTAATTATTACTAACCGAGAGTTATTGGAGCTGAAATAGACGAAATCGTTGTGATTTTATACTATGCTCATTTTCTCTAATCATTTTTCATATTTTCATAATGTGATGCAGTGCATGTTATAAGAAATTTTCACGAGGCGACAAAAAATGTTTTTTATCAAAATAGTCAAATGTATAATACCATAGCGCGATTATAGTATTACACGTTCGTTTCGCATTATTTCGCCCAATCTTTCAAAATACTGTCGACAGAGTATAATCACTGGGCAACATTAGTTTACTAGTTAAAAAATGCACTGATGTGATGTATGTGCAGGGCCGTCCCAAGGTTTTTCGGGACCAAGAGCAAATTAATTTGGGAGCCCTTCGACCATAATAATAAGATATGATAAACAAAATACTCACTAAGAATAAAAAAATTCTTGTAAATGTATTTTTCCAGACCTTGACCAATCAAGCTCATTTAAAATCATGTGCTGCATTACATACTTACATACCATAATTGGTCGGTGACAGTTCGTTTTTATTATTATACAGATTTTATGGGGGCCCCCTAAAAATTTTCCCACGATGGGGCCTGGTGCAAAATGTACCCGTTGCCCCCCCCTCTGAACGGTTCTGTGTACGTGTTTTTATTTTTTTAATGGCTCACATCCTTAAGCCACTATTTCAAAACTTTCGATAAACTACCATGGTTACAATAAAAACCATATTGTTTATTTTTTTGCCCGTAAGGTCTCCGAACATTATTGTGTTTGCGGAGTATTAACAATTATTACCCACTACCCGTGTACACGCGTTAGTTGAATCGAGAAAGGCGGTGGCAGTGAGGGGGAGGAGAGTGTTAGACTGAAAAACTGGTCCAACGTTTCTAGGTAAAAAAAAAATACCGGGTACGATATTCTTATTTTTTTTTTCTAATTTTTCGCAACGAACTCTTCTACAACTGTTGTTGCACTGAGACAAGTTGAGCAAATGTTGAGCTATCGATCTCCTATTTTTTATCTACTCTCGTAATACCCGTGTAGCGGGCACGTTATATGGGATAAAAAAAATATATATATTAATAAAGAAAACAAGTAAATAAATAGAAACACATGCATTCGTATTTTTTTGCGAGCGGGAATTTTGGAATTTTGGAAAAAAAAAAAAATAATAACGAATACCACGGAACGGACAACAAATGTCGATTCGCTGCCGTAGACGTATTTTAACGCATTGACAGGTCTACGCCGTCGCGGGGGGGACGGGTAACCGTGGTGGTTCCTCGAGGGCCAGCTGATAACGCGTTATCGCACGTCGCGGTCCGCACGCGCACGAACCGTGCACAATACAAAAACCCTGGGCACCGCGGGTTGAAGTTGTCATTATCATCGTCGTGTTGTTTCTTTTCGTTTTTTGTTTTTCTTCGTTGTTCTCCACGTCTGAAACGTTATCGTGTCGTTTTTCCGCACAGCACACGTTCGAACGCGCCGCGGCCAGTGTCCCGATACGCGCTGTAAATGTCGCGTTCCCATGGGTTCACGGCGTCCAGGTCTGCCTATCGTTTCGTCGTCGGCCGGACGTGAACGCGTCGCCGTACAGTATAACTTCACGAACACCCCGAGTACAATCACACCGTGACGTAACGCCCATCGCCTTTTCTGTTCTCGGTCCACTTGCCTGTACCGTTTCGCCCGCCATCGATCGGTCTACGTATCTGCACTTCGTCTCCGTGACCGTTACGTAACGGCACACGGTTCTTATCGATTTATTGTCTCCGTTTTGTTTTGTGTTCTTCGACCGTCGAACGCTTTTACGGAGGGTGGACCGATTTGTACCCGTTACACCACGCTCGCACGTGTAGCAATGTTCAGCGGCAATACCGTCGTGTAGGTGTCCGAACGCGAACCAATCCCGGAGGAACGAATGATCGTTAATCGATTCGGCGAAACTTGTGCGTATTTAACAGCAATATCCGTACTCGTTGTTTGTACACAGCTCGATGCTTCACGGTTGTCTCTTATTCCAGTTACTTAATGGCTCACGTAACAACCAGCGAAGCTGGCAAGTGTGAACGATTACAAAAGAATCTTCTGAACTCGGTGAAACAATGTCAAAAACGATTCGGCAGCTCTTCCGAAATAGCAACGGAAATCGACCTGGAAGTCGCTAATTTGTGCCATTGCCTAGAAGCAATATTGAGTCATGGGTTGAAGTTGAAGACTAACGCCGAAGACAAGTATGGCAAATATAATGAAAATATGTGTATGTATTTTCTCTTTGTCTCATTAATTTGATCTTCGATGGTTATTTTAGAAGTTCACTGTTGAAACGACAAGTGTCAAAAATTGTTACTGGACGTTCAGATGGCGATAGGAGTCTAAATCGACTTGTTCCATTCTGGTGTTTTATTAAGGAAATACTGGACGAACCGGAAATCCAACGATTTGATTCGCTAGCAAATATAAGAAATGATTACGGACGTGGAAAAGCATGGTTACGTGCATCCATTAATGAACGGTGCCTTGAAAAATACATGCTTTTATGTATCAACAATGAAAAACTTATTAACCAGTACTATGAAAAATGGGCATTCATGAGTAATAGTGAAAAGAATTCTATATTACCTAATACAGCTGCTGGTTAGTTAAATTTCATATTGCATGTATTATATTATACAATTTGGGTTATGCATTTAACTCAATATAGTATTATTATTTTTCAGGTTTATCATCAATAGTATTTGCCTTGAATATTGACAAACTTGAATTTAATAAAGATGTTTTAGATTTAACATTAAATGAACCAATAATTGACGGAGGTAATAAGCTTTTGTTTAAGTAATATTTTATTGATTTTATTAAAATAAATGATTTTTATTTAATTTAATCCCTCATTATTTTAATAATTCATAGACCAACTTATTTCATATTTATACCGTTTTAAAATAAACAAAGTATTTAAATATGTAATTTCTAAAGTCACTACTTGCATGTGTATAATAATTAATTAAGATTCTAGTTAATTGAAATGTGGGCATTAACTGTCAAGTTCTTACTAATTTTGATAATGAATTCCAATTTTTTAATTTTATGCCATATTTTCGGTGTTAAATTATTTAATTAATAGGTAAATAGTGCATTACATATTTTTTAGAATTAATTTTGCTTGTATAAAATTATAGATGATAATTCAGTGTTGAAAAAAGAAAGTAATGGAAAAATAAAGAAAGTTAAAGCAAAAGTAATTAACTTTGATCCAAGTGAAGATGATATTCAGACAGCTGAAGAAGTTAAATCTGATGAGGATGTTATAATGGCTGTTGGTGATGAAACAACATCTATTTCAACTAGTTCTTATGATAAAATTGTGAGACATTTATAACTTTATCTTAAATTTATTTTGAATTTAAATTAAATGAATTAAAAAGTGTTAATTTGATTCATTTTTAGACAGGTTATTTTATTGGAGAGTTCGAAGATTTGCCGTCAACTGAAAGTGACTTAGAAAATAGGTACTATTATAATATGAATAGATTTATTTACTGTGAAAATATAATTATGCTTAAAATGCAAATGTAATAGTTTTAAAATTATAAACTATAAATAAGTTTATAATTTAAATACTTTTTATGTAAATTGAATTGTTTAAATTAAATAGTAGAGAAGTAATTCTTAATACTTTGATTTTTAAAACTTTTATAGATGATAGTAAAAAATGCATTGTTAATATTTTAAGTAAAAGCATGTAGTATGTCAAAAAATTATCACATTCTGTCATGACATTTTAATAATAATAATTAGAAATTATAACTTTTAATATACATTAAATTGATCCTAAATCATTTTTATTTTTATTTAGTAAATTTAAGATCCTGAACATTTTAAACATTTGTATTTATATTTTTAAATTTGCTCTCTAAACTCATCATTTTATATATATTAATTTATTGCTTATCATTTTTAAGGTTGAGAAAATTAAGTCCAATAGAAGAAATGAAAGCTTATGAAGTATTTGTGCCAGTATCTTCTTTAAGTCCAACTTGTGATACAGGTATTTATTATTATTCTACAGATTTATAAATTGTATTTCTTTAGAATTTTTTTATTTATCAATTTTCAATGTGTGTACTGATTACATTTGATTTCATTCATTGCTTGTTTTGTTTATAACTTATAAATTATTTTCATATTCAGATGACGAGAGTAAGTCCATAGGGTCAAATGATGATAACAATAGCTTGTATAAATTTAACGAATCAAAAGATCATATTTTGTTTCTGGAGAAACAATACAAAGAAAACATAAGTGAACTTGAAACTAAAATCACAGATTTGATTCGGTGAGTAAAAATAAGTCATATTATAGGTAGATAAATAAAATTATATTTTTTTTTTTTTTTTGCATAGTGAAAACGATTTATTAAAACATCAGCTACGAAAATATGTTAGTGCTGTACAATTAATGAAACAAGATGAAAATGAAAGTGATGAAGTTAATTTATATCAACAAAAATTAATTCAAGTATTTCATTTTTCGACCCGGCTCGGTATTTGTTAAATCTAAAATATTGATTTATTAGGTTGCTGAAATGCACAGTGAATTAATTGAATTAAACAGTCGTTTGAACAATACGATTATAGCGAAAGATCATTGTATTACTAAATTAAGAACAGAATTAGTATCATTAAGAGGTCCTTTGCCTTCAGATGAAATACCCCATACAAACATACACTTATGGGTTCCATCAGCATTTTTAGTCGGACGAATTAGTGATCCTCATCATGTATACCAGGTATATTTTAAATATGCTTAAACATTTTTGACTGTTTTGAATTCATTTGAATATTGTATTAGATTCATGTGCGTATTCTAAATGAAGAATGGAATGTTTATCGAAGATACTCGCAATTTACAGAGTTTCACAAAGAACTAAGAAAACAGTACAATGTTGTGTCTTCAATTTCTCTACCACCTAAAAAGACAATTGGAAATAAAGTAAAATTATTTATTCTTCGCTTTATTAGTATAAAATATTGTAATAAAATTTTGTAAAAAAAAAAGTACATCTTATCATTTGATAGTAAAAAAATTCGATAAGTCTGAGTAAAAAGTCAGAAAGCCTTGGCCTAGTTGGTTTTCTTTACAAACAACTTAGCAAAACGTACTCAGCTATTGCATTTTCCTTTTCAATTAGGCATTAATGCAATCAGTTAATTTTCATAAAATAAAAAAAAATATTTAACATTAGTATTATTATTATTAGAGCTCGGATTTATATGCATTTATAAAGTGTCAAATATGATACAAATATGCAAATATATGCATTATGTTATACTATATAAAATGTGTATTTTTTTAATTACACTTTTACACCAAAGAAAATTCTAAATATTTTATCATAAACAAAAAAATGATAATCTCAACTGTTATATATTGCAAATCATTTAAATCAATCTAAAACTTAAAAAAAACTAAAATCCTTTATAAATATTTTAGATCATTTGAAGTTATTTGTCAAAATCTCTCAAAAAACTAATAAAAACATTAAAAAAATACAAATCTTTTAAAATAACATTTTGAAACTTTTAAAAAACTAAACAACGTACGAACGATAAGTGCGTATTAATTATTGCTACCGTGTAGGGTATTATCACTGGTTGATACAGTGGCCGGGAAATTCCGAAGGCCAGTATATTGGAATTTATATAATGAATAAGATTTTTAAATATAGTGATACCCGAATAAATGATTTGATTATTTATAAAATTATAGCATACTGGGACACGAGTATATGTGATTTTTTGATGTTAATACCTATTACATCTATTTGTGCACCAATCTCCGATTTTATAAGACAATTACAAAATTTATTGTAACTTAAAATAGTTAATTTATTAAAAACCCATTAAATATGCATATTATATGCATTTATGAACAAATATGCAACAACTCTTGAAATATGCAAAATATGCAACATAAAATGTTGTGTTTAAATTCAGTGTGATATGAACCGTGGACATTTTAAATCTTCATAGATGTGCATACACTTAGTACAAACATGCAAATGCATATAAATCCAGGCTCTAATTATTATTAATAAAATTGAATGACTTATTAATATTTATAATATTTAAATATTTATTTTTATCAAACAATGAGTAAAAAAAATTACTTTGTACGAGTCTAGAATGTTTAGTTATTATGAATTATTCTAGTATCTATTTTAATATTACATTATAATTGTTATTGTATGGCCATATTCTTTTATTTCTTATAACTCATTACTCAGAAGTCTGATTACATTTTTAATTAACTGTAGTGATCATAAATAACTGTTGTTGCTTAAAATATATTGATGTAAATTGCATGTACTATATATATGTAGTAAATAATACAGTGGAACCTCTAAAAGTCGAATTTTTAATAATTTAAAGGAATACCTTCAACCCCTCCGCATTTCAATGTATGATATAATGGATACATTTTTTCAAAAATTTAAATTTCTATAGTTTTTAATATTATGATTAATATTAATTTGATAATTATAATCAAATTTCTTGATAAGTCAATGTTATTTGAGTTGAATTTTGGCTTATTTCTTGAATTGTTCATTATGCATTACTTAAATAATATAATTAGTGTTTATGTAATGTATGTTCATAAAAAATAATATTAAATAATAAAAAAATGCCTAACAAGTTTTGTTGGAAGGAGCTGGATATTGATGATAATGTGGAATCAACTTTGCTTTTAACTATCTATTCTTGCCCAGGCATTATATGGTTTACAGGTAGTACATAAATATATTTGTGAACAAACAGACATTTCAAACAAGATTTTTTCTGTCCTCACCATGGTTGAAAACTTTTATAGGTACGTCCTTATCATACAATCAAAAATATGTAATTCCTTCCAAAAATAGTTCTACTTTATTTATTATTATTTTTATCATTTACATATTTATTTTACTATAGAATAATATTTTTTGAAAATTGTAATATTTATATACTTAAATAAATTATAGACTGCATTGTTTTATAAAATATTTTTGATACCTCAAATTTTTTTTTTTTGCCCCGTACCTATTCGAGTTTGAGGCTCCACTGTAATTATATACCCTTAAAAGGCATCTAACTATTAGATGTCCTTTTAAGGATATATATTTCAATGGTCATTGACAGTGCAATGTAACATGATGTAAACATAGTTCATTGTTTACATTATGAACAGTACTGAATTTTAATAATTATTAGTACTCCATTATAAACTTTTTTTTAAATGTTAGTGCACAACACTATTGTTCGATAGATGAACCAAGGTGAAAAACATCTTAAGTATGTTCATTAAAATAAAACTTACATATTTATTTATTTCTAAGATATTGAAGTAGTTGTAGCATAGTTTTGTTAAACTAATTAATTTGTTACAGGGTGCCAACTTTGTCGAAGAAAGGAGAAAAAAGCTTCAAATTTACTTAAGACAAATTATGAACTTTTTAATTACAATCAATCGTGTTCTGGCTAATTCACCAAACAAATACAAATTGGTCAACCTTGTACCATTTTTCAGGTATTTTATTATATTTTAACTTTTGATAATATATTAAGATTTTTTTTTTTTTTTTTTATATCCATTGAACCTTTTATAGCGAACAATACAACCAAAGCTTTAGTGGCAAAAGGTCGTGGTTGAATCTGAGTTGTCTGATGCCTCAAAATTCTATAGTCGATTTAAACACCAGTTCCCAACCTCATTACACTGGCTTATGACATATTTTATATTATAAGTTATTTATATTGTTTTTATAATTATTATTATTACTATCTGTTATTGAAATAATTTTATATGTTTATTAAAATGTTAAACGTCTGTGATTTACAATGAAATATTTTATCTAATGAATTTTAAACATATATTATCAACAAATGTATAATATATTTTTATATTGAAAATATACATTTTTATAGTATGTATACATTTAATATTGATCCTCTGAAAAACACATGTATATTATTATTAGTCGTCACTGCTTTTGAGCTAATAATTCACATTCAATCGTAAAGTAAAAAATTAATCAATATTGTTTTTATGTGCTGTGGGAAACTCCTTATAAAGCCTGAAATATGCTTCTCGAAGAAAATAATGTTTTTTTTTTTTTAATATTGAAGACGGATCTGTTAAGAATCGATTTTATTTATTCACAGTCCACTGAAGTAAGATTAGTAAATTTAAATCCCTACCCTACGTTTTCATCGGTTAAATTCATTCCGATTGATAACTGTATTATTGAGAAGTTTCTCTAGCACTATATTCATGAACAAGATTTGTAAATATACGCTTGATTGAGAAAATTATAAGACTTATCAAAAGATTTTAATATGACAAATTGTTTAGTTGGATGTCTACGTGTTTATTTCATCCCATAATTTTGAACATTCAATGAAGTTTTTAGACTCAAATTATTTGATTGTTGTCAACGAACAAATTCTTTAAAGATACATCAGAAGTGAAATCCAATCAATAATTGTCATGACAAAGAATTCATCAACAGACTTAAGTAGGCGAATAATGTTCAACACACATCATATTGATCGAGTAAAAGAAATATATATAGTTTATTGTTTTCAATAGATTATTCAATACTTCACGAATGGAATGTTTAACACTACTTGTATTTCATGATATAATATCGTTGATATTGAAGTTGAAAATTCAGTAGTGTTGCATATCACATATCAAAATTTTTACAAATGATTTTTTGGAGCCCAATTGTTTTGGGCCGTACTGTTGTGATCATCACTAAATTGCATAAGTTTTGCCAGTTTGTGAGAAAGTAAGCAAACGATTATTACAAAGTCGGAGTGTAATCTAACAGTGCCCAACTCAATAATTCAATAAATATTTTACTTAGTTAACCCGTGCTTATCATAATGTTTTACAGACAAAACAATACAACTGATTCTTAAATGTCAACTGAGCTTAGGGTCATTCATCGTTCAGCAATTTTTTAGAAACCAAACGGTTGTATTAATTCACCAATAGTTGGTAAATATTGGCTCTTGGTTACTTTTGACACACTGGTAGTTATCTAATGTGAGCAAAAAAAACAATTATGGCTATAACACTGATAATACCACAACTTCCAAGGTCAGACAAAACTACAGTGTTCACAAACCAAACATTAATCATCCCCACTGTGATCTGCTTTATAAAATATTCATTTTTTATTTAGTTTCAATAAAAGTAAATTCTAACAACGATGAAAAAAATCGTACAATATTGTTAACAGTTTTTTATTATTCATAATAAATATTTGTTCACTTTTTATAAATGTAAATCAAAACCAGTTACTTGCAATAGTGTATATTCAACATAGCTTAATGCATAATGTTAGATTAATAAATCATCCAAGTATATTTATCCAGTTGTTATTTGATCAAGTTTAAGGCAATATACAATGTACAAAATGAAACAAATAAGTGCATCGGAAAGTTTTAATGAAACTGAAGTAAACTCAAAAAATAGATAGAGAAAAAGTTATGTATTGAACTGATAAATAGTATTTACACATAACAAGAAGAAATAATTAATTTTACAGAAAATCATGTAGTAAATGTACTTATTTATTATTGGATTTCATTATCAGTCTAAAATATAAACAATGATAATTCTCTCCCTTAAAACGTTAATATCCTAGATTTACATCGTTAAGTCCATGATGGCATTCACAATGTCATTATTGTTCTTGAGTAACGCTTCAATGGCCTTACGCTTGGTCACTTGCGCTTGCGCACAAACCAGGTCCACGTCTTTTTCTTCTACTCCCTTGTAGTCGATCTCGCCATCTTCTTCTTCTTCTTCCTGAATAGGTTGTGTAACCATCTGTCTGGCCCCACCGTCTTTGTCTAATACACTTGGCATCATATCAGCGGATTTGAATTTCTCAGCAGCTGCGACCTGCGCCTGTTGACTCAAATCTTCGATCTTGGCCTCTCCAAACACAATGTATGTGTCTGAAGCGGGGTTCTTAAATACATCTGGGTTGTTGATGACGAACAGAATGTTTTTGGACTTACGAATAGTCACTCGGTTCACTCCATGGATCTAGTAACAGTTAGGAATCGCATAAAACGTCTGTTGGAACGTACGTTATAACGTGCACGCCACACACACACACACACACACACATACCTGCTTCAGACCCAGTTTGGAGATGATTTTCCTCGCCTTTTTCTCGCCCCTAGACTGTCTGGCCTTGTTGGACAAGTCCTCGGCAGTGACGGCGCTGGCACCCTCGCCACCTTTGCCGGCCGCAGCGTCGACATTGCTACAGTCGCTGTCGCTGTCGGCGCCATCCTTCTTGGGCTCCTCGAAGTTGACCTTTTTGGTCGCATCGATTTCGGTTAATTCAGGCATGTCAGCTGTAATCACACAGGCACGCGCCAGGATAACGTTAAAGGTTCCGTCTCGTAAGGTTAACCTAGAAATAAACGGAAGGGGTGCCGGACAAATAATCGGACGGGCCAGACGTACCTGTAGGTGCGGAGTCGTCGGACGGTACGCGAAAAGGCTGCAGACAGAGTTCGGGATGACTGCAAGGTTATGAACCAGGATTCGTCGAGAAAACGTGTTGTACGGGCAGACGACGAGTGGACGAGGGGTCCTGGTGATCACAATAGCGGCGCGAGAGCGCAGATTGTTAAACGAAATGACGCGCGCAGTGTTGCCGCGCGCGATAACGTTAAAAGTCTTTTCGGTCTCGGGTGTCACGTGATTGCAAGAGCAACGTTCACCGCTGGCGCACACTTGTCGCCGTTTGTCGACGGACGGGTAGGCACGCGCCGCCGGCGCCCGCGAAATAATCAAACGACTATTTGGCGGCGTTTTCGATCCTCGTCCGGATGCGGGCGAAACGATAACAACGTCTACACTCCGTCCGTCGACGTCATTGTACTGTGCGCACGACTTCAGTGGCGTCCAAGTGTTCGAAAAAATACCATGACGTCGTGGGCGCACCGACGGGCCCTTATACCAATCGCTCAAATTTCGTTTTCGACGTGAAAATTTGATGCAAATCGGAGCACACGCACATGTGAAATGTTTGCGAAGCTGAAAAAATATTTGTACGCATTAATCTTTGGCCTTAGTGCCCAAACGTGGGCCGCCATCGAAAAAATATGCTACCAAATAGATAAATTAATTGATACCGAATTCCGTCCCGTGTCCCCTACTACTACTAAAACGATGCTAGTAACCGTTATGACTAAGGTAACTAGTTAAATGCAGCTTTGTTGGCATGTTTAAAAATATATTTTAGAATTCTAAGTGAATCGAGGAACGCGTGTATTGGTGTTACCGTGATGCGTTTTTTTGATTTTTTTAAAATAAACATTTTATAGAAATTGTATAAACATCCAATTCAATTACAATCAAGGCTGTTTATGTAAATAAGTTTATTTTTTGGATTACACACGAACCGGTATCAACCGTACAGCAGTAGGTATGAAATATGATAAATATAAAAAGCGATACAAAATTAATCTCGGAAAGAGCAAAAAATAATTATCGCACATGGGCCCTTTATTCTGTAGTGCCGGGATGAAATTCGATAGTAGTTGCTTCACCCCCAGGACGGAATTCAGAAATTTTCAGCAGTCCAGGACAGAATTTGATTACTGCCATCAGCGCCATTGCACGTCCTGTTTTGATTCGAAAACGTTGGAAGTCCGTACGAGTCGTATTATCGATTACCTGTGTTGAATGATGATGAATGTAGCCAAGGCCGGCGTTAAATTTCGCAAGTTTTTGATCATCTGCATATTTGTCGAACAAAAAAATCCTTTTAAAAAATTATTCATCCCCCTCGAAGTTTTATTTCATTTAAATTTTTTTTTTGCAGGAACAAATAATGATTATTTAAGAATAAAGATACCGTTCAATTAATAACCTCGGTTCATTACTTTCGTATTAAGTAATATGTCAATGGGCCTCAAGCTGGCCCTTCACAAATCGGAAGCCTTAGTCATCACTAAATACAGACACCATAACCAGTTAGTACAGAGCTTGAAGGTACTAAAATCGAAGATTGACTCAACATCAAATACATCGACATACGATTCGATAAAAAACTAGCGTTCACGGAACACGCCAGGATAACGGCGAAAAAAGCCAGTAAAGCGGTCCAGAACCTCTCGAGAATATTACCCAATGTAAGCGCTGCGAAACAAGCCAAAAGAACACTGCTCGCAAACGTAGTACACTCGATACAGCTATACGGAGCACCAATATGGGTGGACAAAATGAGCAAAGCCGCCGGCATGGCCGAACTCAATAAAGTCCAAAGAAGAATCGCCCTAAGAGTGGCATCAGCCTACCGCACCACCTCAACAGATGCTGTACTGGTAATCACGGGCTTTCCCCCAATAGACCTGCAGACAACTGAGCGAGAAAAGATGTACGAAGAGAAAGGAAACAACACCATTGACAAAATAAATGAGATAAAAAACACCACAACCTCAGAATGGTAGACAAGGCGGGATAGGAGCTCGGAAGGAAGATGGACATATAGAATCATCAAGAACATTCAGACCTGGAAGGAAAGACGTCACGTCTCAGTGGACTACTGGCTTACACAGACCCTCACCAACCACGGTTGCTTTTGCATTTTCTTTGTAAGTATAGCAAACTAGGAACAGCAGAGTGTTAGTTCTGCGGCTCCGACACAGATGACGCGTTCCATACATTGTTCCAATGCGATGCCTGGGAGTCACGCAACGTTGAAATTGACATTGGTGGAATACTCACCCCAGAGAACATGATGGATTACATGCTGAAGGATGCCAATGGATGGAACTGCATCAACGGCTTCATGCACGAAGTTCTCACGAAGAAGACTGAAGAGAAGAGACGGAGACAGACCTCCTTGCGTAAGAAATATAGCTAAGAGAGCTTTATACTGTAGTTAAGTAGTTAAGTTAATTATCTTGTAGGCCGAAGCCCAAATTCAGGAGGCTCGTCACACTTTGTTAACCAAAAAGCATTTTTAATAGTACTTTCATTAATAAACGATGGGGGCTGGGGGTGAAATGACGATAGTCTATTGTCACCCCCAGTCCTCAATTCAAAATGTAAAAAAAAGTAATATGTCAGTGGTGTATATAGTGACATATATGTAGTACATGGTGCGATTACAACTTTTATGAGGAATAAGACTTAAAAATAAAAATTCAAGTTACGATAGAGGTGCTAATATGTCGGGGTGATATATAAATACAAAATAGTATATTTATAAGTAAGCATTTTTTATCAATGTAATGTAAAAAAAAATGTTGCCCCCCCCCAACAAAATTTTAGATCCACCACTGTTACGAAGGTACAGCTTAATAAGACATTAATTTTAACCATGTGGTGGTTGTAAATAACTCTTAATTTGTATTTATAATAATAATAATATAATTATTTATTTATACCTTGTATGTATTTTCTATAATATTCAAAAATCGCTTATTTTTTTAGAAAAATGTTAAAATTTGACAATCCATGTCTTTGAGTTGAGCTATTACATACGTGGAGATGTTAATGGAATGTAACAGACGACAAACCAATATCGGTCATTGATAACATTTTTTCGATACCAATTACTTTAGCTACACACAGAGAGAACATTTTCACCGTTGAAACGTTTAAACCCGTACTCAAGATCGACCACGACGGAGGAACGTCTTGACGGGTTAGCTACGGCAAACATTAACAAAAAAAGAAAAGCACTTATCGAAGTTCTACAACAACGTTCGAAAACCTCACCTAAGCGAATACAACTATTGGGCTGGACAAAATAAAAATGTATTCTATTGCCATTACTTTTGTTCTAATATTTTTATGTTATTTTTTTCCCCACACGTTTTTAAGAACAAAGAAAGCGCACAAACAAATCTAATCTTGAGACAGTCGAGCGATTATTCATTCTCAAGCTCTACCCCCTCCCCTCCTCAACCGCTACATGTGGCCGAGGAGCAGCACCTGCGCACGGTCGAGTTCGAAACACAACACTGCGACGTGCCATAGTTACGGGCCCGTTATCGATTTCCGAACGCGGACGTAACGTTCTGCCCGTGCCCGGTACCGCGCGACACGTCGAACGGGTTCGTCGGCCGTACCGGCAGTCGTGTACGGTGTCGCGACAACTGTTGCGGATGAACCCTCGGTTATTACAGTTGCTGACTGATAATCGTAAGACCATAAACACCGGTGGCCATGATGTGCTCGAAGGGAAAACAGTTGTTCATGAAAGGGACCGCGTCCGCGGTGACGAAAAACCTCGCCGTCAACGTGACCAAGCACCGAAGACCGCCGTGCAGTTTCGCCGTCATCGACCGACAATCGGTGCACGTGGTGATCGCCGACAACGACGACGACGGCGGCTGCGGCGATGGTCCGTCGGCTTCGGCTGACGATCCGGGCGACCGACCGCAGTGCCGTTTGGACACGAACGTCGACTACGTGACGCAAGTAAAACGAGCAGCACCGGGGTGAGAAGGGCGGGGCTGAAAACGGGCCGGTCGCGGCGATGTTAAAGTCGTACCCGTGGACAAAGACGCGATTAGGCGATGGGTGGCTTGACCCTTTCCGGAGTGAGAACCGTGGATCTCTGGATCTTTTGCTATGAAATGAAAACCTTCGATTCAGACGTCTATGAATCTCGATAGTTGCACGGGGTGATTGTTCCGTTGGAGTCGTCGTTCCGAGTGTTACGGCTTCCGTTTCTAGAAACGTCCAAAATCAAAATTTGGTTCGCGAAATCGCGCTTTCTCATCTTTATCCGCTGGCTAAAATTTAAAATGGACCCGGTGTAGAGACAAATTCCGTCTGAATGTAAACTAATAGACGGGGATGATGTTGGAATGTAGCCTCTGCGGGTCTGTGCTATCTTGGTACTTATAAAACACTTCCATCCCCTCCCGTCCTACTAAATGTAAGCTCTGGTTGCGCCCTTGTCCAAGGCCGACGAGAGGGTGGGGCAGTGACGGCTAGAGACCCGGGGCCCGTACCTCTGAAAGGGCCCGTCGTCTCAGCTTTTTATTCAAAATTATTTTATAATGTCATTCGCCGTAGCGTGAGATGCAAATTTTAATATTTTTATTGTGTTAAAGTATGTATCTTGGCCAAACAAGTGTAAGGGGGCCTGGAACTGATCAGCCCCGGGGCCCTCAAAAGCTCTCAATGGCCCTGCCTAGCCTGTGGACTCCGACCCCGGTTTCTTTGAGTAAAAATATTTTATAAACCAGTAGAAGACTTAAGTAAACCAATCACTTAGTGTGCCGACCACCTTTTACAGGTCCATTCCTTGCAACCGCATAGGATTCGGCGCCACTGCCCTCGGTCATACACATGTTGCCATGACTTCTCGGCGTAAACTTCGCCTTTCGATCGTTAGCACTCAGTTCGGTCTTTCGTCGGGTTACGGGATGTGAGGATCAAACATTTTAAACGTCAGTGTTATCATTGTTTAAACGAGCGTTTACGGGTCCGAATCCAACAAGTGCTGCGAATACGAAATGCTGGCGATCTCCCTTCTCTTTTATTATAGAGGATGTGTTGTTCGTATTGACGTTTTTTGCCATCATAGATAATACGATTTCTGTCGATTCGTATTTAATATTATTATTGACCATTAATGAGTGTAATTTGCTTACACGTAATCCGAGGTCGTGTAAAAAAATAAGTTTTCTTCTTCATTTCTGGGTCGGTTCTATTTTACTGTTTTTTTTTTTTTTGGATTAATCAGAATTTGCATCACATTGTACAAACGACTTTTAGAATTTGAAACACATGAACTGATAGTGTAATTTGACAGGTTAATCGCTATGTGTACCATAGGCGTAACTATACCTTAAAGTTAAGGGGCTCCAGCTTAGCATTTTTATAATAATAGGAAATTAAGTGGAAAGCTTTACCCCCATACCACCAGTACTCGCCATTCGTCATCTCACAATTGTATATATTAATGTTACAAAAATAAAATCTGTATACTTATTCCTCTAAGTGACAAATACTTTTGTATTGAATTTCGCCTTATTAAAAATTAACGACATGATAATTTACACAGTACCTACATCACATACAATAACATAATAGATTGCCAATAATAAAGAAAAACAAAAAAAACAAAAAGTTTTCTACGATGTTGTTAATAAAAAATAAACCGATAGGTAGTTTAAAAGTGTGGCTACTGTTGGTGAGACTAAGATTTACGACAGGAAAGCTAAAATTTAAGCTGGGAGGCTTAGCGCCTCAAGCCCTTCTTTGGTACGCCAATGATGTGTACCATTTTTGATACCAGTTTCATTCGCCTAACACAAAAAAACGAATACGCTGTAGTGTCGAAATAAGGCTGGTTGAAAATATTTTTGTCTGGGGGCTACGAAGTATTTTCCCTGTGTTTAAATCGTATTTATATGCAATTTATTCGGTACAAACAGAGTGATGACCGGGGGGGGGAGGCAACCAGATCGATTTGCCTCAAGCTCCAATTTAGGAAAATGTAAAAAGGGCTCCCTTAAAGTCCAGGTTGAAATACTTGGCGTTAACCATTAGATATTGTTGTTATTAATATATTGTTCCTCAACTATTTTTATTTTTTTATGAAATATTAATAAATTTAATTAAATGGATAAATGGAGTGACAAGAGAAGATATGATAAAAGGGATGAATATGTGAGGATGTATTGGTGTAGCGTCGATAGTGAACAAGATGAGAGAAAACAGATTGAGATTGTTTGGGCATGTGATGAGGCGAGAGGAAACAAAAGCAGTAAGAGTGGTTATGAAAATGGACGTTGAAGGAAAAAGAGGAAGAGGAAGACAAAAAAAAGTGAGTCGAAATGTTGGACGTTGGTGAGTATCATAAACATATAAAGATAATAGCTTAGATGATTTATTGGATACCTAATACCGTATTGGCTCCCGCTGGACGTTAATGAGTCCGTGTCGGCTCCGGGTCGTTATTCCTTGCCGTCCCAACGGATCAATTGCCGTATTGCGTCCGGTTTCGATAACGAATTTTTTCATAGCTAGTTAATCGTATGGAAATGTTGAAGCAGTACAGGCTGACACGTACATAAAGCTTCGCAGCACGAATATTAGGAAAAAAACTAACAACCTGCAAAAGATTTGTAGTGTTATTCAGAAATTTATTGATCAGTTTAAAGAAGTACAAATTACCAGAGCGGAATACGTAAAAAAAGTTTCCTTCAAGTTTAAGTTTAAACCACAAGTTTTTTAATTTTTTACCTTACATAAGTTAACATTATTTTTAAAACTCAAAAAAAATTTAAGTCAACACAATTTTTTTAAGTCTATTAAACTCTTTTTTTAAAAGAACACTATTTTTTATTTTAAATGCCAACAACATTTTTAAACATGCCTACAGAGAATATCTTCTCACCATAGCGAGTCCTCAGCCTGTAGATGGGAAGGAAAATGTTATTAATTGGGAGCCGATACGTCCTTGCCACTGGCATCGGGTCGGAGCCGATACGGCTACCTTCAAATGAAAGGAGGGAGCCGAAACGGACAAACGGAAGCCGATACGGATACTTCCAATTTATTAACAGCGATAGACAATAAAAAATTTATTGTTGCCGCGTCGATACTTGCGATGACGATTTTATACGTAAATTTAGATAAAATTATGTCATTGTTCATACTCCGGCAATAACCATAATAAATTACACTTATAGCTATTTAGAAAATTAGAGTAACTGAAAATGTAGTCTATACAATAGCACTTAAATATAAATTTAATTTAGTTTAATTTAATTAAATGTATTTCGTGACGAAAAATAGATTAGAAATTATATATTATTATCAATAATCTCTTATGGGTAAAGCTGAGTTATTCAAAAACAATATTTAATCTTTTAGACTTTAAGGGAACCGCCTATACATTTTCCTAGACTGGGACAAAATGGTCTCGTTGTCCTCCTTGGCTATGGCCATGCTCCATTGTACCAACTTATGGTACATGTAGTCCCTCGGGTAATGTGCAGAAAAATTACGTAACGATTAACCTGTTAATATGTGGTTATAAAATTATCAAAAGAAATTAACTGCCGTTAAATTTTAAAAATTAAGATTTGATTACTCACATTCCACATAATAACAACTTCGAGTTTAAAAGACGATTTAAATAAAAGTTAAGGCGTTAAAACCTTCAAAATAAAATTTTTTTAGGTACAGTTTTAATCTTTGGATTCTTGTTCAAGAAACTAATCTGATTTATTTTAGTCTTTTCTCCAACAGCATAGAAAAGCCATATAATGGAAAACGAGAATTATGCGCTTTTTTATGTACAATTCAAAGTGTTTACAAAAAATAAATAAATTAATGATCTGTAAATTTGTTAGATTCAAGAATGGTATTGCATGTTTTATAAGTTTTTTGAATTATTATCTTTAATTCAGACAAAATATGTCCGAAGACCGACATACATCGTCTTGATAGCAATGAACAGGAAAATACGATTGCTGATCAAACTATTTCATTTTAAAACAATATTGGATATATGTGAAAATTATTTACGATTATAATTTGAACATAAGAAATGACTCAGTTTCTAATGCATTGCTTTTGAAAGCGAAAAGCAACGGCGCAAATAAATATGCACTTGTAAATGGAAACAAACTAAATTTCAATTGTAAAAAAATATTTTAACACGTTCAATGCCAACATTATTCTGGCGTATTACGCTACACGCCACGCTAATATTTGAAAAACATGGACGCCGTCGGATACGTGACGACGCCGGCCATACGGTGTGGCGATGCATCATATGGCCGACGTCGGCACGTATTCGACACGCTATGTGCTAAAGCATTTATTTTTTGAATTGTAAATAATAATACATATAATATTATACTTATATATTTATTTTTAGTATAATTATCAATATAAATATATAATTATTATTTTAAAGATTTTGATATCATGAAAGGTAAATTATTATTAGAATCTAAAACACGATGGTTTTATTTTTTGATATAAAATATAACGAATGATAAGACACATAACAAATAACAAATACTTATAATGTTTTAATAACAATTCTAATAGTTAACAAATTAATATAGGTAATAATATGATCTCAATATAAATATCAAAACAAATATTATAAATCATTGCAAATGAAAAGTAGACTAGCCTTCGTCTATAAGTAATAAAATAATGAGATAACAAATATTATAAATCATTGCAAATGAAAAGTAGACTAGCCTTCGTCTATAAGTAATAAAATAATAACAAAAAAAATAAAAGTAAAAAATAATTAAACAAAATTATAACGATTATTTGTGAAACTCTTTAAAGCATTGTTCCAAGCATAACCCAGGTTCATCCTCACATTGATCACAGTAATATATAGTTTCTTTTCGTATTTTTTTATCAGCACAAACCTTACAGCGTTTTTTATAATATCTGTTTTTTTCATTTTTTTCAACTTTTTTGGGTAAATGTGCTTCAGTTTTTTTCACCTCAGAATTTTTCTGTGTTTTATTGTCTTTTTTAGGTAATAAACTTTCAATAACTGAGATCCTGTAGTCGTACAGTGATATTTTTTTTACGTTTCTATTATATAGAAAATATGAATTTATTAACAATAAGTGCATAAAATGCACACCAATTTTTTTATACCACCTCAAGGATTTCCTCTCACAGGGGTAGTATGATGCCATTTGATCCTGGCGATCTATTCCTGACATATTTTCATTATATTTTTTAACGATTATAGGTTTCTGTTTTACTTCTGTCCTAGAACTAACTTCACACATTGAGTGAGAAAATTCAGAACTTATCATCAGAACATCTCTCTTGTCTTTCCATTTTAGGACACAAATACCCTCTTTTGTATACCGATATATCGACTCTCCTTTTTTCAATTTTTTATCAATAACATCTTTAGGGTTGTTTTTGCGGTTTGATCGTAGAGTTCCTGTGACAAATGTTTTTTTTTCTAACAACAGTTTTGATAGATGGACACTATTATAATAGTTGTCCATAAATAGTGATCGGCCTTCATAAAATAATCCATTCATAAGTTTAAAAACCACATACTCTGTATGACTCATAGTATTAGATATATCATGACCTTGTCCAGAATAAACCATAACCCTATGTATAAAACCCCAGGGTTCAGTCAACATATATGATTTTACGCCATATTTGTGTCGTTTGTTTTTAATGTATTGGCGAAATACCAAACGCCCACGCCATAAAATCATAGATTCATCTATAGATAAATTTTTAGACGGTTCATAAACTTCTTCCATTTTTGAATTAAAATAATTCAAAACACTCTGAATCTTATATAACCTATTATGAGGAGTAGGTTCTCCTTCTTTCGGATTACGAGTGAAATGCAATGCTCGTAATATTAACATGAATCTGTTACGACTCATATACTCACGAAAACACGGAATGTTGAAAAGTCGACTGGTTTTCCAATAATCTTCCAATCTACTTAATCTAATTGTTCCCATATGAAACAATAAGCCAATAAAAATTTCCATTTCTTTTCTGTTGGTATCTACCCAATTATTTATTCTTGCACTTTCGTGTGTTTGATTTAAAAAAATATCAAGTGCATATGCATTTGTTTCCTCAACAAGAAGATCAAAAAAACTATCAGTAACCAATAATCTAAAATAATCAATAGGTGTGTTTCCTTCGGGTACACATTTCAAACCTGGTGTAGCTGTAAATGGAATAGAGTTTGCATTTGCAAGATCAGATAACCAGGAAGTTTCATAATTGTTAGGCTCTTTTCTAAGACTATTATTAGAGTTATCAGACATCTCATTCATCGTACTACTACTCGTACTATCTAAATACATATAATGAGAATCATTATTTGAATTACCTTCTTCAACTTCTGCCATGTTATCAAAATCATCAACCAAACTACCCTCAAAATTATCATCAGAACTGCCATCAAAATCATCCTCCGATGATAACCATTTATCATTTTCCAAAAGTAATAAGAGTTCTTCGTCGGTTAATATTTTAGTTTTTTTTGTTTTATTATATATAGGACTTCGAGATCGCTCTCTAGATGGACCAGGAGGAAGATCCATTTGTATTATTGTAAATTAAATTTGTTAATTTAAAAAAATAAGGACGGGTGTTAACGAATTACGAATTTGTTATCATATTATTTCAATAATCTACGTTCGCCTAATCATGTATATAATTATTATGATACATACGACATGAACATACGAACAATAATATTATGGAAATATTGACGTATAGATTGTTTTGTCGATGCATTTATTACATTTTTCTGAAAAAAAAGAATATTAATAGCATTGGACGATAAAAAATAACATGTGTTTTGTATCAATACATGGTTATAGATAAAACCTTCCCACAATCGACAAAAAGGCGGAAACTAAAAACCAATTGTACCAACTTATTTAAAAATATATACTGAGTAGCCAACTTAAATATTATAGTCATACACTTAAAGCCGAGTATTTTATTCCACTACAATAATACATATAACGTTTGTCGGACACGCTCCGACAGCGGCCAGGCGCGTCGGTATCCAGTGTCGGAGCATATCCGACGTCGGCATTGAACGTGTTAACCTAGACACATGCATTATTTAAATATTAGAAATTATAGTCTACATTTTGATGATATTCAGGAAACTACAAGAATTAACTGCTCTCATGTAATATATTTTTTGTGAAATACATTTTTAAGGTACTTTGGTGCACACTCGGTTACATAAATTGCCTGGTGGTCACGTGTTCAGAGGGTATGATTGTTTACGATAGCGATAAACAATTCAAACGCATATATTCGCATAACTGCGAAGACAAAAACATGAAAGAAAAATATGCCAAAGGGATAGCTACATTCGAATGTACTTATCTGTGCGTTGGTAAGCGAACCGTTTGTAGAAAATATGACGAATTATCACTGGTGCATTGGTTTATTTACGGTAAAAGGTAATAGTAACGGGTCGATTAGAATGTTTGGACCAGACGAAGATGGCCAAATTATATTTTTAGATCGGAAACTAATCCACGGGGCCCCCATTACAGACATGTCATCGCGCAAGCAGAATTTGGTGTCTTGTGACGAGTCTGGTTGTACAGTCTTATCACACCTCGACTGTGGTGAATTAATGATTATGGCTCGGACAAAAGTTTTTCCTGGGTTGGTTTAACGCAAAAATCAAATAGCTCTTCTCCATAACATATTTTGGAGGACCGAAAGCTACGCTTTATTTGCGATTCTAAAAATGTTATTACAATTTTTTCAGTCATCCTTGCACCGTTAGTGAAATTATGAGAAGTGGATTACTAGCAGTAAGTTATGGTTGTGGTACAATTCGCGTGTTTGATCCAACCATTAAATTAACAAATGGTGATGCTGAAGACATTCTACCAATGATGATCCAGGTGTCAGCACATGCCCGGTGCATAACATCAATGTCAGCTGCTAAAGATGCAGATCTATTATTGAGTGTATCTGAAGACTCGTGGATAAGAATTTGGAAAATTCACTCCACAGTAATAACTGCTTTAAATAAAATTTTTTTTTTTTTTTTACAACGATTCACATTTCAGACAGTCACATTAGCATATTGTTATATGAAGGAGGATACAATGTTTATGGGATGTCAATTCATCACTAGAAATGGATCAACATTTTGCACAACAGCATACAATTCACCTTACATAACATATTACAGATTAAACCAGTTGTAGGATATGTAAATTTTAATTTAAAAATAAACAAACATTGATATAGTACAAAAACTGAATTTAAAACAAGACAATGTATTTTTTATTGTAAAAGTAGTAGCTTAAATTATATAAAAAAAAATATTAGAAATTAAGAATATAATTTTAGTTACTGCAATATTCTGGATGCATTCAGTTAATAGGTTCCTTATGAAGTTTAAAATTCTAACTAATACATAGTACATACAGATCGGACTAAAAAAAAAAAAAAAAAAAAATAATTTGAAAAACTTAATTGTTAAATAAATCCAGAGGACAACGTCTCTTGTTTCATTTGGAATTTACACATCCAGGAACATACCCGATGTTCAGTTAGACTAAAAAAAAAAAAAAAAGAAAAAAAATTAATTATCATTTTTAAATTACATAAATAAATAAATATATATGTAGAACTTAGTAACAGTATAATAAATTCAAATTCAACAGATATAAACCATTTCTATAGAAAACATCAGTAATAATCAGCGGTGTATTGGTAAATATTTATATGGGTATACGCACTAATAAAATATATATTCCACCTAAAAACTTTTTTTTTGTTATAACAGAAACAATAATTTAAAAAAAACCACGATAAACAATTAATAGCATCAGTAATTATAAAAACACACAACTGCAAGAAACACATTAGCCGCAAGTTATAAATGGCATGATGTAAGTTGAGAACCATGAGCTGAGTCTATATTATATATTTTAAATAACATCCATTTTTTAAAATGTAATTAATAAATTGAACTTAAAATACATAAAATCTAACATATACAGGAATCCAGTATATTGATAAATATAATGAATAATTTGTTAAAACATAATAAGTTTTTCCTATGAATAATAAAATATATTTTATTTGGTTTTCGAGTTTTTTAAGAGCGTATACCCGTAAAATGATATTATACATTGGGTTTATGTTGGAAATATGTTGACGGGTGTATGGTGTATACCAGTGTATCTGTACTAATCCACCACTGGTAATAATACTCCAGTATGCAAGAAAATAATAATGAAAGTCCAAATAAAACATGAGTTTGTACTGATTATAAACTTGATTAATTGTAATAATTTTATCAGTAAGCAACATATACACATAGTACTTATTTTTTTTTTTTTATCAAATTTTATAAATGCAATAAGGTTTAATATTCTTATTGGTTTAGTATTACAACTTATTAACACTTTATATAAATATCAAGTTATAATTACTTCGTCTACTTTTGGCCTCTTGGATGGTTTACCGCCTTTTGAATTTGAATTGGCTGCTATTTTACGTTTTTTTTCGTCTACCTAGAATAAATTTAATACACAATAAAGCAAAAATAAAAAAAATTGTTTTATCAGAAATAAAAATTAAATTGTAAATAGGTAATTGAAAAATAATTGTTCAAAATAGTCTTACACTATTTTTTTCTTCATCAATAACTTCTTCTTCTTCTTCTTCAAATTCCTCATCAATTTCATCATCATCTTCTTCATCAGCCATTCCTTCACTAGCTACTCCAAGAAAAATATAAAAAGTAAATTATTACATATACTATTTACTTAATATCAAAAATAAGAAATTAAAAAAAAAATTCATATCAGCTCAGAAAATATTAAATATTCATCAAAATAATTATCAGACGCAAATTACCCAAAAATAACTCATCACAGCTAGATAAAAAACGAAATATAAAAAATAAATGGTTATTTACACTTACTACCAACTGAATGATTGCCCAATAAATGAACAGGGCCATTTCCTTTTACAAGTTTAAATGTAACTGGTGGGTCTGGGAACAAAAGATCAAGTACACATTGGCTATGACCACCTCCTCGTAGAACTACAACAGGGAACTTGATATCTGATTTATAACCCATTGCTTCCACTTCAATGACGTTTACTTCACCATCTGCTACATCTGGTCCAAGAACAGCCTACATACAGCATAAAGTATGGTTAAATTTTATTTGTTAGCAACTGAAGTATTATTTAAAGAATATACCTGTTTTACGAGCAAAGTGTGTTCACCTCGAAAAAGGTGAGAACTTTCATTAGTATCATGTTTTACATCAGGGTCCCAAACTTCAGTATTCTTTGTTTTGTCCAAAGTGACACCTAGAGAAAAAAATAACATAGATCAAAAATTATAATACATAAAAGTAACAAGACATCATACTTTAAATATTTGAACTTCAACTACTGACCTATGCATGAGAAGGGAGAGTAATAGGGCTAACGGAGTCTAAAAAACAACAGCCAACGTGAAAAAAAAAAACAGAAACAATTGTGCATCGGTCAGTTAAAATTTTTCGTTTTATCCACCTTGTAAAGGTCGTGAAAAAAGTGCAACACCTAGTGTGAGCACAGCCGATGGGGTAAAGAACGCATGTGGCAGGATGTCAGAATAGACGATAGAATACGAGTAGGATGATGAATGACTGAAAATAATAAGATCAGACCGACGGGAGAAGCGACCGTGAAAATATAGTAGTCGCCGTCGGTGACATAAGCAGGAGGGGAAGAGAGGAGTTTGACGCGTGACCATGTGACTTTTAGGCTACCGTTGGTGAATTATTGTGTGGGGCCACGAAGGAGAAAATTGAGCGCGCGCGCACACACACACATCGATCGCGTAGGTAATAGCAGTAAAGGCAGCATTAGAAAGGTATAGAGAAAAACGTGTTACCGACGGACGAAATCAGGAATTACGCGGGTGATCGAAGGACAAAAATAAAAAAAAACCGCGTTGTCATTCGGCGTGCGCGAGGTATCGGACGATTGTTAATTTTTCCCATGTAGACGACCGTTTCGTGTAAATTATACTCACCCCAGAAGTAGTCTTCAGTCATCTTGATGTTCTGACCGTTAGTTGACGGAGCCGACGAGCAAATGTTTTCGTCACACGGACAAGAGCAACGAGAAAAACGTTGACTGGGCCCGGAAGGGAGGGGAAGGACTGAACGTAGCAGATACAATCGCACGGTACGACAACTGCGACAGTAATGGCCGACCGCGGTTGCCGTCGTTGTCCTCGCCGCCGTTGCCGGTAAACAAAATCCGTTGTTCGTGCGGTCCACCCGGCCATCCGTCGCGCCATCTACGGACGCCACGCCGGGTCAGTGCAGACACCGATTGTTGACGAGACGGTTTTCGGCCGTTTTATATGGCGTCCCTGCGCTCTCACCGTTCGTACTATCTGTTTATTGCTTATTGGACAACGTAGTTGCCACGTTATCTGCGCGCATTGTTTGGATTGTTTCGACGTTTTTTTTTTTTTTTTTTGTTTGATAACATTAGCATTGTCGCCTTTTTGTTTGAATTTTAAGATTTCCCGGCCGTCCCCTACCGGATCGAACTTTGTACAGGTGTTGACGACAAACAAAAACATAGTATAAAACGCATACATCATAATACTACGCTTTATAAATTGTAGTGAACGCGTACGTTAACCATTACTCGATCTCGTTTCCAATTAACTGTTCATCACTTCGGTACGGTAACGAATCGAAAAATGTTTCAAGTGTCTGCTGTCAAAGTGTTTCTGCTCCTTATATTAGCCGCCTCTTTGGGTGTATTTTGGTACTTGGACACCAAATATGATCACTGGGACCAAATATTGTCCGAGCCTGATAGTCTGGTTGTTGAAAATGTGCCAGAACCAATTGTAAACGATAGTTACAAGCCCAAAGCGTTCGTGCCCACGAAAGAATGGCAAATGATTGAAAAAGGTACTTATTAAGTATTTAAATGAGAAATTCTTCTTTTATACTCGACGTGTACGAATTGTTTTACCAATAAGTTTTTAACTAACTTACTGCAATTATTGGAGTGGACGTATTCCTTAAATGTTTTTATTTGATACTGTTAAATTTACCATATGTTTAATAAGATGTTTTTGCATTTTTTCATAGTTTCGTTTATAAATTAATTAGTACCTTTCGAAAAAGTATTTTTATTAATCATACTCTTGAAGACACGGCTGCATAATACTATTTGCACAGAATGAATAATAATAATAGAATGATCTATGCTAGTTGCGGACAAATTTTTTTGATTGATATAACGATTGCGGACAAAACCTATAAAGGTAAAAATAAGTAACGAATTGCAGACTTAAATTTCACATACTAATTGGCAAACAAATTTTCAATCCTTACTTTTGATACAACGTCTATGAATAAGAGATCCGATACTAATGTTATCGTGATATCGATCAGACCAGTGGTCACCTAACCTTTTTGACTCACGACTCACTTTTACGACCATAAATTTTTCGCGACCTGTGTCAGTTTTGTTAGTGAAGAAAACTAAAAAAAAAAAAAAGATACTATTGCTTAATATATGCCATTGTAAAAATGCTTTTATTACAATTATAAAAAATTTATATATTTCTTGGTAATATTTAAGTAATATAAGTTATAATATAATAAAAAAAGCATGTAATGACAAAAAAAAAAAAATAAAAAATAGTGCGATATTCGACCCTGAATTTTTTCACAGAAAATAACTCCATCTCGGCTCAACTTTACACTGTATAATATATAAATGAGTTTTATGGATGAAGTCAAGCTATCGCTATACCATTACTTCATTTACAAAATTGGACGGTTTCGGGTTTAATCGAAAATTATCTTATCCGCTGACGTGACATTTTTTATATAACTATAATGTAAATTAATTTTTAATTTTAAACTTATCGCGACTCAATCTTACGCGACCTATCCCTCGAAGATTACTGGACTAAACAACTTATTATGCTTATACTTGTCAATAATTTAATATTTTTTAGTCAAAATGATTTCAAATTAGTCTAACAACAATCTTCCTTATGCCTGATCTTTCGTCTTCATTAATAAAATGTACTGCGAAAAACTTGAAGAACTATAAGTGAATGATAGCCATAAAAAAATCTAGCCCTCAACTAAATATTAAGAAATTGTTCTTGATAAGCACCTCACGTGAGCCCAACATACCAAGTCCAAATGCAATTAGACAATACCCCGATTACCTCTTCTTATTTTTTATGTTCATCACAAATTCAAAATTCTCATCTACAGATCTAAAAATACGCAATGGAATACAACGGTGGGCATTTATAAAAAAAACATGAAATGCATTTTTAAAAAATAATACAAGTTTGAGTAGAAAATCATTTTGAACATTGCCGTGTAACCGTTGATGAACGATCACTTACGCGGCTGACATTAGTGTCAAGCGCAAGGCGGTAAAGGAGCAATGTGAACGTCCTATATAGTAAAATTATATATTTAGAAATTTCATTAGATAAATTAAATAAACAGTGAAACTTCCCTTAATATATACCTCTAATTAGCAGGTATCTCCAAATAACGGACATTTTTTTCGGAAACGGAAACATTTTCACTACTATTCTATAAAAAAATGTCTGTAGCCGGACACTAAATAACGGTCACTTTTATGACATTTTAATTTTTATCGTAAATCAAGAATAATTGTAGAACATCTAAATTGAAATCTATATTATTAAATTATATTTCATTATTTACATAATTATACAGTATAGTATATCTTATGCATTCAGTTTTTGAAATATTGTCACGTCGATGAAATGCTGTGACTAATGCGTTGTCGCGTTAATATTTAGTTGTTTGTGATACTAAAGATGGGTTCACACGTGTAAGTTAAAACGTTCATTATGACTGATTCATTTCCATTGATGATTCATTTTACTGAACAAATCATTCACATGGTTCAATAATAATGATAATATTTAACTGAACATTCTTAATGAACAGTGATCAGTGATCCCATGGCATCGTATCATAGCACATCTCTTTTCATTCAAACCGTTCACACCTTTCATAACACGATACTGATCATTATAAATGACGCAAAATAGAACTAGTTTCTAAATAACTGATAGTCAAGTTTGATGATTCAGTCATGCTGAAACAAGTGTTCACACATTCATAACTTGTTCAATTTTGATGAATCAGTCATAATGAACGTTTTAACTGACACGTGTGAACCCAGCTTAATACGACCTTATTTTTTTCATAAATGTTAATTTTTAAAATATGTGTATTTAGTTAATGTGAAAATAAAAGTATTTTAATTTATATTTTGATTTAATTTATTAATACTAAAATTTTTCTCTTTAAATAATGATACCTCTGAATTGCGGACAACATTTCAGCGACCGATAGTGCTCAATATTTTGAATTTTAATTGTACTAGACACAAAGAGTAGACATTTAATCCGAAAGAGTATACGCATTACGCATTATTCATTTGAGGAAATATCCAAGATTTCCTAAGACACTAGTAGAATTTTATTCGATGATACCCCTGACGTAGTAGAATAATTGCACACCAAGAGAGGCAAAAATTGCACTGTCTACTATAACACTAATAATGGTGTTATGTGCTTCTCTACATTTGGCTTGATTCAGAAAAATTCAGTAATTAGGTCCAGTTAAAACATAATATCGAGGACGAACAAAGAAACTAGGTATTTCAAATCATTTTTTGGCCCACCATTTTGTAATTTTACGAAGTGGTTGACTGCTTTACAGGCAACATTATGTCTATGTCTAACTGATTACCTATACTACTCTATTTCATTTTTACATATTATGAACTATATAATTACAGATTCTGCAATATTTCTTCCAAGTATATGGTTTGAATTTTCTCTTTTAATTTCGCGAACTCTCAAATTCTTGTAAGAGTTTTCATTCTAAATTCAATTAATTCATTCAATATTATATTTTATCAAATGAATTTTAATATATGTATCAATTTATTTAAGTTTTAAATTAAGTGCATACTGGTAGCTATACTAAAATAAACAGCATTGCCATACGAAATTTAAATTAAACATTAAAAAAAAAAAAAAACTGTTTATAAGGAGGTATTCATCAACAATCAAATGTTGCAATATTCAAATAAAAATATTGATAGATTAATATATATATTCAAACGGTTTAAAACAAATGTCCTATATAAAATTATTACATTTTTATACATATTTTTTTGAAATTAAAGATTACCCACTTAGTATTTTTATATTTTTATTTTGCTTAACTTTTTTATTATATAGTTATTCATTAAAATGTTTTGAAAAGTAAATATTTAATACATTTTTTCAAATTCTATAATTATAAGTTTATAAAAAAAATTTTGAATAACAATTGTTACAATTTTTTTTATTTTCAGATTGTATTCACGTTTAAATAATTGCACGAATGCAATGATTTTGCATGTATGTTGATAGTTTAAACTATGTCTGCAATTGTTATGTTATAATTTTGTCAGAAAAATTTGTCTGTTACTAGTATGTTACATTACTATCTGCAATTTGTATGTTACCTTTTTAAGTTTTGTCCACAACTCGCATAGTTTTATTATTTTATCCATAATTTGGGAATTCCAGATGTTACATTGATGGTTTTTAGTTTGTTTATAATGTTAAAATATTTATTCTAGATCAACCAATTCCTCCTGGACTTCATGTTAAAATTGACTTTCAAACTGGTGAGAGAAAAGCTAAATTGATGGAGGATAATGAAATAAGTAAAACTAGCAGTTTGGCTACTACACATTCTAACATTTCCGAAAGTTATGTAAGTAATACATATGTTTTATTTTATTATAAATTAATATTTTTTCATAATATATGATTTTAGAAACAAACAAATAATGTCTCAGAAAAAGTACACAAATTTAAGTCTTATGATGAAATCAAAAATGATCTTGATGCATTAAACATGAATGTAAAAAGTGATATAGAAGTTATGGATGAACTTTCTACTAAATTTCAAAGTCAAATAAAAATATATGAGGATACTCATGAAAGTCTTAAAAATATTTTAACTGATCTTGAATATTTGTTACATCAAGTTGATACAGCAGAAAGTTTCGTCAAAAATAATGGGTAATTTATTTCATTAATTTTTGTTTAATATTATATGTATGAATACAAATATAGATGTAGTTTCTTATTAAGACAGTTATTTTAAACAAATACCATTTTTATTTTTGAATTTTAAGTATAATATTTGTAGAAGTTAAAATTACCTGCAAAAAGTTAGAAAATTAGTTTTAGTCGATTGTTTAATATGTAATTAAACAGAATTTAAATGAATAAAGATATATATTAAAATTATTGTAAAAATCTTTTATTTTATTATATAAATTCCAACTATTAAGATTTTTACCATTTTAAAATTCACTTATCAAACATAATTCAACTATATAAACATTAAACAACTAATTAAAATTTAATAGAACTTAAAAAACATTTTTTGATTTCTCTGTAAGTACCTCAAAATATCAAAAGTTTGATTAACTGCTAATGTTATTCTTTTATGTAGACTTTTTCAAAATTGTTTTCCTTGATTACTAATTTTAAATATTTTATGCTTTTATTATTATAGTCTATGATTAAACTAATTCTCAACCAATATGTTAATTTTTATATAAGTTGTAAATATTCTTCATATTATAATATTAGATTTAACAGTATGATAAAACTTAATAATTTTGAATTTTGTTGATGTGGTTTGTGAAGTCGAGAACTTTAAATATTTAGGATCATTTTTGCAAAAGGACAGGTGCTTTAGCATGGATGTACAACATAATATTAAGTTTGGTTGGATGAAATGGAGAGAAGCGTCAGGTGTATTGTGTAATTAGAGAATTCCAATGAGGCTGAAAGGTAAATTTTATAGGAGTGTAGTAAGACTAACTATTCTATATGGTTCAAAGTGTTGGGCGGTTGACTGGAGAATAAAACAGAGTATAAGTGTTGTGAAAATGAGAATACTCGATAGTTGAGTGGAGTGACAAAAGAAGATAGAATAAGGAATATTTATGTAAGTGGTAGTATTGGTGTACTGTCGATAATGGACAAGATGAGATAATATAGTCTGAGATTGTTTGTATGTGATAAGGCAAGAGGAAACAAAAGCAGTAATAGTGATTATGAAAATTAATGTTGAAGGGAAAAGGGGAAGAGGAAGATAAAAAAAGAAATGGTTGGATATGATTGAGAATGATGTGAGGGTTGTTTGTAGAAAATAAAGATGAGTGAAGATTTAGGATAAGGGTGGCTAATTTCAAATACTTAGGAGAAAGATGAAGAAGAAGAAGTGTAAATTAATCTATAATTTGCTTAAATAAAGTATGAAAAGAAATTAATCGTTACCTTCTGGTAATATGAATTTGATCAGTCTATAAATTTGAAACTAAAATTAAAAAAATATCACTTCTGTAAATTAAAATTACTAAAAAATTAATTATTTTCAATCGTATGAACCACTTTGCATAAATTTAATTATAACTATATACATTTTTATACATTTTATAATTTAAACTTTATTTAATTTTACTAATTTTAATTCATTTTTTATAGGATAAATACAATTATAATTCCTTGTTTATGGAGTTCTTCAAGTTTTATAAAGTCACAGGGAGCATTACTTTTAGGTTCAGCTGCTTCTAATAATCAAAAAGTTCAAATTTCTGCTATAAAAGCTGATGTTATCCCACTTTTATTGAATCACATTAGCGATGAGTATGAGTTTGAGGTTAGTGTACTTTGTGTAAATATTGTTTATTTGTTAATATTAATACAATTTTTATTTAGGTTCAAAAAAATTGTATCTATGCATTATCATCAATTATTAGGCATTTTCCTGCAGCACAACAACAAGTTGTAGATAAAGACGGTATTAACATTTTCCTGTCTGTATTAAAAAGACCTGAAACTGATACAAATACAAAGCTTAAGGTAAAATGTTTAACTTATGTTATAAAATTGATAAATTAAATAAATAATTATTTTGTGTGTTGTTGATTTATGTATAGTTAAAAATTTCCAATCTTTTACAAGACTTAATGATTGAAATTGAAGATGCTAAATTAACTTTGATTGAAGAAATTGGTAGCAAACGAAGTTCAGAAGCCAAGGAAAGGGTTCGTCAATATGAAGAATTGCACTTAAAAGAAAAACTTGTTGAAAATGGATGGTATGCTATTACTGATAATATTAAATCAATGCTAAAGATTAGATTTAATTGTTCTTGTTTTATTGTTAATTTTATATATAGGTGTGGAATTTTAGCCAATGAATTTATTACATTATCTAATCTACTACCAGCCAAAGAAGAAAGCCACGATATGGTTGTAGCTTCTGGAAAATCTTTATTAACAATATGTGAATTATGTAAAGCTAAATTAAAAGGAAATAAGCTGTTATATAATTCTTTATATAAATTAGAAACACATTACAAAGAATTAGCTAAACAAGATAACAATTTGAAGCCAATATATCAGTTAATGAATGAATTAACCAACACTTATGATCCTGTATTAGAATAGTATTATGTGGTTTACATTTATTATTGATAAGTTTACTTTATAAATTTAAAAGAACTGTGTGCAACTATATTGTGGACTAAGTGTTTTGTTCTGTGATATAATTAGTAATTTATTTTTAACTTGTTAATATTGAAGTAGTGTTGATGGACTCAAGATTCACTCAAGTCTCCAAATCTTGTAAAAAAATATTATCCAATTTACTTATTGTTTTTTCTATATTAGAGATTGTAAATATATTTATTTTGTTTAAAAAAAAAAAAAAAAAAACTTGTTAATAATATTTATTTAGTTTAAGAATACAGTGGAATTTTGATCATCCATTAGGCACTGGACACTAAAGCCCTGATGAATAATGAAATTGATGATTAATTGGATGTATACATCTTTAATAAAATAGTGTTGACATTTTTTTATTATGATAACAAAATGAAAAAATTTGAATTTGAATTGTACATAGTTGTATGTGTGCATGTATATATTTTATTATGAAATACTTTAATACACAGACGGAACTAGGGGAGAAAGATGGGAATTCATCCTTGGACATAATATTGTAGTGTATGTAATTGTTGTATATAATCTATTATTGACTATAAGCATGGTATATTTAACTTTGTTACTTATAATGTGTTTAAAAGTCAATCAGTATGATTTTATATTATTTCTTAGAAAAAAAATTGTTAGACAGGGTATTATTTGATTTTTGGTATATGATAAGGCATAATTTTAATGTTTTACCTAGGCGAAAAATTCCTAGTTCCGCCTCTGCTCTAATGTATAATTTAAAAAAATCAATGTGATTGGTTTTAATCAGACTAAAATTTTCCAAATACATATTTATTTTTCAGTATAACGGTTAAAAGAAGTTCCATTGTAATAAAAATATTTTAATTAATTCAGGATCTACCAGTTAATTATTTTAATACCAATAAATAATTTATTGTTAAAGATGTTTAATGGTAAATTTAATACCTACATTAAACTTTATTAAATGTTAGTCATTCATTTGTTTGATATTTAATATATCTTAAAAGTATGTAATTTATTTATTTTTTAAATTTACAGTAACGAATCTGTACTAAAATTAAAATCAGATAATTCTTCAGTAGTTTCAATGATGGTGGAATCACACGTTTTTTACATTAAAATAAGCATAAAAACTGCTAAAATGTTTTTTTTACACATTGTATTTTAATAACTTTTCCGAAAAATTTAATCAAATTTTTTTTTAAATACTATACGCTGAAAAATTTATATTTTATTTAATTTTTTTAATTTTGTAGAAATTATTGTTTGTCGAAACTGATTTTATTCTTAGTGATGGAAAAAGCAAGGAAATAACAAAATATGTAATTCCATTTTTGTAAAAGTCAATACTGCTAAATAAAATATATTTATTATTATTAAAAACAAAAAAATTCTGATTTATTAAAAAAAAATTAATTTTTTCATAACAGTTCCATAAAATAAAAGTTTTCAAGTTTATTCTGGACATGTACTTTATGTTTATGTAAACTATCATGACATGTATGTTGAAAGGGAATATAAAGAATGTTGTAAAATATATTCCTTTCCCTTAGTTCAAAAGGTATTATTATTAGGTGACATTTTTATTTTTAACTATAGTTCAGTTATTTAAGTTAAGGTACTAAGCCTTGTTTCAGTTGAACAATTATTGTACTCATTAAAAAATGTTTAGTTGATCTCCTCATTTATATGACTGTATTTCTAAATGTAAGAACACATGCAGATAATATCTATACCCATGACACCCATAATACCTATATTATGGGTTATAACAGTTTTGTTTTTTGCATAACCTACACCATTCTACTTATATCATCTATGTGAATTCTTCTAATTTCTACTTATATCATCTATGTGAATTCTTCTAATCATTAATTCAATTATGATTGTTTTTTGTAACTACCTAAAATGTTGTATTCTAAGTAAACATTTCAGTCAAAAATATTGTTAGATATTTAATGAAAATAAAAAACAACTAGGTTACTAATTATTATTATTATTATTATTATTATTATTATTGATGCATAAGCATCAAATTCATATGTAAATTAAATTATAAATAATTCATTGATAATCATGTATAATAATAATTTAATTAAAATTTTTTCCCCTAAAAGTTTGTACCATACATTAAGCATAAATTCCTGGAATAGAATTCTTTGAGGGATTAAAATCCTTTTCCCTCTATTTCCGTAATATATATAATTGTAACATCGTATTATTATACATGTGTTTAAATAAGATTAGATTGACTAAGCCTTTCTACATTATAAGGTCAAAAACAGTCCCTCCGGTTAAATTTAGCGGGTGTCACCGATAAGATAAATACTGCAATGAAAAAAAAACATGCGACGCAGAAAACTATGATCACTTTACATCTAGTAATGCAATTCTTGAATTTAATATAATGTATGGAAATCAATCGACGGGTAGGAGGGGGAAGGGCATCAAATGTTGTTGTCCTAGGGTGTTATAGGTAGTTAGAATGGCACTGGGTCTGGTCAATCGGTAAGACGTCTTAAAGCTACTCGTTACAATGCTTGATAACTGTAAAATGTAATTTATTAAGCTGTTATTGCGTGGGAAACGAGATTTAATATAATTGCAAATAATTATGCGACTAAAGTGTAACAATCAGTGGTTTTTCCACACATATTTTTCAGGTTAACAAGATGCTATTGTACCCACTCACTATAAGCGTGCGCAGAGCTGTGTTTCAAGAGGTGCCTAGAATACTTTTGGGCCCTATCTTAACAAAACGTGTAGGTATATTTAATAAATGATAATGTACAAGAAATTAAATAAACATAATAATACATAATTTCTGCAACAAAGGTCCCATTTACACCCAGCAATCCCCGTGCGCACCGTTATACCATTTACCCAGAGGTGGTTTGAGCATTTACATCTTATCGGGGTAGATTAGTTGAAACCTCCCACCTACCCCGAAAAACTGTTCTAATTTCGCTCAATATACATTACCTGTATAATTGCTTTCACGTTGAAACGTTAATCGTGTAGCTATGTAACTACTGAGCTTCTGACTCACCTAGTGGCGTGGTAATGGGATTTTTGAGAGACCATGCCCTCTCAATTTTTGTCAGTGAAATCATGCGGATCTGTAGGTAACTCAAACATAATAGTAACTATACTATATATGTACATATAACATACCTAAGTTATAATAATAAATGCTAATTTTTCAGATATGAACGAACAGTCAAATCGGGTATACGAAATTTGATCAGAAAGTACAATGAATCTTTAAATGATTAGTAAGTCGGTCAGTGAGTCAGGCGGTTAGTATTTCAAATTTTGTTGGACTCATAGACATAAAAAGTTCACCTCGTCACTAGACTCACTCTTCGAAAATCCCAAAATTTGAAGTTTTGTTTTATTATTTATTAATATTGTAGGTATTATACAAACAATATTACATAAATACATAGCAGCATGAAAAATGCAGTACCTATTATCATCATTAATGTTTACAATAATAACAATTAATGTCTCAAATGTATTATTTTAACTTGCATGTTATAGTACTCATTCATCATAGGCGCAACTAAAGAGGTGTTAAAAGGTCTTTAGTACCCTTAAGTTCAAATTAAGGTTCCTTTTTAGGTCGTCCTATAATGATTATGGTATAACATCATCAGTTATGTTTGCAGAAATTTCAGCACCCCCAAATATTTTATATCTAGTTGTACCAATGCCACCCACCCCTATTTTCTAGGTGTTGTTGCAATAGGATCCTAATTGCAATTGATCGGGGAAAATAAAACAAATTGGAATCCGGACGAATAAAATAAGCACGAAATGTGTGCGCGCCCGTGTTATTTTGACAAATGACTTACTCGACGGTGTATGTTTCTGAACTGCGTTCATTAATTACGTGTCTTTTTTACGTGTAGACCATTGGCAGATCTGAGTATGGAGAGCGGCGGGGGGGGGGGGTTCCAGGTCAGCTGACCAACAATTAATATTTGTAACAACAATGGTCCCTCGAAGACTTCTTATATTATTTTAGTGTACCAATTATAAGTTTAAGTTAATATTAGACCGAGACAAATTGCCTAATTGTCACCTTTAAAATGATGCCACTGGTTTAATTCAATGTCGGCTTAAGTATTTGCGGGGCTTGGTGCGATATATTTTTTTTTTGATACGAAAGAGTGCTATTATCTAGATATTTATACAAAATACATAAATTGTATAATAGTAAGGTTAAGCCCGGGGCCTGGGGTCCGAGCAAATCTCGCCCCCTCGCCGGCTCTGATTTAATTGTATAGTACAGGAAACCCCATGTGAGACGGAATCCTCCACAAATATATATGTTAATGTTTTCAATAGTAATTATGAATAAACTTATAACCATATATTATATTGTGTTTTTTTTTTGTCACAAGGTGCACATTAATAATCCAGTTTTAGCCTTAATAAGTGACCTCTTGATACAACCTGATATGACACACGGTTCTCCAACTGGATCCGCTCCTGGTGCAGACCAGTGTTCGTGGAAATAAGTAACAACCAGTGGTGTACAATTCGTACCTTTTTTCACGGAATGTGTATGAATGTAGGACAATGGCGGATCCAGCATCTATTTACGGTCGGGGCATTTTATAGAAGAAATCACACAGTTTAGTTGATCATATACGTACGTAGGGATGTTTTGGAGAGGGTTTAAATTCCCCAAAAGAAATGTGATTAATATTGTACCAAAACATTTATTTTTCTTCTCCATTATTCAGTTCTTCTGAATAAACTTAATTTTCATTATTAATTTTTTCCAACAGGGGTGGCATTTGACCACGGTGCCCCCTCCCATAATGTGAGATATGTTTTTTTAACGATACAATTATTGTGTTTTATTGTCTTGTCCTCGGAAGGACGTGAGCAGTGCACTGATATAAACGCGTACCTAGAACGTATGACCATTGATTGTAAATACTCTACTAGTATTTATAATCAATGGTATGACGTTTGTAACAAGTCCCACGCGTTTGATGTTATTGTTTTTAGACGATCAACAGGATGGTAGTCGGACGAAACGGTTTTGAGGTGCGGACATTGCGCTTCGGAAGTTTAGGACGTGACGGTTCGTTGTCGTCGCGGAGATAGAGAAAAACTACTGGGTATAAAATAGTGGGTTCGATGAGTCGTTGGTACGGGTTTTGCTCGGGGAAGCGTTTCGCAACAAAACCGTTTTTACTACACGATAGTCATAATTATCACGGACGACGATTGAAGTTCACGAGCGCGCGCGTTGAAAAACACACGTCGTATAACTAATCGCATGGTCAAAGAAACGGAAGAGTTGAAGAAAAACGTCGTTGCTTTCATCGCCGTGTCCCGTGTACCCGATTCGGTATGGTCGTCGGTGCGGACATTATTCGTCGCACGGTTAAACAGGGCACGGGATATTAATGACGCGCCGTCAGCCCGGGGAACGAATAGGCGTGCGTCAAACGCGTTAATTGCGTAACTTTCCGCGTTCGGATACGAGTCAGCGGGTGTTGCGGAACCGGATGAAAATCGCTCGCGCGCCCACCCGTTTTCGCGGCCACGGAGAAAACCGTCGCGTTGCATGTGGCGCCACTGGACTCCGAACCACTCGCCGCCGTATCAGTAAGATCGAGTGGGGCGCGGGTAATATGGGGAAGTGGCACGTCGTACGGGATTGATAAAATCTCCGTCGCCCGGCCCTCGGGGCCGCTACGTGACGATACGCGAACAATGATAGTAATTATTATAAATTTACGTCATAACGCACCGAGACGGTATGCATTATGCATGCGCCGGTACGTCGCGAAAACGGTCGACCGAGGCCGCGGGAAACACTCGAGTGGAATTTTGTTTTCGGCAGTTATACGGAGGAAACGATTTTGTTAAAGTAGCAAAACGTTTTGTCGACTTCCGAACGCAGAGCGAGAATTTGATCTCTAGCGACGGAAACATTTCGGCGTTGCACGACGCGACCGTTCGGTGATGGTGGGGGGGGGGGGTGTGCGCGTCTTGCACCGACCCCGGGTCCTAATCCCGTCGCGGCGGAAAAAACCGACACGAGGGAAATGCTGAACTGGCAACGTAACGCGATCGGTTTTCAACGTCGTCAAAACGTAAGTGCTCGCGTACGGGTGGGGGGGGCGCACGTAGCTGAGAACGATAACGAATCACGGGTCGCGGTAGGTGTAAGGGGGTGGAAGCGGCAAGGAAATTGTTTTTAGCGCGCGCAGCACTCATCGGATCGCGCGGTGGGTGAGGGTGGTGGAAGGGGCATGCGCGTGCGCCCGCGCACATACGCGTTCGCACACTGACGCGGGCACCTACGGTCGTGCGCGTATCACACTCCGTCCGGGTATCGTAGATACGTGTTGTACGTATTGTACGGTATACACATATATGTATTTATTTTTTTAATATATTATATTATTATTATTATTATCCGATCGTTCGAACGGAAAACCGCTTCGAAGCGGAGATAATAATAATAATAATAATAGTAATAATAATAGTATCATGGGAACGGCAGATAAACGATTTCCCGTGGTGTTAATCGCACGCGATCCGACTACAAGTGCAGTAGTTGTAGTTCGTTTCGTCGTCGTCGTCGTCGTCGTCGGTACAACGCACACGTTCGCGCGTTACACAATAACAATAATAACAATAATAATAGTATTATTTTTAATACTATTATATATTCATTACTATTACTATTATTATTATTATTATTATTACGTCGATTCGCCAGTGACGACGACGGCGAGTCCGGGAATATGTACTGTCGTCATCGATGACGCGTTCGTCGGCCGTTGTCAGAGCTAGCCGCAATCGCACGTCCTCCGCTGCGGTAATCGTCGACCGTTTTCTGTCGTCGTTCAAACACTCGCCGCCGTCGTAACAGCACGAATCACCTTCGGTGAGAGCGTCGTCGGTTCCGGTGGAAGTCAATAACACCACGCACAAATCTTTCGCACACGTTTTCCCGAACCCCAGGTCCCGATTTGTTACGACAACCACCACCAACACGACACGTATTTTGGCCGGGCATGACGCTGGACTACGGTACGGCCAGCCGAGCAGCGCAACTCGTCGAACGTTTGACCGGTTCCGGTGACAATGAAATCGACCGCGCCAAACTCGAACAATTAGAAAACATCTGCAAGTAAGTGGCACAACCAAAACGTAACTTGCAAACGCTCAAAACCTGTATCCACCACGTTCATAGAGTATCGTATATGTTACACAACGCAATACTATAACATCATCGTCCACTGGTATCGTTGATGTGATAAACCTATGGTTGTTGCGATCAAATAATAGTAAATATTATTAAACTCATATCAACTACTGTTTCTATTTGTAACACTACCGTTTACTATTACTACTATATTACTTCATACTATACAACAACTACTATTACTACTTCTATCTAACTCTGCTCTGTATGCGACTTCGACCGCCAACGATATAGAGGAAATATTCTTTCATCAATCTCATTTTTCCATTCCTAAAATGCCATGTCACACCATTTTTGAGCATCACCCTGTAAAGCAGTTATTGTAAGACAAAACAAAAATTACATTTTATAACTATAATAAAAACACGGGCCATCAATAACTGATATTTGTAATAAACAAGATCTTATAATTGTACAGATAAATATGGATAAAAACAATGGTGAATCTGATTCAGCAGTCCGAAGCAACCTTAGGCAGCCAACCAGAGTGTTTAAGAAAAGCTCTCCAAATGGTAAGATCACTGTTTATTTGGGAAAAAGAGATTTTGTCGATCACATAACCAACGTCGATCCTATTGATGGCGTTGTATTGGTCGATCCCGATTATGTCAAAGGTAGAAAGGTTTTTGGTCTTGTATTAGCTGCTTTTCGTTATGGCCGCGAAGACCTGGACGTTTTGGGATTGACTTTTCGAAAAGACCTCTACATTGCTTCCGAACAAATATATCCAGTTGGTAATATTCGTACTCCAACTAGGCTACAAGAACGTTTGATCAAAAAACTCGGTCCAAATGCTATACCATTTTATTTTGAGTTACCACCCCATTGTCCGGCATCTGTTACGCTGCAACCAGCTGCGGGTGATACAGGCAAACCATGTGGGGTGGATTATGAATTCAAAGCGTTTGTTGGTGATACTGCTGAAGACAAGCCTCACAAAAGAAATTCAATAAGGCTTGCAATTAGGAAAATCATGTATGCTCCAAAAAAAGAAGAAATTCAACCATCAGTGGAAGTATACAAGGAATTTGTCATGAGCCCGAACAAATTATATTTAGAAGCATCTTTAGATAAAGAACTTTATTACCATGGAGAAAGCATTTCGGTGAATGTTCACATAGCTAATAATTCTAATCGAACAGTTAAAAAAGTTAAAGTATTTGTTAGACAGTTTGCCGATATATGTTTATTTTCAACTGCGCAGTATAAATGTACTGTTGCTGAACTAGAAAGTGAAGACGGTTGTCCTGTTGGTCCAGGATTTACTTTGTCTAAAGTATATACAGTGAAACCTACTTTGCATAACAACAAAGACAAGCGTGGCTTAGCTTTAGATGGGCAGTTAAAACATGAGGATACAAATCTAGCTTCTTCGACAATAGTAAGCAATCCTTCACAAAAAGAAAATTTAGGAATTATTGTTCAATATAAAGTGAAGGTAAAACTTTGTTTGGGTGCTTTGGGAGGAGAACTAACAGCCGAACTTCCGTTTATTTTGATGCACCCCAAGCCTGAAGAAGAAGTTCTACCAACCGTCAGTACTGTTGCAAATCCAGGCACAGGAGTTGATGACAATGGTGTGCGCGTAGATAATTTGATTGAATTAGATGAAGATGGTCCAGCACCAACTCACGATGAAGACATCATTTTTGAAGATTTTGCTCGTCTACGATTAAAAGCTGGTAATGATTAAATGAGATAACTATGTGAGCCTAGATGAATTGATGAATTTATTCATTACTTAGTCTTGAATTAAGGTGACTAATTCAAATGTCTACCTACTTGATGTTTTTGCCAAATAGAATCGTGGTGCGTCCGTTCAAATTGTATAGACTTAATGGAAATCATGAAAATTCCTAAAATTGATAGAAATCAATTTCACTGACTTGTTGAGAGACAGTTATAAGACATTTTTATTCATTGTCAGAATTTTGCGCCCAATATCTATAAACATTGATCTAATTAATTAAAGCTCAAGGTCTTGGCTTTATAATAATCAATTAGATTTGTTAATTTCTAAAATTTGTTATGAACACACGCTCTAGTAGATTTCTTTATTATTTTTATTATTATTATTTTTTTATAATTTTACTAGTTTAATTAGGCATTATTAAATTAATAGAAGATTCATTACCAATTGGGTTTATATTTCTGAATTTTTTATCCAAACCAAATATATATACTAGAAATTTTTCGGTATTTAATTTAACTATGATAATTAACTTAGCTTTAAGAATTGTATTGTTTTTAGATGTCTAGAACTAATTGATTACCTTATAAAAAGTCTGTTTAATAATAATACTAGTTATTACAAAAAAAGGTTTAAGCATCGATATCTGGCCAAACTCTGTTATGTTTTACTATTATTATTTTTATAATGAAAAAATGTAATATGTTAGTATGCATTTGAAGTTTGTTCAATGTTCATACACAAATAATATTAACATTCCTCCTTTTGTTCTATGTGGATTATATTATTCTAATTTATTTTCAAGTATATTTTTTTAACTTATGAACTTTTATCTATCATAAATCCATAATTAAAACATTAAATTAACAAGAAACTACTGTTACTATAGACTATAATCAGTTCCCTAAAATATTCATAACTCATATAATACTTATTAATATAATAAATGTCAATATTGAAATGTGAGCACCTCCTTATATTTATTTGTGCCAAAATTAATACCATTATGATTTCTTTTATTTATTATTTTGTTCATTTTTTTGAATTAATTTTAATATCTAATACTTTGTTATTTATTGGTCAGTACATATTTATTATTTAAATATAAACTATTGATTCCATGGTGTTAGGCTTAATTTTGAAGGTATGCACCTTTAGTTTAGATTTATTAGATTACCAAACATTAAGGCATTTTATATTTTTTCAATATGTTCTGACAATCGAATTAGATATAAGATTTTAATGTTAAGTTAAATTATTGTTGAATAATTTATATATTTGTGAATGTAATAATATATAGGCAAATTATTTGTGTGCATTGTGATTTTATTTATTGAAAGTAATTTTAAGACAAACCTAGTTAGCTGATTATACCATAACCATTAAATTTATATGTTTATTATGATCTTGACTTTTATTGACAGGGTTTTTATTTCATTTACTATTTTTTTTTTTTTTTGGCTTTTAGCAAATGAAAATATTTACGATTTTCATTATATTATATTTAAAATATCAGTTTCTGAAGCACAAAAAATATTCTCATTTAAATTACATCAGTATTTGTTTGTAATATTTTATTAAATTTAAATTAATTAATCTTGTGCAGATATATTTTCAAGTAATAGTTTTAATACATTTTTACTAAAAAAGTATTAATTTAAATATAAATACATTTTTGTTATTTTAATGTTGGTTGTAAATAAAAATGTAAGTTCATTTTTATAGATTTATAATATTTGTATTTGTTTTGTAACAATCTAGTCCTTATAATGATATTAATAACCTCACATAGATTAATTTATACCATTTGATATGGTAATAAGTCCAAACTAACTTTGATGTATTTTGTATTTAAATAATATGTAAAATGTGTTGTATATAATTATATTCTATTTCAATTCATTTTACTTTAATGTAATTTAATAGTTTTCCTTTTGAAATTGTATCACTGTAAAATAATTTCAATATAATTTATTACATTCTGAGTCACAGGTATAATATATATTGGATTAATAATTTAATACTATTCTGAAAGAATATTATTTATTAAACAATTAAATTCATCTTTTATGTTTAAAATTAATTTTTATAATTATTAATATTTTTTCTTTTTTCAAATTGATAAGTAATATTTAGTAGTATTACATGTAACTGAGCAAAACAAACCTGCAATACAGGGTGATGCATATAAAGATCAGTTTATTGATGGTTAGGCTTTTACCAATTTATAACTTAACAATATTTAATATTTGTTATTCATCCTTAACTTAGACTACTTAAAGTAATTGTTATTTAATAGGTAATTCTTATTGGAATAATAATTATTTATTTTTTATTTGTATAAGCACAATTCAATTTTATTTGAAATTTAGGTATCCAGGATTGTTATTTATATAAGCCTTAAATAAATAGTCCTTGTGCACATGCTTACAATTATTCAAATACATATCAAATAAAAAATTATTACAAGCAATATCTGTTAACATTATTTTATTAAGGTGCATTACTAAAAATAAAATATGTTGTATACCTAATTTTTGTGTTAATTAATTTTTACATTAAACAATTATTATTTTAATGTATGACTAATGTTTCATTTGTATGAAACTAATAAATATTATAGTTTAAATTGTAAAAAAATATTGTAAACTAAAAAAAAATATAATCAATGATAACTAGGTTAGGTTACCTATTACTTTTGGATCGGCATTATAACTAAAATATTAATTTTTGTTAATTTATTATATGCAGAATCATATTTACCACCTATAATTATATTGTAAAACAGATTTATTTGCTTAGTTAAGTGATATTTTAGCTTTAAAGCATTTCTGTATTAGAAAACAAACTACCTAGCCATTAGAATAGGTATTGCTTCATATAACTTATACCTTAAACCTTATACCTTTTCCACATTTAATTCAAATTTATGTGATCAATGTTATTTTAACTGGTTAATAAATATATAAATCTATAAAAAAAAATGTACACTGACATATTTTTCTTTTTATTATATGACCTATTTGTGTATTATCTATTTATAATTAATATATATAATTTTCTAATAAGGTAAATTTATTTATTTTACCTCTGCACAAATATAATATTTAGCACTGAGAAGGTTTCATACAATTTATGTGTTCAAAAATCAATATTATACATGAAAGAAATTAAAAGAAATAAAATAAAGTTATGGAGTCAGCAAATTCCTATGTTGGAAACTTGTTTTATTGCTCTTCATAACACAAGATGATTTATTATTTTTGTGTATTTTAAGACAACGGTTGTTTGTTATTGGATTAAAAAAAAAATGGAGTTCAGCAAAATATAATACATTTCAGGTTTACCAAACATTTTCTAATAACTGATTGCAGAATACTCTACACGAATATTTTGAAACATTTGCTAGTGATTCTTCTGAAAAAAAAAGTAGACACTATAAAAATCAATATGTCTTCGTCTATCTTAATGTTAAAAAATAATGACTGTTTGGATATATTATTAATGTATACAGGCGCGGATCCAAGGAGGGCGAAGGGGGCGTACGCACCCCCCAAAATCCCTAAAATAGGTTTAAAATATATTGGGTTTTCGATTATTTTCAATAATCAATACAACTACTAACTAGAGTAATATACAATTACGAAAAATAAAATAATATTATTTTATATTTATTGTGTATTGACTAGTGTGTTGGTATGTTATAGCTAATTTTGTTCCGGTATTGATCGCCGTCGATGATAAACAATTTCCGAAGTACCTACAATGGTAATTTCTAATAATATCATGAAAATAAAATATGTCAACATAATTTTTGTTGCTTTTACTTACGTATTATGTTACAATTCAGGCAAGTTAGTCGTAAGTAAACAATTTATTTTGCGCCCCCTCCGTAAAAAATTTCTGGACCCGCCCCTGAATGTATATACATATTACTTTGGTTATTGGCTATAAGGGAGAATACAATTTTTAGCGGTGATCTGTAAATAAAGTGAAATGAAAAACTGAAACAATGTATGACATCGCCTAGTTACTAATAAGTTGATTCCTAAACTGATTCATGTTGTAGGCTAATCTAACCGTTGCCGTGGCCGTGATGTTAAATGTTTGAGTGATTTTCATTTCCTTCATGTTAATCGAATTAAGTTTATTTAGACCCTACCCGACCTTAATTTGGCTTATGTCACCCTGTCACGAAAAATTTATAAATGTTCTTAGTAAATTGTTGAAAAATGGTAGTGTATTTTTTTTCTATTTCAGATGTACCTACTTCTCATAAGTGCAAAAAATTATCAAAAGCTAATCGAAATTACCGACTCGTAAAAACACTTAACATAAATTGCCCATCCATTTTTGTGACTTAAAATCATGTCTTTCTCTTATTTCCCGTGTACGTAGGATTTAGGAAATGGACTTAACGAATAGATTGTATAAAAAATGAAAGCACGACCATTGTACAGGTATCGTGATATTGATGTAAATTTATTTACTTTAATTAATTTTTCTAGCGGTTGGGAAGTTAGGATGACTATTGGTGATGCGATCGTAGTTGCATTAAATCGAATATAATAACAATTTATCTTCTTCAGTGTTTGCTTGTATTCGCTACTCGCATGTGTTGCGGTGTAGCGGCTGTTATTTGGCACTGCACTAACGGAAACTACGTGAACGCAATTACCTACACATTAACTGCTGTTTAAATACGTATCTACAGATCAATATCGAGCAAATAGGTACCAATTACAAATTACGAAACGTCACCCAAGAATAAGGTTGTTTCGAGCGTGATTTGTGCTTGCTGTTATTGATATTATTATGCAATGGCGCTTCAGCTGCGTTGAATGTGAGATAGTGTTCGGTGGTGACGACGACGTAATAATTACGCACTTGGCGTTTTAATTAAATTGTAGAATACGTGGTCGCAGCAAGAAGTGTCACTAACACAATAGGTTATTATTTTCAAGAGTAGGACAATTACCAAAAATCGGTTCGTAATAATGGCGGTCGAGTGTCGGATATCTTTTGACAAACATACGGTTATTTTGGTGGGAGTTTAAGTTACGGCTGTTACGTAGTACAAATTAAAATATTATTGCGTATCGGTAGTCGGCGTCGTTTAGACTTAACGATACCACGAATAAACGTTAAACAAATGTAGCCGTTGTCAGTGGTGGAACTATGAGAGGAAGACGGAATTTATTCTCGGGCGTAAAATTATAGGACTCATTTTATATTTTTAAATTTGTTACTGATAATGTGTTTAAAACTTAATAAGTATGATAGTACGCTAATTATTAAAAAAAAAAAAATTGTTTGAAGGGTATTTGATTTTTCGTCTATGATAGGCATAATTTTAACATTTTCCCCGGTCGCAAAAATGTCTAGTTCCTCCTCTGGCCGTAAACTGCTGTAGTAGTCTGATAATAGTTATAGTAATAAAAACGTTCTTAATCATCATCCACCTATGTGTATAATATGTTTATGTGCGTGGATAGTTTTTCTAGTCACGCAATTACACGCAGTTGATTCCGTGACCACTCGAACTCATTTGTCGTCCACCCTTTTCATCCGAATTATTTTACTTCATTCGAATGCGAGGTATTACAATTTGTAACCATCGTATTCCTTCGTGTTATGTCGCAACGCTTATGTGTTCTCATTCTATTAAAAAAATGAATAATAATATTTATTTATTTATTTAATCAACAACAACAACAATAATAACAATTACAACAATTTTCGGTTATATAATCTTGAATCATAGCTTATCATTGCGTTCATCTTGTGTCTTGTGTCTTAGTGGAAGTTGTTGCGTACTGTGTTCGGTTTGCTATTAATTTAATTTTTAATTTCGCATAAAAAACTTGTGACTTCGTGATTATCTCGTGTGTTTCGTCTGAAGAACGCGCAGGACATACGAGAAAATCATTGTGCATCTGATCGAAATATACCCTTATCATAATCGCGCAAAGACACTAACTATTTTTACGTGTTCCTGATTTTTTTTCGTAAGGGAGGTGTGCTATTAACAATTTTTTATAGAGATTAATTTTGTATATTTCTATGCAAAAATATGGTAAAGCTTTAATACTTTAATATATTTGGGGAGGGGGTATGACTTCTTACCTCCCACCGTGTACTACTGGCCGAATCAGTTGTAGGACTTGTAATAGGCGCGTACATAAAGGAGGATTTTAGGGGTCCAATCCCTCCCCCACCTCTGAAATTTAGGAAAATGATTAAATTTGCTTTTATAGAGTATAAGTGGCTTATAGATTATATAACCTAAAACCTCCTTCAAAATATATTTTTGTGTACAAACCGGACTCTTACGCACGATATTGAATTCGGCATGCACGTTGTTAACACTGCAAGCGAATGCAACATTTCGTAGTGATAAAATGAGATTTCACGTGTTTCGTATTATTTGACCTTTGGCGAAGACATCGTAAAAAATAAAACGAAAACGCGTCGTTCAATCGATCACGCGATATTCTTATTGTTATAGTATATGTGTAAGTTTAGAGATAAACTAATACAATATAGGATACGACGCTAAATGTATCTACGTAATATAGCAAAAGCGTCGGAAGAGGGCGTACACCGGATCCTTCGTATCACATTACATCGACTTCGGTAAGTCAGCGATGTTCACGATGAAACGATGACTGCTAAACGATTAATTATTGTCAAAGTTGAGTGGTTGAAATGGAAAAATGACTGTTAATTAAAATTTTTGTTTCTGGTGTCGATCACGTCAGAAATATGAAACGGATGAGACGGGCGGTACCGACAAGACGTGTTTGTGTGTATGTGTGTGCGTGTGACAACTGTTCGCGGAATATACCGGCTATGATGTCAATAGGTTGGAATGTGATCCATTTCAGGTATACGGAAAACGTATATTATTTTCCTGTTATGTCTGAACCGTCAATCGGTGTATGTCCAAAGTCGAACGAATCTCTAACCGTGTCGCGGTGCATGTGTGCGGAGATGGTGTATGGTGAAGATGCATAGGTACTGATTGGGAGGGTGCTTGGAGGGTTTAGTCTCTCCAAAAAATCGAAAGTTCCCTAAAATTATTTGAAAATTTTTCTAAGTATTAAATAGATTATAAAAATAATTTTCCAAAGAAAAATTTAAGCTCCCCTAAAATTCAATCAAATCTTACATACTATGCGTATATTTATAATAAACGCGATTAATTTATATTCGTTTTATTAGATTGCGATAAAATTACCGTATGTCGTAATGGATGTATAAGATTTCAAAAGTGATCTCGAAACGTCATCGGCTCTAACCGATTTTAATGTATCAAATGGTTTGTGCATGAACAGTATATTGTAAACGAGAATGTGTAAGTGTGGATAAAAATTCGTGTGTCCGCGATATCTTATTTCGTAGACAGAACAGTTTTTTATTACGGCGCTGTTTGTCGTGCCGTAAACGCGTAGTGACTACGCCGTAGTCGGAGTCGTCCTTTCGAGTCCCCTACCCTACACCCACATCTGTGATTTTTTGTTTTATCGCAGCGTTTTTCTCAATAACTATATTATGCACTCGTCTACGTTATTTATTTTATCTCTTAATTTACAAGTCCGGAACACGAAAACGCGTTTAAACGATAGCAATAACAATATTATTTTGATTCGGATTGGAGACAACAATGTATTGACCTGTTCCACAACCTTACGCATTTCGTAATTACAATAATTCGTTTGTTCATAACGACAAGTACTAAATACATAATGTATAATAAACACGCGACGTATTAAATTGTCCTTTGAGTACCTCTGTTCTGTAGATACGTGCGAATTATATACACCGTCGATTCAAGTTCAATCATCATCAGAGGAAAACATGGTCTACCGTCTACAATACATTTTCAAATCTAATATGTATCGCATGAGTATCTAACCAACTGCTCGCATTCTGTAATTATCGAATACACAGAAAACGTTTACCGTTTAAAAAGAAAAATAATTTTTATGATTAACGTATAGGTGAAACATGTAGTCCATTTAAGGCGTGAATTGATAATTTTTTTCCTCGGCTTTTGCATATTTTGTGTTTTTTGATCGAACATTCGGTGTGTTGTCAAACATGAACTGTGAAGAGCAAAATGAAAAACCGAAATACCGATATTATTTCCACTCGCCTATAAAATTGTTATCTTTCCGTCAATGTTTTTTTTCATACGATGAAAAACTAAATCGAACAAGATGTTTGATTGATGCATATTAAATGCGCTTTACCGAGGTTAGTGGGAATAAATAAACTTTGATTGATTTAGAGTTCATTCTTTGAACAATATGATTATATTAAGAAAATAATGTTAAATTCGAATTAAGAGTTTAATTTTGATAAACTTTGTAAAAATGTTGAGAGCATTTAAAGTTACTATAATATTGCCTTTTAATATTTTGTAATTGAGTACCAGAAAAAGATTATTCTTCGATTACCTATTAGGATGGCCGGCTTATGATCGTAACTCTCACTAAAGCTATTTATATTTTATTACGATCTTTTATGTTAAATATCTTACTTTTTATTATTTTTTACTCTGAGAAAGTAGGGATATAATAATTAATTTTTCATGATCTTAAACTTTTGAGTAAAAAGTCCGCATCAAAAATTTTTCAATCGTACCTTATTATAAATCGGATAATGGATATTCTAGTGATCGTCCGGATAATATTATATGATATATATCATTGAACACTGGTGTGGCAAAGGTCAAAGGTATTATTTTGGAGAAAATTACTCTTTCAATATCTGGTGATGGGCTGGTGGTTATTGTCGTACTGCGAGTTTAATAATAATATATTCAATATTGTAACTTCTTAAGCTACATCGTTGAATAGTTATAAATTTACTAATTATATATGAATTGAGAATATTTATAAAAATATAGACATATTTTCTGAGTATTAAATTTAATGTTTTGGTGTAATATATAAAGCCATATATAAGGAGGATGGAGTTATCTTAGGTACATTTTTTTGTTATCTCCAAAATCTAGTTTTTTATAGAGGATTACAAAATTTCTTATTTCTCATTAGTTAGGTAATAATAAGATTTAAAAATAAAATAGATAAGTACCAGTATTGGCTTACAACGTTATGTATAATACTTTATCTCCTCTTATGCACATTGTTTACCAAGTTGTGAGTGATATAGTAGTTTTATTTAAACAATATGAAACAGAAAATGTAACTAAATTAACATACATTTGTAGACAATGAGGTGTGAAATAAATTTTGGTTTATTATATATAAGTGTAGTTTATCTGGTTTTAATACGAATAAATAAAATCTATTTCGTACTGTACAGGAATTACAACGATTAATTAATAGTGGTAAATTGTATTACACGACCGAATTTACGAATATGTCATTTGTACAGCAATATGTATTTACACGTTAACATTTTCTAGAATATCCTCAGTGTATATCAATCGAGTCCACACACTATTATTTCATCAGCTCAAAGAAAAACATTCTCAGATTCGTCTAAGTGCGCTTCGAATTTGTAACTGTCTTTTTAAGTATGTACTACTGTAATATGCTTAATGATTATTTTTATTTCTTTTTACGATAATGAGATTTTGTTAATTGATCATACGTTTTTTTTTCGAATCGTAATTATATTTGTTTTAGGAAATTCGAGCATTTCAGAAAGTTGACGATCATCGATTTTTCGGTTCTGCTTAAGCTTACTGTGAACACGGATGCGGGCCGTACCTTGCCCCCGCCGAAAAAGTTCGCTGCAGAACTGGAACTTTTCGCGATCAGATGTCTGAAAGAGTGGAAAGATGAATTTGGGAAAAACTTTAAAGACGAGTTCGAGTTCGTATTCAAGTATTTGAACAAGTATAAAAAGGTACGCATGATGGAGAGTATATGATCCGCCTCCGTCATCACATTATACAAGTTATGTTTGCATTTCGTGTTTCAGATCGACTTTGAGTCGATGACCGTGCGGTCCGTGGCTGAAGCTAGGCTTCTGGAGGAAAGGGAACAGCGACAACGAATTTTGAACGAGGAGAAATTGAAAAAAATCGAATCCCACTTAAATGGTAACCAATTGAAACACGCGTTTACTATTGCACATACGCCTATTTACCATCGTGTATATATTATGTATATGTATGTATTTGTATCGAATTGTTGTGTAGAGCTCGAACCGGAACTATTGATGGCGGCTCAAACTCTGGAAACTTGTCTGGAATTGTTGATTCCCACTCCTGAAGAGTTCTTCATACCTGAGGCGGAGCAGCGATCTGCAGCGCCGTTGAGTCTCGCGGAACCGTCGTTGTTTAAGTCGCCAGTGGACGATTTGGAGGATAAAAACGCTAGTCATCGTGAAACTGGTGCAATTGATTCTGCTGCCGTCGTGTCTGTTACACTAAAACCAGGTGATTATTATATATTCTGATTTTGTGTGCAATCGGATATTTTTAATAATTTAGTGTAGAGCATGAGCATAATTTTGGGTGTTTTATTATTTGTGTTTAGACTTCAAAAAAAGGGTGAAGAAAACCGAAGACAACTCGGCTATAATCGAAAGCATTGAAGAACAGGTGAAACTCATATCTGGAAAATATTTGCCGAAACTCAAGCAATGGTTGCAAGATATTGCAAAAATACAGAGTAATATACCTATTTTGTTTTACTTATTTATTCGAAAATATAATAGGCCTTACTGAACCAGGATAACGTACTAGTCTAGATATATAGATATAACGTGTGCGTGTGTATTTAGGGTTTTTTTGTCTGCTAGTTTTTTAATTTTTTTTTTTTTTGTTGAGAATAAAACCTCTAAGGGCAAAAAAGTACAGTGTAATTTTATATGCAATATATATAGTTAGTTAATATAAATATAGTGTAGTTAGGTATAAGAAAAAATGTTCATAAATTGTCATCACGCCAAACAAACGAATACGTTTTCACATATATTCACCATCAATGGATTGGAGATTTTTCATTGAATAGTATAGGTTTTTTTTTTTAATGTGACGTTCTTTATCTTGTTACGAACTTGCAGACGTAGACCTGTTGAAACGGACGATCGAGCTCAAACAGCGTCTGACCGACTTGATAATCCGTGAAAATAGGATCACGTACTACGAAAACGATGACGACTGTTCCAGCGACTCGGACATGGAGGTAGTGCCCGCCGCGTCTGCTGACGATTTGTTGTTGGCCCAGTGTTCGCGAGCCAAATCGACGCTTGACGATGTAAATTATTTAAAATTGTTTTTTTTAATTTGTTTTGCTTTAGAAATGTATGTACTTTTGATGTTTGTCGATTTTATGTAGACTGGACACACGATCAATGCTGAGCCGGAAAAAGTTGTAGACAGAGAAAGAAACAGCGGTTGCCAAGATGATCGCGACGCAATCGCAGTGCCGAAATTGCCATTCGATGTCGATCTCTACCACTGGGAAGACGAAAAACTTATGGCGCCTCGTATTTTACCGTAAACATATTCAATATATTGCTACCTCTTTGAAGAGATATAATCATAAATTATTTAATGTTATAATATACATATCATCAGGCGGAGTCTGATTTAAACCAACGGTTTGTTAGGTGGCACAGGAAAAAACACAAGACTTTGGACCGTACAGCAAATAATAAAGTGAAATCATTATTTGTTTTACGGCGGTTCTAAAGAGGACTTGAAAAATAGACGTGTAAAAGTGAAATAGGTTAAAGTGGCCTATCCCGAATTTATGGGTTGAGAAAAACACGAAAAAGATAAGAGTCTTTTGTTAAGATAAATATTTTTCGGGGCACATGGTCCCTCTCTCACTGTAAACCCTCCATTGCGCATTTTATTAGTACATGGTAGTCATATGTTAAAGTATATTATAAAATACATAAAATATGCAGGTAAAAAAAAAAAAAAAAAAAAATAAGAGTAGTAAAATTTATATAAAATATTATTACACTTTATTTTTCAACTCCACCTTGCGACAGAATAGTTTTAAACAATATTAAGACATTCGTCTAGTCCCGAAGGAAATTATTATTTTAAACCTATTTTTTCAAATCATTTTCAAGTAGTCTATATATGGTGACGAAAAGTAATTGCATAAAAACCGTTTATAATTCATCCGACTGCACAGAAAATAACGTGTCGAATTTTTCACTTTCGAAAATATTTTCAGAAATATTATTACTAAACAGTAGTTTTTGATATCGAGAAACATACATTTATACGAATGGAATATGCGTTTTAATTAAATTTCACAGGTATATAAGTTTTTTACAAACTAAAACATTAAATTCTAATGTAATGTTATTCTTGAAAATGTGTATGAAATGTGATTAATATGCATGGGCGTATTGTTTCCTTTGCGTCATTAAACCATATACACGTACACTTATATTATCTTCGTAGCAAGGCCATTGGCTTTCAATATTAAAGTATTGTATTTTTTATTGCTTTGTTTTTTTTTCAAAGTTTGGTTTCGAAGAGTTTATTGATCGATTTGTTTTATTGAGTACGAATTTTTAATATTTATCTGGTATGCAACGTTTGATTAGTGAATGGACGTGAAAAAAAATAGAGCAGTCTAAGTATAGTTCTTATGAACAGTACCTTTATCTACTAATTAGAAATTTCTATGGTTTTTAATATTACAAATATTGCATATTTGTATCTAAAAACTGATAAAATATCATGCACATTATCATTTCAAAGCTTATTAATTTCGAAGTAGGTACAGTGGACGGAGCTATCATAGGGAAAAGTGAGGCAGTGCCCCAGATCACAGGGGTTCTTAGACATTTCTGAGATTATGCTTTCTTAAAATAATTTATATTGTTGATATTTTTACTAATACATTTTCAAATTGTACATAGTGATTCCATTTACAATTAATATTGAAGTAGAAAATTAATTCACGCAATATGCAAAATGTTTTTTTATAATAATAAACGCAATTTTCTTTTTACTGTGTATAACTATTAATTATCGGTTAATTATTGCGTTTTATCGTTTCATAATAAAAATTTAAATTAAAAAAAAGAACCGGATGGGCCTCGCTCTGCTGTACACTTGGGGGTGAAGTGCGACTCATTTATGTCAATAAATAGCTCAATAAAAGTCAAAATACTTTGAAAATTTAACGGTATATAGAGAACGCTAATCTAAACATTTGGTGCAAATTTCAAGTATTTAAATCGATTAGTTTTTGAGTTATAGCAAAATAAAAAATTTGATTTTGTCGAAAACTGGTTTTGCGTAAAAACTTCCGTTTTTCCCTTATTTTTTTAGGGTTTTTCCCGTCGCATTTAAAAAATATTGAAAATTTTTTACTATTGATCCCCCAAAGTACCAACTAGATTCACTTTCCTTTCAGAAAAGTTGCTACATAAGCAAATCGAAGCATTTTTACTGCCAAAAAAGGTGTCGTCAGACACAAAAAAAAAAAAAAAACACACATCATTGTAAAACCTATAGATTCCATCACTCCGTTCAGAATCTAAAAGTAATATGATGTGTATACTTTGAAATTTCATATACATATAATATTTTGTTATAAGGTCTAGTTTACTGTCTGTACCGGACCCTTTATTAGGTAGCTACGCCACTGAGTAGGTATTAATATTTTTGTTTACAGTTTATTAAACGTTATGTTAGAAATTTACGAACTCGCATAGTTTTTAAGTTAACCATTATTATCAGTTTAAATTTTTTTTTAATCTAAATTTTCGAATTGTTTGCTCACTTATAATGTTTAAAATAATTTTTAGTTTATAAGTTTAAAGTAAATCAAAATAAATCAGTACACACTACTTTTAAACTTAGACAAGCGCCCTGCCCAAATATTCTACTTTATGGCATCCTTATCCCTTCATCACCCTCAGTAAAATACCTTGGTCTAACGTTTGATCAATGCTTAACTTGGGCCCAACATGTACATGCCCAACAATCGACTACGTATGCTTAAGAATTTAATTGGTAACAAAGCCACCTCTATTAATATTAAACTTTTCTTGTACAAAACCTTATTAAAACCCATTTTGACTTACGGATTGCAGCTATGGGGAAATGCTAAAAAATTGAATCTGTATAAAATACAAGTTTTTCAAAATATGACTTTAAGGAAATTAGTAAACGCCCCTCCATACGTTCATTTTCATCTATGTTTATTTGTTTCTCGCTTATCGCATAGGTATATACTTATTATGTCTTAAGATATAGATTGTATATTTTCTTCAAAAAAAAATAAAAGTTTATATGTTTTCGTTATAGTTAGATATTATTTCACCTTTCACAATTATCATAATCTATTTGTGAGTGCTATTAATTAATTATAACAAATTGTTAAATTATTAAATTGATAAAAATAAAGATACAAGTTCTGCATTTATTTTTATCAATCTAGTTTGTCGATTGTGATAACAATATTGAGTTTATAGTCATAATATTTTTAAAATTCTAATTTAATATTTGCTACCCATCATTTCCAATTTTTTTTTTGATTACATCTCAATTTAACAGTATAATTTTATTTGGATTTTAGTGGTTATTCTAAAAATTAATATTTTTATTTTTATTTAGTACAAATCAAGATGGTCATAGTTTTTGGACTTCTAATTCTGTAATGGACACTGATTGTGATGGGATTGTTCAACCAGGAGGTTCAGCAAACCTACGTACACGAGTTATAGAATTTACTGGAAAATTTGAAAGAGTTCAAAGACAGTGTAGAGCTCCATTACCAAGTGGAAAATTGTGCCCAAGAGAAGACCGTTTTAAGGTTAATCAAATTCAACCAATACCAATAGGATCTTAATGACAACTTATTTTTTAGGGTCTAAATTCAATTTTTTTACTTATATAGTGTCCATTTCATGGACTTATTGTATCGAGAGATGAACTTGGTCGAGTTATCAATCCTGAAAATGAAATTTTATCAAAAAAGGTTATGCAACCAAGTAAACCCGATTGGCAAGATCCGCAGCTGCTCAGAGACATTCAGGTATAATATTTTTCTGTAGTCTTAATTAGTAATTTATTGGTGAACATTTGTTTGTTGGTATAGCGTGAAACAGGAGTTGACCTTACAATGCCAGAAAAAGGAAGAAGAAAGAAAAAAAAAAGGGATTCAAGTTTGACAAGTTTAAAAAAAGAACTGGACACTCCTCGAGCTCGATTGGAGAAAAAAGTTTTCAAAAAGTAAGTGTCAATGTAAAAAGAAAAATTCGTTTTCTTCACTGATTTTTCTTAAAAAATATTGGCTTTAGCCATATAAGATTTATCAATCTTAATCTTAATAGTGTACATAATTACAATAATAACTTATTGTTTTTTTCTTATATTGTGTTATGTGTGTTTGTAATTTGTTTAAGATCTTCTGTGAAGAAAGTAGCTAAAATTTTAGATAGTATGGATCAGCGGAAATTTCGAGACAAATTTGGTGATCAATTCAATTATGTTCACGATACAGCTTGATTATTTATTTTTTAATATGTTATGTAATATTTATTATTGTTTAAAGATGCAAAACTAGCATAACTAACTAGTGATTAAGTCTTTATTTACCATTGATTATATAATCTGCTATTACTGCGTTTATTATTTTCCAAAGAATTCAGTGTAAATGTAAATTAATTTTGGCGTTGTGATTTATTATCATTGAATATATAAATTTAAATTTAATATATATATATATAATTAATATAATTATATATTTTAATTATATTTAATATAATAATTAACATACAAATTTTTGTACTTTGTAACCCAAGTATATTATTCTCTTCTCTTCTCTTCTTAGGCTTATAGCGGTCCATTGAAGACCATCGCCGCTTCTAAAATGCCTTTCCACTTATCTCTATCAAATGCCATTGTAGCTGACTTTTTTTTGATCAAGTCTTATATGGGAAATCACAATTAATTTCCATGTACATTTAATTCATTGAAACATCCATTGATTTTTAGATTTCATCAAACACTACAAAAATAAGAAAATATTAATAATTTATAACTTGAACAATATGTTACAGGTAAAAAACATCCATAAAAATAATTCATATTAATACATGTAAAAATTTCAAATAATATGTACAGATTATATTAACCATCCAACAATTGAATTCCTCTGAGGTATAGCACAGTGGCACGCAACTTATTCACGATTGAATTGATTCATGATCCTCAAATTACTTCATTTGCCTATTGCAACCTCTCTTTCTACCAACATTATGTAAAGGTATAATATATAATTATTTAATGCATAGGTACAAAAATTGTGTTCGTCTATTTAATAAAAAATTAAAAGTTAATTTTAGACAATTTTAATATTTTTTAAATTTAATTAACTCAAAACATAAAATAAATTAGTTTTATAAAATATAAAGTTTTTATAAAACAATTAACGTAATATATAACTTTTTTATTTGGTATTAAATCATTGACAACCCTCTAATAAAATTTGGCAACCCCCAGGTAACGCATATGATTTTCAATTACGAATATGAAAAAAAAGCCTATGTATATATTGTAAGATTTGAATGAAATGTATCTATTTATTTGTTAAAATCCGTAACGGTTTTTATGTGTAGATGTTTTGAATCACAGTTTATGTTACTTATCGATCCAAATTTATTATTTTAAAATCGTTATTTTTTTAATTGTTTTATTATGAATAATTCGTGGGCGAACAATTGATATTCGCGTGAAATACTATTTCTATAGTATTATTTATCGCGAATAACTGATGCGATACCTGTATTGTGCAATACTGTATTGGTGTACATACAAATATCGGACTCATATTATCGGTTTGATTTGATACATTATAGTTGGCTTGAATCATCAGCGGGATAATATCATAAAATCAGTGTACGTACAATAACACATATCGAGAAAAATTATTCGAATTAATCTCTTTTATTCGATAAATATCGAAGGATATTATTATATTTACTTTATATACTTTTATACTCAATAAATACTCCATACGGAATAAGTGGGGGCCGTATTTAATATTTTGCCGCACAGGAGCCAACGATATTTTGCCGTCCACTTTTTTAAAGCGCAAAACCGAAAACAAGTGTCTTCAACCATTCATTAAAAAACCGCTTGCTACGTTTTAAATTCGTTTTCCCCGTTTTAGTACACAGTTAAAAAATATTTGTAATTAGTATAAAACCTAAAACATTAACTGAGTTTTAATTACCTAAATAAAATTATGGAAAATTGTTCTTTTTAAGATTGGCGGTACCCTTAGGTTTGAATGTTCTGTTTTCATAAAAATTAAAATTAAACCAATATCTGTACCTCGATAAAATACTATGTAAAATAGAATTATCTTAAGTAGACATAAATTTTATATTACTTTTAAATTTTAATAAAAATGGAATAAAATTTCAATTTTTAAAATTATTATATTTAAAAATGGAACATTGTTTTACTTTGACTTGGTTTCTTTTTATAAACCTTATAATCTGTTTTGATTGCCATTATTCATAATTTATATTCTACTATTTTCATAATAAAATAATATGATAATGCTTATTTTAATTAAATATTCTTAAAAAGTTTTTTTGAAAATAATTCATTGTATTTCAAATGCATACATTGAGTATAAGATATAATTTAAAAAAAAAGTGAATTTGGTAGATACTTGGTGTTATTTTGTGAGGCTTAAGATAGATTATTAGATAGGTATTCAAATTAGAAAGTGGACAAAAATTAATTATTCATAAAAATCCATGCAATAGATATCATAGTTATTAAGTAATATAATTTAATAATAGTTTATAATATATAAATATAAATAAATACAATTGTATATTTCTATATATTTACTATTTGTTTTTTCATTTACAAATTAATTTTCGAGAATTAATCTTTTAATAATTTTTAATATTAATTTATTTTTTTTAGTGTTTTTATTATTCATAATATATATTATAAATTATTACATTTTTTTTCGAGCTTGTTTCAAAGAAATTTTTTTTATGATGTCTGTATAATTCAAAAAATTTGCGAGAGATGCTTTTATATTTCGAACTGCAAGACTGTTGAGTCTTTCAGAAGATATTGATGACCTAAATAATTTTTTACTTGGCGAAATTTAGGAAAAAGAACTTTCAACTGAACAGTTGGTGGCTATTTTTTTTTTATATATACATTTTATCATATTAACTAGATATTAGAAGGACTGGTTTTTAATTTTTTAAAACATTTTGAAAGTATACATTTTCAGAAGAATTTTTTAGATCTCAGTTATAAAGAGTTCTTATTTTTTGCATTTCCACTTATTTCTGAAGAGCCAAGCTTATATATTTTTATAAGAAAACTGTACTTGGATATTATATTAACACGAGTAACTTTTCTCTTATTGAGTTCTACTATTGAATTGTTACGGATTACTTAAAATAATATAATTTTAAAATTATTACGATTATCTAATGAATGATCAAAGTTCAATGGATTCATCGAAATATTTTTTCAATTTTTTTTTTTTTTTTATTTTTATATTTTGGAATTGTATCTAAAATGTTTTCCTTAGCTAAGTCATTATATGTTTGAAATATTCCACGTAAAGATTTTACATAAATATCTAATGAATCGTTAAATTCTACGACAGTATTTAGATCTATTTGATAATGTGGCAGTTTGCTAGTTTTATTTAATGTATGAAGTGCATCATTCTAAAATTCTGTCACAGACGCTTTTTCCAATATGTTTAATGTATGAAGTTATCATTTTGCTTCTGATTGAGATATTGGTATTTGAGTTTAATCATGTGCCCCGCGAACGAATAAAACGACGTTTTTATTATTATTATTATTATTATTATTTTAATACAAATGAATTACTGTTCGTGTAACACACGATATAAATATTTGACTTGCGCCTCCCTAGGGAAGTGCACCTCACACTTTTGGAATCACTGCAATGGCACATGATTTGTTCAACTAAAAACAGGAATAAGAAACGGTGTTTTTACTGCTATTCGTCGTTGGGCTTAAAATTGAATTTGACGTGCTCGGTCAACACATATTTCGAATATAAATTTGCGCGTTATGTTTCGTGCACAATCGGAACGCTACACGTAATGGTATTGGATGATTAATCATCGGTAAGTACAACAATTTTTTCTTTTTTTTTTCTTTAAGCCCAGTAAACGGATCATACTTTTGTTACGCCTGTGCAAAAAAAAAAAAATCGAAGTAAATAATATACTCAGCGGAACAGTGTCATGGCTAATGCAACACGAGGCATAAATTTGCAAAATAATGGAAAAAGTTTTTCTCCCTATTTCTCTACGAGAGTATAACAGAATTTTCTGCGCATCCGGGACAACACAATTTTTTGGAAAACTTCCAAACGTATTTCTCTCCGACGTACCTTATTCTGCGTCTCGCGATATGTATGAAAATATTTGGAACACTTTCTTTCGTCCTCGATAAACTTAATTGTAAAACTAATCCCTGAAATAAAAAACAAAAAAAACTACAATGTAAGACCGTAAATTACTAGTCGGCTGAATTATTATTTTACGGTACAATAAACACATAAAAAATATAGGTAGGTACGCGTTGTATTTTTTGTGCAAACAATGTTTTCGAAATATTTTTAGTTTCCGGATTCTAGATGGAGGAATGTATTGGTTTTATCGTAATGTGGACTTATTTTGTTGTGTCTGCGTTCACGATTTCGACCAGAAAGATTGCTCGGACCGTCGAAATCAGAGCCGGCGTTTGGAGTGGACTACCTGCGACCATTGAAAGGGGGTGAGTGGCGTCCCAATGATTTAATATTTTAACGGAAAAAGTGTGTGAACGTAATTTTAATACTCTGTCCATTCTATGGACTATATATAGTCATATATGACGCAGAATAATTCAGTCCAACGATGATCGTTTGTTCGTCAGCCGTCGTTGGTAACAGTGATGCGGCTAACTCAAAAATGTTTATAGGCAAGTACACATATTAGTATATCCAGCTAGTGGCTACATCCGTATATATCAATATTAAAATGTCTTTTTGCGTGTTACTTATCTAAATTCTTAATTATGAATGTAAATGATCACCCACCCACCCAGTGGTAACTACCTCTCGCCAAAAAACTGAACGGCGTTCACCTCTCGATTACCCCCATCGCCACACCACTGGTCGGTAACCGCTATTTATTCATCATTTGATTATAATCGTTTGAAGTCGGTCAGACACGATACGGTCAACCGGACGTCGAACGCGTGTATCCGGTGTACCGGAGCGGTCTTCAGTTTTTTTCGTGGTGGCATCGAATGAAGTTAGCTTAGTCAGGTCTCGCGTTAATTTTAAAGAAAAATGAAACAAAAACGATGAAAAGGAAGCGTAAAAAGTGGTAAAGAGATTGGTTATCGAAAAGAGATACTTATAGTCATTAGCATAAGCGTGCGCAGATCTTATTGGCAGGGGGGGGCAAATTTTTTTCACCATCATGTAGAAATATTTTTTAGGAGAAGATATAAATAGGTTTACTTCATTAATATAATTAATATTATTCATTAATATGTATTCATCAATATCATTTGTATTACGTAATGTATTATTTATTACATGCTTAAGTACAAATATATGTTCCGATATGAATATTGTCACTGTACAAAACACAGAGAGGCAGTTGTAAAGAACTCTTACGTGGTTTATAACAGATAACTTGTTTGTCGGTATCATTGTTAACTATAATACTAAACTGATAATTTTTTCCATATCACAGATCCGTGGTAAATTTTTATCGTATTTATAATTTATATCAGTCACAAACTCTCGAACACAATTACTCAAGTGGCAAGTAATATTAATTTGCAAAATAATTCGTCCCGCAGGAGGGGCAGCTGCCCACCCTGCCCCCCCCCCGTGCGCACGCCTATGGTCATTAGTCAATTTGTCGGATGGATTAAAATTCGAATCTGAAGATTTTTAAAACTATCTCAGAATGGACGAGAAAACATACCTAAAATCACTTGAAATGGTCACTCCTATGATAAACAATTTTTTTAACATTTTTTTCCCGCGCAGGCGACCGGAATACATGCACAGGTATATCGTACGGCGTCACTCGACAGAATTGATTTTCGATCTTCCACTGGTCTATTCCCACACACGATCCGGTTGACATGTACAGGCATATTGATAGCGTCGGATAACGACCAGGGCGACAAGATTCGTTGCGATTGTCGAAAACATCTGTGATGCATAATACACGATAACACTTTATTCGGTTGTGCCGTCGACACCTGACGACGTACAGCGTTCGTTTGTTTTGGGCTAGCCGCTGACGATAAATCTTCAGCTGCCGCAACAGTTCGATCGCGTACGTGAGACTTCCACGCGGTGATTTATGACAATGAGCTCACGTGCAACTGATTAGTTTTGCCAACTACTAATTACTTTGTGTTCTGTCGCAAATCGTCCGATTACATCACGTGCGTACGTGGAACTGACTAACGCGTCCTGAACTGTGTGACACTTGACGGCGTGACGGGATAGTTTAGTCGCGTATATGTGACTGCGGTTACGATCAACTGCTTGTCAAACCGTTGCGCAACTGAATATTGCCCGTCAGCGACTGAGTAAGTCCAAACTGTGCGTTTCTGCGGACTTGGATTTATTACGTATGCACAAGCCCGTCCCGGCGTGTCGTTCAATACAGCAAAACGTAAATATTGCATATTTGCTTTGTACCACCGTCGGTAGTGCACTGTCGTGGTATTACCACGTTTGCAGCCAGCACGTGAAAACATTTTAAAACAGGGGTTTTCTAGACAAATCTGTATCTAAAAAAGCAACTGTAATTGATTGTCAGGAGTCGCGGGGCATGGTTCGTCCAAGACGCTAATATATTTGTAGCGTCAACCCTGATCGAAATCGTAAGAGATTTAATGTGGTTAATGTTGTCTTATTGGTGCTTTGAAGGGCGTAATTTTACGAATTTCTCGACGTTTGCGAATAACTGACGAAAAAAGAGCGTTTGAATATTACATGTTGACGAAATTATAAATATCATAAAATCCGTTACATTTTTATAATTCGTAGATTTTTAATTTTTTTACCTACTAAAAGTTTGAAAACATGTTATTGCATTTTTCATTAGGTCTTCTTTATGGTCAAAATAAAAAAAAAAAATGTTTTAAAAAGTCACAAAACTGTTGTACAAGCAACATTAAGAAGTGCAATTTTAACGACATCTGATTTTTCATCGAATGATATTAATTATTTAATCAAAGACATTCCATACTTTTGAAATATTTCAATAAAATTCGTCCTGTTTATAGACAGTTGACATTTTCGATATTTTCGAATGCTTTTTCTTTTGTGTAAGTCAAAATATTTAAAAAACTTTACTTACCTTATTAAGAAACTTGGTTATTTTACTATATCAACCAGATTAAGAAGTATAAACTGATTAATCTCACCTTTTTCCCTCCTTTTTGAGAGATTTAAATAAAGTTTAAAAAACCAGTACACCAGTATCGTCTCAATATCTCACCTGACTTAAGACCTTCGCTTTTTTTTGTTTTTTTTTTTTTTTTTTTGTTCACGTTTAAGCGAGTTAAAACTAATTTATATACATGGTAAATGTTTTTTCTCGTTCGCGTTCAAATAACTCTTCGACACATATTTTCATATTATTGATTAACAATTAATTCGACGTTCAATGTAGGAAAATCAGGATAACATATAGGGAAAAAGGCCGATAAAACACAATACGTAATATTTTTTCATAGAACAATCGGTTACAGACGCGGATATAAGGGGGAGGCTATGGGGGCTGAACCATACCAGTTACCACAGCTAGTGCAGAAAGAATTCTTTAAGAATTCTTTAAGTTTCTCTAACGCCTAAAAAATTATTTGAGGTCAAACATGGGACAGGAGCGTTTAAACGGTTTAGCTGTTTTAAACATTCATAAAAATATACCTATAAATATTGATGAAGTGATTAATATATTTTCAAGATCATCTATAGGGTGTCCCATAAAGTGCGCAACTTTAAAAAAATTAATAACACAGTTATGTATTAATCAAAATGTATTTATTTTTATACATTTACATTCAATAACATCTCCGATTTAATGGTGGAAAACAATATCTGGCATATGACCACCTCCACTGAGTCGGCATGAGTTGACGCGCTTGATGAAATTGATAATTACACGCTCACAGATGCCTGGTGTGACGTTGTCAATGACGCGTAAGATTTCCGCTTCCAGTTGTTGAATGGTACGCGGTTTGTTAGCGTACACTTTAGATTTTACATAACCCCACATAAAGAAATCACAGGGGGTAAGGTCGCAGGACCTGGCACGCCACTCCCGGTCACCTCGCAGTGAAATCGGTCTTCCCGGGAATTTTTCTTTGATTATGTCAATTGTTTCACGCGAGTTGTGGCATGTTGCACCGTCCTGTTGAAACCACAAGTTTTGCATAGCAATATTTTGAAGGAATGACCATAAGGAGCTGGTTAGCATGTGACGATAACGTTCTCCATTGATTGTAACCGTCAGACCTTCGTCGTCCTCAAAGAAAAACGGGCCTATCACTCCACCAGTCCAAAAACCACACAGTCGTTCTTTCAGGGTGCATTAGATGTTCGTGGGTTACTCGTGGATTTTCATTCCCCAAAATCCTGCAGTTCTGTTTATTAACAAATCCACTGAGGTGGAAGTGTGCCTCGTCACTGAAAATTATGTTTTTCGCGAAATTTTCATCCGCGGCCAGTCTCTCTTCAATCCATTCGCAAAATCGTCTTCTTTTTTGATGATCCGCCGGCTTATATATACTTAATATACAGAAAACAACAACTGATAATTAAATCGAAGTAATAGTAGATACGATAAAAACAGGGCTCCAAACAAAATATTTAAAAAATGGCGGCAGATTCAAAAGTTGCGCATTTTATGCGACACCCTATAGAAGAATAAAAACGAAGGATTGGTCAATTTAATTTGTTATGTTTATTTAAGTTTGTTATTATTAAAATAATAATTATTAAATAATCTCTTATAATAAGCATATATAATGAATAAAAAAACTTAAACTAAATGTCCATGCTTTTATATACTTAAAGTACATTTTTTTGTTTGGCCCCCCTTTTTTCATTTCTAGATCCGCGTCTGATCGGTTATAATGTTAGAAATGCATTTTAATTTGTATATATATTTTCAATTCCGAGCGATATAGTCTAAACGATTTTGACAAACGAACAATAAATAATTTTGTTGATTTTTCAACACATTCGACAATCTTAAGTTCGGTATTTACCAAAGGAATATAGATGGTAAACTATAAACTTAACGGTTTTTTTTTTCTTCTTAGGTTATCCAGATGAATTCCATACTTCAAGCAAATCTAAAAACACATTTTGCCGCTATAATAAACCTCGTAAATAAGTGTAAAGTCTACAATGAATATATTTGTAATACGTCACACACGTTCTTACATTTTCAACATTACTGAGCACTATCTATTAAGGTATATTATCTCGGTGCCGGGAATGATGACAGAAACCATGTGACTTATTACTCGTTATGCGTACAGGTTAGTATGCCGTGCACGTTAACGTGATACGATTATTTTATCGTTACCGTGTATATTATCGTCTTGTAGTTCACAACTACGAAAAAGAATCTAAAAAACAACGTTTTCGGAAATCGACAGTAAAACATTTTTTACAATACCTTTATACATATTATAATCAATTTTTTTTTTAAACTCGTGTATATATATACAGTGACGGTTCGAACATTTTATTTTTTTTTGTTATAACTTTCGTATAATGTGTTTTTGTTATCTACCCACACAAAAATAGTAAATATTATTAAATATTATATTACGTTCTATCCCAGTTTCTTTTCAGGATCGTTATTTTATATTTTTATTAATACAATATTATATTGTTGCATTAAAATGTACGCTTTTCCGTAACGAAACAACGAAATACGAAACACCAAGTGAGGAGTCTCGATATAATATTTCTAGTTGGTATTATAATTTTTCTTTCGCCACCAGGTACGTTTGCGTTCGTTTGATACAATTATTATGCAATCGATAAGAAAATAATATGTTTACCGATTTTCGTTTCGTTGATAGTAAATAATAAACCTGACCGGGTTTAAAAAAAAAAAAAAAAATGTTCGACGAACGCAACGGGTGAACGTTTGGATCCCGATGTTCATTGATTATCCATCGACGATCGTGCCAAACGTACCATACGATAATAATATACGTACCGCGGCATATTGGGTTGTACGGTCAAACCGTTTGGAGTGACATTTTCATAATTTTACAAGGGAACGGTTTCGAGTATTAGAATCGAATTATTTAAAACAATAACGGGACTGGCGCGATCGCACGTAGAACAAAACGATTCGTTTACTAATCGCAATAATCGCAGAGCGGTGCCAAATAAAAATCATTAACGCGACGTTCCGGCAGTACAAGCCGTTTTGCATAATATTACATTAATCCGCATATAATCGTAAACGTCCGAAAGGATTTTGCGCTTAACGCCGTTTTTCCCTGTAGTCAGTCTGCCGTCGTGGTTGTAGGCGATATCGTAGACATTTCGATCGGGCCGGACCAAAAGCGTTCAACTAACAATAAGATCAAATCAGAAATGATCATACAACTCATCCATCACTATCGCCCGCGAACGTTTCAAAGTCTTTAAAGTTTTATTTTGACTGATTGCATTGTGACCCTAATGATTTAAAAATTATTTACAAACCTGAATAAATTCTTTTTAATATTGTACTTACTCAATTCTTTTGAGAATATTTTTGTAATCTATTGAGTATTATTAAGTGCTTGCGATTATTATTATTATTATTATAACTGTTATATATGAGATTTCGGTCATTAGCAATATAATACGAGTACGAAGAGATCCCGCACTTATTGTAGTGGTTTACATAATTAATATTTGACACATTATTGGTTATGATCGTTTTTTTTTAATTTTTTTTTTATTGATATTAATTTGACAAACATTTTCTTTGAATTGCACACAATATTGAGGTTGTTTATATTTGCGTACTTTAGTTTAAAAAATACAATGCTAAGAAAACTATATTCATCACTGGAATGTAATTAATTTTTAGCGTGGTTTTCATTTAGCACATAGAGCTTTAGGTTCGAAGACTTGTTGTTACATTTTAAGGTTATATATTAATTTTTTTTCAAATGGATTTATTCGAATCGATTATAAAAATAAAATGTGGACAAATGTTCAAGCCCACTCAAGCGCTAGCACAATTAATATGGATAAAGAACCGGATGGGCTTCGCTCTGCTGTACAGTTGGGGGTGGAGTGCACCTCGTTTATGGGATAGGTCATTATTACAATGGATTTGTTAAATTTTAATGCAATGATAGATATCATTGTATACGAATAACGATTCTGAACGGAGTTAATATGTTTGTCTAGGATATAATACATTGTTAATTATAAATATTGTAAAAAGTATATTTTATTTTGAAACGATAAATATATTTTTCAATTAGGATGGGTTGGTAGTTGCATACAGCGACATAGTTTGTCAGTCTAGAATATTATACATTATATTATATTTTACGTGTAATTTTATGTCAATATTCGCAGTTCAAACGCTTATAAAAAAAATATGTGCCTATGGATTTTAATAATTTTTGAATGACATTAAGAACTACTTCTGTGAAATCTTCTATTAAATTTTCAAGTATTTTGTACGAGCAAAATTTTTTTTATCACCGATTATAAAAATAAAATGTAAAAAAATCGAATATTTTAAATGCTTATAAGTGGCTTAAAAATCAATATTATATTTTGAAAAAAATATGACATAAAGGAAATACCAATCTTAACAGCTGGTAGAAATTTCGAAAATCTGCGACTTATACTTTTTGAATTATAACAAATATTTAAAATCGTTTGAGAATAAATCGCTATTTTATGCAATTTCGTAAATATTTAAATTTCAAACAGTCATAAAATTTTTTCCTTTAAGTCTGGTAGACATTTTTTTAAAGAATTTTGAAGAATATCTTATAGATAACCTAGTGTGAAAATTTTGAACCTTAAGTATGAACAGAAAAAAATTTATGAATTTTTTTCTACAAAATAACTTGCAAATTTTTGCAATTTTTACATATTTCGTATAAATTGGAACTTTGAGCACTTATAAAAAAAAATTGTGACTTACGATTTTAGATTTTTTTTATTAGTTAAGGAACAACTTATAAAAAACCTTGTATTAAATTTTCAAGATTTTCTGGGCAGCCAAAAAAATTTTATCGTTATTTTAAAAAAAAATATTTAAAAAAATTGAAAATTTCAATTGTCTATTAATAGCTCAATAAAAGTCAAAATACTTTGAAAATTTAACGGTGTATAGATAACGCTAATCTTAACATTTGGTGAAAATTTCAAGTATTTACATCGATTAGTTTTTGAGTTATAGCAAAATAAAAAATTTGATTTTGTCGAAAACTGGTTTTGCGTAAAAACTCCCGTTTTTCCCTTATTTTTTTAGGGGTTTTCCCGTCGCATTTAAAAAATATTGAAAATTTTTTACTTTTGACCCCCCAAAGTACCAACTAGATTCACTTTCCTTTCAGAAAAGTTGCTACATAAGCAAATCGAAGCATTTTTACTGCCAAAAAAGGTGTCGTCAGACACAAAAAAAAAAATAAAAATTAAAAAAAATTAAAAAAAAAATACACATCATTGTAAGATCAATAGATTCCATCACTCCGTTCAGAATCTAAAACGAAAAAGAATATGTCAAAGAAAGCATTGAAAAATTCCGAAAAGTTCATCAGACTCAGGATCAGAGTCAGACGATTCCGGTCGAACGCCAAAAGGCCAATCACAGTTAAGTATTTCATCGAAGAAGCGAAAGAACAATCTGACTCGGACATCCAAGTTAGTTTATTCGAAGAATCAAAATCAAATTCTTTGAAGTAATGAATTGCAAATAGACGAATTCGAAGAAATTTACAAGTAGTAAAATAAGTAAATACTACGACTGGGTTTTTAGATATGACGAGATAACAATTGTCTTTAAAGATGGAACCTTAGTAGAAAGATAATCGTTATCGTTTGACGGTACGAGCTCTATGGATGTCGGTATACCAGCCGCAAACGATGGACTCATAGTGTACGGTTATGTAATACATTTACTTATTTAAATATTTTGAAATATGAAATAATATGAATTATTCATAAATTACAATTTTATAATCATTTCTTTTTAGTCTTCATCCGGAAAAATCGATGAATTTGATGGAAATCACGACGGCGATGGAAGATACGGAGACGACAGACTTTCAGCCAATGAAACAGGCGTTCACGCAAATATTGACGATGCTAAGACAGAAGTTAACTTAAAGAACACTTTGAACATGGAGTGGATATTTCATCTACAAATCCTACATTATTGTGTCACCTGGATCTGATGGAATTAATAAGTTCACTCAAGAACTTATTAGATACCGTAGTCATTGCGTTAAAAATCCCTTTTGCATTATATCCAGTCACGACGACCATGTCCACATTACAGCGTACGATTCGTTTGCGCACAGCTATCTTTTTTACCGTAATTTACCATAATTTTTTACGATAATACGTTTTATCATAGTTTAATAATAAAGGTACGTTTGCGCATATATTTATCTTTTTACGATTAGTTTGAGTTCAGCAGCACATTTTCTTTTTCACTTTCATATAGACTTAGGACTATCTGTTTTGTTCAGGCGTGATTAAAAATGTCCAAGTGTGTGTTTTACACTAAATAAATATATAATTTTCATGAATATATATACTATATTAAATAATTTTACTGCTCATTAGTAGTTGTTATAGTTTGAATCTGTTAATTCTGATAATATATACTTTAAATAAGCGAATAATATTTACTACACTAATTTTGAATAGTTGACTTTAAGTCCGATTTCCTTCATATAATTAAACGATCAATAGCTTTATTTTTATATTCGTTCCAAATATTTTCCAATTCTACCTAATTTTTAACTGTATCATTTCTTTTAAAATTCATGACTGCATTGTTTATTGAACTAAATTTTAATTCTGTTTCACTTTGAGTTTCAATAATTATGTCGATTACTTGATGTATGTATGAATGAGCAGTGCAGAATAGACTGTTATAATGTTTTTGAAATTTTCTACACCGTTAGGAATTCTTAGGGTTATAAATAGGTTTACTAGCCCATAATGTTGGGAAAAAATTGTGGTCCAATGTAATGTAACTTTCTAAAATATAATAAGTGATTCTAGAAGTAGTGCTAACCTTTTACTTTAAACTACCCAGGGGGTAAATAATTTAATCTAAAAAAAATATTTCATCCATTTGTAAATTTCAAAATCATTGTTTAAATACTCGGTCAAGGAGTCATTTGTTTTTAGTTTAACTATGGGATCCGTCATGCATAAACAAGTTAATTTTCAAGTAAAATATGTTAAATGTGCGCAAACGAGTTGCACCGTTGTCCACGTCTACTCTCAAACAAACGGAATTTGTCGGTATGCCTAGCTCATTGAGAATTCGGGTCGCTGTAAATTGCGTCCCATTTTTAATTTTTTTTAAGTAAATTGTTCGGGTATATTTTATAAATACGTAAATACTGTAAATTGCGGCTTGAGTATAATTTTGTTTGTGTACTTATCTAAATATTTTTTATTCGTAAGTAAATTACGTTTAAGGCTGTTTTTGCAAAATCAATATTTTTCTTATAATTTTTTAGATTTAAAACTGGAAATATATTTTTTTAAATATTGGTATGATTAAAAATATTGATTTATTTATTTTTTTTTTTATAATTAAAAAATATATTATTAGCATTTAGCAATGCTACGTTTCTGTAAAAATGTGCATGATTACAAATTTGTAATTAAGAAACTGGTAGACATTTGTTTACAATATCTGCACGCAGTCTAACCTAATATTATTTTTTTTGCTTTTTGTTAACTGAATTCTCAATGTGGTATACATGTAATACATTGCATATTTTTTAAAACGCCAAAAAAATTAATGATGTTTGGATATGATAAACATAATGAGCTGATTAATTCTTTATGAAACGATTCACAATTATTTATTGTGCGCATCGTTGAAACGTTGTAGAATCCGGATCGTATATATGGTAGAAACTGCGTCGTTGTTTAAAAATATTTCTAATATACTGTTGGTGATTTGTAATATTCTATTATTTTATGACTGCAATGCTATTATATCATACGCAAAACAATCTTCAGCCGTAGGTTATATAGCCATATCATGATTTAAAAAAGGAAGTCTAAATAATAATTTAAAATAATTACTTTTATCAATATTATTGTTTTTTGTAATCATTACTCAACCATATTTGCTGAATTTTCCTGTACAAACTTTGACCAAGGTGATATTATTTTACTTCAATTGAAGGCCAAACATGTGAGCATTGTGCTGTTGCATGCACTGCAGCATTGTTATGAGCATGTGAACTTTGTGAGCAATGCTTGCAGCATTGTGAATTGCCTTTTTAAAATTGGCATAGAGCCGAATAGGACTGAATTGTAAGTTATTAATTTTTTTTTTTTTTGCTTTCTATAACTACGAGTAAATGTAGAATTGCCTGTAAATAGCATTGCACAATCTTCGAAGGTAGTAAAACATAAACGAGTGAAACATAAGACTGATTTATCGTACAACGAACGGTAAATAGTTGACGGTATCGGACAACTTGTACCATCTAGAAGATGGCATCCGATATGCATAGCATTTTTAAACTGATTAATAGAGAAAAACTACTGTATTTGTTTCGTTACTAAAAACTAACGAAAAATGTCAATTTTAATTTTTTAATCAATTTTCAACGTTTTATTCGTTTCGCTTTTCATAACGTCTATTTTTATAAAAATCGAAAAAAAAAAATGTAAATTGTAGAGCAACGATGCATACTGGCTAGTAACATGATATCAATTAAACATTAACACTTATCTTTAAGTTGTACAGCTGACCGGATATCGGAATATCCTAGACCGTAATATACGCACATTTTAAACATACCCGGGACGCAATTTACGTACATTTCAAATGTACCAGGGACGCAATTTACGTATGTTTTAACAGTACGCGGGTCGCAATTTACATAGTATATGACTATGAACTTTTTACCGACTCGGGGAAATTCAACTTTCATAAGGTATAAATGAAAAACACTCTTCGAGGAAGAGTTTCAGTGTACCAGCTCGAGCGGGACAGCAGGAAAGCGTCATTGTATTATTTTGGTACAGACAACTGTGTCGGGGAAAAAACTGTTATCTCCGGCGGTGATAAAACATCACATAGTCAAACTGAAAATGTATCCGTAAAAAATAAATTGCAATGATTTTATAAATTAGTAATTTTAGTAGATGATTTTTTATTTATTAATCGAGACAAAATCCGATGTGTGCTAAAAAAATGATTGGTAGAAAGATGCCACGAAGCGAGCATGTGACACGTTCTCAGAAATCTAAGACGGGTACATTTGACCACGAGGGTAAACGCGGCTATATTGGCGAATGTAAAAAAAAAAATAAAAAATCTACGAAAACTTAAAACGATGAATTATCAAAACTTCCTGTAACATATCCAACATCGACTGAAAAACTTATTAAATTCGATATTTTCCTATTTTTCCGCCCGACGTCTGTTATTAAGTTAAAGAGCTATATTATAATCCGATACTTAAAAAATAAGATAAATGCGATAGCTTCATAAAATTAACTCTTAGGAACTGTTGTTTTACTGTTAGGGATTGGACCGTATATGGTTTTAATACTTACTATCATACCGAAGATGTAACGCCGCATTTCAATGTTTATGCGAAGGGAATGTCTAAAGTTTGTCACGGGGTAGTATAAATGCATGTAGAAATCGCGAATAAATTACTTCTATAAAAACATTTTTGCAAACCCTATACGATGTATTAAATGAAAATGTATCAAAATGTGTATACTAATAATAACTTTATTATTATTTACGAATAAAGAATAAAGTACTATATCGTGTTTTTATTTCACATTTAATTTGTAATATATAGATGTTTAATTATAGAAAAGAGAAAAAAATGAATATTGACGATAAAATAACAATAATATTAACAATGTTAATTAATGTGTTTTACATATAAATAGTTGAAAAATGAATAAGATGAAACATAACATTATAAAATAATGTAATAACGGTTCGAAGAGATATTTATATAATTGGGTTTTATTTAGTAATGCTGTAAGAAGGGAAAGAACAGACTCTATAATATTTGTAGATTCGGAAATGAAGGAAACGTTTCTGTATTAGAAGAAAACTCTGTACGATTTTGACGAGAGGAAATGACACCAGCGTAGAATGGATTGCTGGAAGTTGCATTTATACTAGGAAGGATTATTTTTGGTCGAACTAATAGTATTGGAAGGATCTTGCTTAATTGGGTGGATAAAACGTTCAAGCTTTTTTGTAGTATTGACAAGCTGTACAGTTGGAAGTGTGGTTGTCATCACATAGAGCACATCTGGTAGGGGAGTCACGTGATTTAACGCCGGAATCTGAGTTGTGGTCTTTCCCACATTTGATGTAACGTGGATCGCGGTGAAAATATATCCGGGTATGACCGTTAGACTGACATGTGTGTCATTTTGGCGGGTGTGGTTTTTCAACTACTACTTTAGTGTTTAGAAGAAATCCAACCTTATATACGTCCGAGTTGTTGTGGCTTTTTAATATCGACAGAAAAAAAAAGAAAAAGTGGCGAGGGTAAATTATCCGAAAGTCGTTCAATATTGTGTACGCTGATGACATGACGTTGACAAATCCGAGAGGTTGTCAGTGATGTCATCGCGTGACGTGGTCGGGTGGAGATTTCGAACAACAACGCGTAACGGGCGAATAAAACTTGGCTGATAGATACGAAAACCGGCGTCGGTTTTCATCAAAGAGATAAAAGCAAATTGTATTTTTTGCGGAAACGCGTGCAGACAATCAGACACGAGGGTGCTCATTAACAGACGAAATCCGTAGCGTTTATTACGGACGTAAGCTGACCGTGGTTTTGGCGTAACGTTGGCATTAGAGTTTAGAACTTTGCAAAAAAAAAAAAAAAAATGGTGTGTATTCCCGTCAGCGTCATCATGTTTAGCGAGAACGGACGAGCGGTTTGGACTTTGGTGAATAGTTCGGTTTTTCTTTTCGTCTACCTTTGGCGGGAGAGAAGCTGTAGAGATATTTCTCTTATTGGATCTCGATTCGTTCGTTTAGGTTAGTTTTCACGTGAGCAACATGAACCGTAAAGACGAACTGCAATTAGAGATTAGAGAGCAACGAGCGTACGGCTATCGAAATTAACGTGTGCACTCGAAGGCGATCGAAATCGGACTGCTAATATTAATAATAAAGAAAAAAAGTTTAAAGGAGTAAAAACTATTCAACCAAGTTTTTCATTGATGCATTTATTTATTGAACTTCTTAATTGGGAAGGTATAGTCAATGAAAATTTGAATTAACGGATATTTGGAAAACTCATTTAAAACACTAAAGTATATGTTTTTTTCGTATTCAATGTCCACACTCGGAGATATCGGTACATTAACCAATTGTCTTTTGTATCTTCTACTGTACGGCTTGTAGTTAAAATGTTGCCATTTTAACGGTATATTAATAATTTTCAATTTATTTTCCCTGGACAAATACTTGTGATCGTGTTCGGTACTGGTTTTCGACTCTTTGAACAATCTATTTGTATTAGTATAAAAGTTGTAGGCATTTACACCATAATCATTTGACGACAACGAAACTACCGCAGACGACAATGATGATGACAAAGACTGGGCATCTGTAATTAGGTATATAGAAGTCACGTAAACAAAAATATAAAATGCTTGCGACTATTGTAATTTAATAAAAGTTTTTACCGGTCATTATGGAAGTGTATCAAAATAATTTAGATACTTCTCACTCGTTTACATATGCCACTGAATATTCTTGTAAAATCACCAAGCCGACCAAACGTACACTGACCAAGCAATTGTCCAATGAAACAATTGATATCTTTTTAATGTGTATACCTGATGGCGTTGCTCCCTATGTAAACGAAGCACTAATCCCTAAAAATATTATAAGGCGTTTATATATATTTTCTGAAAAACCTATCGGTGATAAAACCTTACGGCAAATTGAATTATTTGTACCAACAAAACCGTAACCCTATCCTACATTGCACGTGAGCAGAAATTGTCATATGTAACCTACACAAAATGTCTTTGTATCCGAATACACAGTGTGTGTATTACACACAATACACACCTAACTTTTCAACTTCACATATATATATATAGTTATAAAATAAAAAAAATTGTATACTAATATGACTAATAGCAATCGTGTCTTTATTTTTTATCAATTACCTTATAAATACAATTTATATATAGTTATGTGCTACATATGATGACAAGGACGGCAAAGACATAAAATCTGGTACTTCATTGCAGACTCGTATGCAATATGGATTTGATGGCGGTTTTTAAAAGCTTATTGGTCTTGTCAAATTCGATAAATTTCAAAATTATTGTACACGAAAAAATGACAACCGATTTATCTATTTTTGTTTTACGACAAATAATGCACCATTGACGTCAACGCTTTTTATAAAAGACCAATTTTTAGTCACTGTAGCGTAAGAAACTTCAATAGATTTGTACAATGATGCTAGTATATCTAGCATTTGGTCTCTGCGCGATGTCGATTCATCTTGGCGCAGCAGTTCAAAATCAAACACGGCCAATTACGTACTTTTCTTTGCAACATAGATTCGGTGCCGTTCAAGACTATTGATCGCGAAGGTATAAGCGATAAACGTATTTTGTCTTCAAACGACCATGCAATCAAGTCGGTTGAAGTAAAACAGTAAATGACAGAGTCGTGGTTTTAATGGATGGCTGTATCTGTACCGGAAACAAACAACAGCCATTTGCTTACAGAATTGAGCCAAATGACAATTGGGTTTCTTAGATTAAACAATCTTTCGCCATTTGGCAAATTAGAGCTGGCGATCACAGGATTATTTTTGTACAAAGTCATGTCAAACGAGTCGCTCTCGCAACTGTACATTAATGATACGGCATTCTTGTAAAAAGCAATGTAGAACAATATGACTGGCCGGTCGCGTTTGTGGCACATGCCGCTAACGTTTTTCCAATCGTACACAGGATTATTTACACTCGACCATTCGCCAATTGCGTTAACGGCAATTGTACTCTTTTTCCACAAAATCAAATCGTTACTAGCACCACGCACCAGTGTACCATTGTCGGCAAGTTTAGTTGTATGAAAAGTGTTGTTGGCATAAATGGCACATTATCGATTTGGTGTCGCGAAGCGGCACTAGTCACGGACAAAAAGCCCACAATTACCACAAACGAAAACATTATACTATATATATACGAGTATATACATTTAAAACTTCAAACACTACATTTTCCATATTTATTATTCACCAATCACCAATTGTACATTTTTAGAAAAATACAAATGCTCGGCGTTAAACTCTTGCTGTAATTTATAATAACATTCAGACTGTTTATTATTTACATAAATGGCTGTGTTTCCGTCTCTCTCGGACGTTTTTAGAGCATCTATCACATGATTGACGTTGATACGTGAAGTTCTAGTGTTCCGAAAAATGTTTGGACTTGTGTTCGTTTTCGAATCAAATTTCTGACAATTGGTGTACAAGGATAGCTTTGCGTTTATAAATTCTAAACTGCTCAACTCGTTGAATTTAGGTTCGATAATATTGTAATAAGACGAAATGTCAAAATTTAAGAACAAATGAAGATCGTAGCATTTGTTGTGTAATTTTTTGCGATCGAAAAACAGAGTGCTGACAGCCGACAAAAATGAAGTCAGACCCATATTTTCCACAATAAAAAAGATACGATTGTAGGTAACTAGTGCTTTCTTCATTGGTCCTATTTGATAACTCAAGACACGCAAAGAGAGGCCGTCGTTGAAAAAGTTTTTACCATAGTTGGCCTGACAGAGTTTCAAAAATTTTTGTTTCCAATCACCATTACCCGGTATATTTAACTTATATTTTACGTACGCACTAGAACTATGAGTATTGATGTAATTGAGAGCGCTCGTATTGGAACTGTACACCATACGAGTTATTATAAACGGATGCTTTTCATAAGATATGTGCGGACATACAATTGACCGACTAGCGTCTGGCGTTTTAGGCAATAGAAATTTCGAAAACAAATTGTTGTTGAAGCACATGTGCAATTCTACATAGCCACGAGTAACGGAAACTATACTAATGTTAACTGGACGCAAAAACAGCCGCAAGACATCGAAAAATTTGAAGAGTACGAGTGGTATAATACTAATTGAATGCAGCCGTGGCGTGTGCAAAATGAAAATGGGTACAAATACATAAAGGAATCTCTTGTATTTTCGTTCTCGTTGTCGACCAGTCGATGTATAATAGACTATAATTATCCAAACCAACAGTATGACTCCAGTTGTATACTCAATAATGTACATGGCTATTAATCGCATTTGCGAGTTATTGTAGAAAATTGCCATTAAATGCTTGTAGATGGTCATCTTAATGGGATAAATAACGTTTGACGGTATTGGTGGGGTCTTAGTCTGATTTTCAAAGAGGGTGTCTGATTGAAAATTCAAACCAACATGACCAATGGTATGAATCAGGGAAAACACTAGCACACCAGTTGCGGTAATAAAGTGTAAATGTCGATAATTAATGAATGTCTTTTGTGAAAAAACAAATACCATCAATAGGGTAGTTGCTATGCAAAATGCCGCAGACTTGGCAATTATACGTGTCACGGGTTTAATGTTTACGTATGTTTTGTAGAAAAAAAAACACTGCGACAGATTCAAAAACAAATGCCAATACTAAAGAACATGACCACCATCTGTTTTGTTGGGCTCGCCACTCACGATGAATAAACTTTTTCCGATTCTTAATGTCTTTCAGGACGTTGATATAAAAACTGTTGTCAATTGTACTTTTAACCGGCGGTTTCACTATAGTCACTTTTTCCGGTACAATTGCAACAGTTGTCGGTTGTCGATCAAATTGAACTGGTGGTAATGGTTGTGTTTCAATTTCACGTAGTTGCATGTCGGCACTAGCCACAATATTACTATAGTCAATTTCCTCATAATGCTGTACTGGCAGAGCTCTCGGTGAACGGCCAGCATTTGTAACAAGCAAAGGCGCCACACTTGCTCGTTCTAGATTTTCTGTCAATACATTCATTATTACTACTAACCATGCCGGTCATAATAGTTTATATTATATTTATAAAGAGGCTAATAAAATGATTTCACTATTATATAGGTGTGTTGTTTGTTTTGATTATTTTTCGTCTTTCGTGCTTGTTCAAGAATCAATGATTGATCGTAGACCTGTTTTTTTACAGTGTTGAGGGTAGTCTCCAGCGTTTGTTTATCTATGCTGGTTTTCATTTGGTGCTCTACCAATGCCGCTTGTGCAATGGGCAGTAGTAATCATTGATTAGGTATTCGTAAATCTGGCAAAATGTCCATTATAATCCACTTGGCGTATTTCAGATTTTCCAATTGCTGACTGCGCACAATAATCTTGTAGAGAGATTCTTCGGAGACGAGAATTGTGTCATCCTTTCAAAACTCGGGTATGTTTGTTGTAGTAACTGATGACGAATGTTTCATTTGAGTTTCCGTAAGAAAATGCTCCCAGTATTTGAAATCTTCTTGGTTCAAAAGACCAGACGCTTTTTTTGGTAGTTTGATAGATGAAATGACGCCACTAAGATCAAACCAAATTTCCTGAGTGTCGTGTGTGTTTATCATGTAAACGCAACAACTGAATATAGACTTGTCGTTCCCGTTGTCTTTTGTGAAAATTTTACATGAAATCGAAACTATGATTACGTTTCAATTCGATTTCTAGGATGTTTGCTAGAGTTCGCAGTTCGTTATATAAAGATTGTGCGACAGTACCTTTTAATAATAATTAAAAATGGAAAAATCGTGCGATCGGTAATTAAATTTTCATGATGACAGTAATTATGACGAAACAGAACGACCAATTGTATCTGAATATTATCCAAATCCAAGTAAAACAATTATCACACTTGAACAACTTGAACCAATTGTTGATACTCTTAAATACGAATCTACACAACTGCCACCACTGTGTGTACATTTCGGAAAACTCACTGTTTCCGATATGGACTTGAACGTGACCATTGATGGAATTACGTATCGAAACCCAAATTTGACTTATTAAAGAATATGCCTAATTTTAACAGAGTCAATTGTGAAACAAATTCAACTAATACTTCAAAACTACTTGGCGAAAAACCGTACAAAAATGTCAGTGGTGATTTTATAGATCTTAGAACACATTTGAGTTCGAATGATACCACAATTCTCGAATAGACGCTGTGCACAGATCTTTAGGTCCAGCGTACGATGTGCATCCTTATAAAATGACTATGTTCCGTACCGGTGATTATGTCAGAGATTACGTAGACGAAGAGACAGAAGGCGTCGATTTCTTTTTAATGATCTTTGCAAGAAATTATTGTGTCAATGGCGCTATTCATTTCAAAGAAATGTACGATTCGGAAAAGCACCCAAGAATCAGAATCAATTGTCATACATCATATTTCCGGCTCATCTAAAATATTGTAATATGCATATATTACTAACAAATAATAATATGCATATTCCCGAGTCGTACGATGATTAAAATGCACATTTATATTTAATACTTTTAAATTATGTAAATAACTATCGCACACATAATTGTAATGTAAAGCTAAGCCATGCGCAAGTCATAAACAATACAATGCACATCCTTTAACCATGAACAAATCACGAAAAGGTCAAATAAGAATGACAAAAAATAAGCCACGTGCGGATTGCAAATCACGAACAACCGCAAACAACGTCATCATTTCGTCGAATTTGACGATCAAAGGCCAAGGGAAACCAGGTGGCGAAAACAACACCAAAGAGAGTATATAAAGGCACCGTTGCACCACCAACGGCAGACGTGTCCAGCTATCAATACAAGTATCAGAGTTTCATTAAAGGAAAATTGATCACTTTTCTTTACGGAATCAACACTCAACTTCAATCAACAATTAACTTCCATCAACACTCACTTACATCCTTAAAATATGACAACTCCACGAGTCATCTTGGCGTAAGCATACGATTATAATTATAAGGTATAACAAATCAAGACTTTGTATACACATAACATCATACCAGGTTAACCTATTTTAATATTACATATGAGTTGTAATAAAATTATTATTGAAACTATGAAAAATTATTATTGAGATTTATTATTGAGAATTATTATTGAGATTTATTATTGAGAATTATTATTGAGAATTATTATTGAGATTTATTATTGAGAATTATTATTGAGATTTATTATTGAGAATTATTATTGAGATTTATTATTGAGAATTATTATTGAGAATTATTATTGAGATTTATTATTGAGAATTATTATTGAGAATTATTATTGAAATTTATTATTGAGAATTATTATTGAGATCTATTGAGAATCATTATAGAAAGTATTACTGAAAGAAGGCTTATATAATATATAAAATATTATCGGAAGAGATTTATTATTGAGAAAGCTTATTATTGAAGATTTATATTAAACTTATTACTGAAAAGTTTATTGATGAAACTAATCACACATATTACATCATATTAACAAATAAAACAAAATAAAACCTTCAAAACTTCTCATATATTGTAGTGATAGTTCAAGCAGGGCAGGAAAAAAAAAATATAATAACAATCGTTGTAATAAGTTGTAATTAACAAAGATTTATAATGTATATAACAAATGTTAATTAACCAAATATTGTAAAATGTTTCTAACCCATTGTAAACCAATTGTAAGGGTGGAAACTTAAAAAATATCACGAACACTTGTAAAACTTAGTAAAATACTGTATCTGTAAATTGTATCCGGAAAATCGAATTGTAAGAAACAACATAACACTTTTGTTGTTTCACCCCAAAATTGTTTCTTTAGCGGCGAGGTGTAATATGCATATATTACTAACAAATAATAATATGCATATTCCCGAGTCGTACGATGATTAAAATGCACATTTATATTTAATACTTTTAAATTATGTAAATAACTATCGCACACATAATTGTAATGTAAAGCTAAGCCATGCGCAAGTCATAAACAATACAATGCACATCCTTTAACCATGAACAAATCACGAAAAGGTAAAATAAGAATGACAAAGAATAAGCCACGTACGGATTGCAAATCACGAACAACCGCAAACAACGTCATCATTTCGTCGAATTTGACGATCAAAGGCCAAGGGAAACCAGGTGGCGAAAACAAAACCAAAGAGAGTATATAAAGGCACCGTTGTACCACCAACGGCAGACGTGTCCAGCTATCAGTACAAGCCCTTCAAAGTTTCGTCTTCAATTTTGTTATTGTGCACTATATAATAATTAATAACTGTATGTTCTGTATAAGCCATTTACCTAATTTTATTAAAGAGTTTTACAAAGTGTTAAATGATTTAAAGTCACTGTATTCTATCCCGAAAACATCATCATTACGATAGGTATCTGTTTTCATTGGGTACCACGTAATACCTATCATAATGATAATGTTTTCGGGATAGAATACAGTGACTTTAAATCATTTAACACTTTGTAAAACTCTTTAATAAAATTAAGTAAATGGCTTATACAGAACATACAGTTATTAATTATTAAATAGTGCACAATAACAATAATAACAATTACATAATTTAAAAGTATTAAATATAAATGTGCATTTTAATCATCGTACGACTCGGGAATATGCATATTATTATTTGTTAATAATATATGCATATTACAATATGATATAAACTTTTTATTAGGTATGTTGTCATATGATTAAAACACATAATTTATATAATATAATTTAGCTCACCTCTTCTTCTTCTTCTACTTCGCCTTCCTCCCAACTATTTGGGGTCGGCCACCCTTGTCCTACACCTCCACTTTACTCGGTCAATCACCTCTCCTCTGCACACACCGACAGCCCTCATGTCATTCTCCAAAGTCTCCAACCATCTCTTTTTTGGTCTTCCTCTTCCTCTTTTCCCTTCAACGTCCATCTTCATAACCACTCTTACTGCATTCGTTTCCTCTCGCCTCATCACATGCCCAAACCATCTCAGCCTATTTTCTCTCATCTTGTCCACAATTGGCGCTACACCAACACTACCTCTCACGTATTCATTCCTTATTCTATCTTCTCTTGTCACTCCACTCAACCATCTAAGCATTCTCATTTCCGCGACACTCATACTTTGTTCTATTCTCCTGTTAACCGCCCAACACTCTGAACCATACAGCATAGTTGGTCTCACTACACTTTTATAAAATTTACCTTTCAGCCTAATTGGAATTCTCTTATCGCATAACACGCCCGATGCTTCTCTCCATTTCATCCACCCGCATTTAATCCTATGTTTAACATCAATGTCAAAGTCCCCGTCCTTTTGAACAAAAGATCCTAAATATTTAAAGCTCTCAACTTCACCTATCACATCACCATCTATTGTCAGTTGTCTCCTCATTCCTTCAACTTCTTGGTCTATTTGTCCAAAATCATACTCAATATACTCAGTTTTATTTCTACTAATTCTCAATCCTTTTTCTTCGAGGGCTAACCTCCACTCATTAAACCTATTATTGACAACTTCTTGGTTTTCTCCTATCAGAACTATATCATCCGCAAACATCATACACCATGGTATCTCACCCTGTATCTCCTTTGAAACCTCATCCATTACCACTGAGAACAGGTAGGGGCTTAGAGCTGACCCCTGGTGCACACCTACTCCTCTACTGAAACCTTCTGATACTCCACACCGACTCTTGACACTAGTACTCGACCCTTCATACATATCCTGGATCAAATTAACATACATTTTTGGGACATTTTTTCTCATTAATGCCCACCTTAAAACTTCCCTTGGCACCCTGTCATACGCCTTTTCTAAATCTATAAACACCATGCATAGTTTTTTATTCTTTTCTCTGTACTTCTCTACTAATTGCCTAACACAAAATAATGGCTCCATTGGCTCCATAATTTAGCTCACCTAATTATTTATCTATTGAATTTTTTCAGATGAACGGGTTTTTTACACTTATAAAGTTTATTATACCGTTCCATTAGGAATTTGTACAGATGATACACTCGGCACGCTGTTACAATCGATTGGAGTGTCTAACGTACTAATTCCTGTTGGCATTGACAATTTTCACGAAAATATTTGCCGAAAGTTCAATATTTATTTTACGCACGCGTTCAGCAATCGTAAAAATCCCAAAATCGTTCATGGTAACCTACGCGGTACGCATCGTCAATTGCTTGATAACGATGAAATATCATTGATATTTAAAAGGTGGGTAAATCAGAGTTGCAATGTGGCTACTTACAAAGTATCTAAATACATACAATTGAGTAACAACACCATGTTCAAAGTGCACACTTTGTACAACAGCGGTTATATGATAAGTGAAGACGAAGCATTTAACGAATATAGCAAACTGTACGCATATACATTTTTTCTAATCAATCCTTTTGAAAGTGAATATCAACCGGGTTCTGACGGAAGCGTATCGTCAGCCGATGAATGTGAATTGTTCAATTACGAGCATGTTGTCAACTTGTAATAGTGCCAATTGTACTTTATATATATAGTACACACATATATATATAGTAATAAAACAAAATGTATACAACTTTGATATTTTGTCTTTTGTCCCTTGTATTTAGCGTCATTTGTAATAAAAATTATTTAGGCCAAGATCAGTATAGAAAAATTAATTCTGTTTTTACTTATACGCCAGAGAAAGGTTGGGCAAGCGATCCTAATGGTTGCGTATACGTTAACGGCTTATATCATTTAATGTATCAACATAATCCCAATGAATTGAAACCGGGAATAATTTCTTGGGGTCATTCGGTTAGTAGAGATTTAGTTCATTGGCAAGACCAGAAAATTGCAGTAGCATACAATACAACACGCGCCGCGTGGTCTGGCAATGGGGTTTACGATATTTTCAATAATAGTCTATTATGTTCAAATGAACAACTACCAATAATTATCTATTATACAGGCGCTTATATGCAATCGACAAATGAAACTCGTAAAAATGCACAAATAATATCAATAGCTTATAGTTGTGATAAAGCTTACGAAAATTATACGGATTACAAGTGTCCGGCAATTGCACAACCGCCGTTAAAATATACAAATGAATGGGAAAATATGCGAGACCCAAACATCATTTGGTATGAGCCACACAGCAATTGGGTCATGTCGGTTGTACTGTCACAAATAAAAACAGTTATTTGGTTTACGTCTAAAAATATGTTAGATTGGAAATTTGTGGGACACTTTTCGTGGCCGCACACACCAAACGGCGTACTCGAATGCCCGTCACTGACAGAATTTAAAGTTGTTAATACAAATGAAACCAAATGGGTGTTGATATTGAGTACAAATCCAGGTGGTATTTATGGCGGTTCAGGAATGCACTATCATGTTGGACATTTTGACGGGTACCGATTTGTAAAAGACAAACCCGACACGGATTCGACAATTGAATGGTTTGATTATGGAGCTGATTGCTATGCCGGCATTTTGTGGAACAATGTGAGTGATCGAAAAATAATGACCATTTGGAACAACAATTGGCGTTATTCTCAGGAAATTGTAAATGATTATAAAGGCGCATTGAGTTCACGTCAATTGGTTCTCAATAAAAATCACAAGTTACAGCAGTCACCAATTGATGAAATTTACAATTATGTTACGAATAAAAAAATCGTAAATCTTAACGTTCAGTCTAATGTCTCGCTTTCATACAACAGATCTTATAAAATCGATTTTACCATTACCGATAATATATTTGACATTCAATTGAAAAATTCTACAAATATACTGTCAGAATTAAAATATACAAATGGCAATTTTACAATATCACGTTACACACCAGAATTGTCTGATGGTGAGACTATGGAAAGGCATTCAAAATATATAGGAAATATTTTGCAAACTATATGCATTTTATTGGATAATTTTACAATGACCGTATTCATCAACGACGGACTAATCACATTTACAGAGCTTATAATTAGCAATACAGATGACAATAGGTCAATGCTGTTTACAAAATTGAATAAAAGCACTCAAATTGCAATTCTTACTCTAGACATCCAATAATTACAAGTGCTCGTTGTCTTTAATATAGATATGTAGAAGTAGTTGCAAAAATTTTTCAACGCTCTCTATAGCCGATTCGGTTATCTTTTGTGTATACACATTTAATCCAAGCGCCCACAGAGAACAATATTTTTTCATTAGTGACTCTAACCGATTGGCGTCTTTAAATCGCCATACGCAAATATACTCTTTATCGTCTTTGATATGATCTCTCGACAAATGAAGAAACCCAGTTAGCAATAGTTTATCTAATAGTTATCTAAACAATATTGTAATTTTAATTTACATATATTTTTGATGTCTGAAACAGCTCCATAGAAAATTTTTAAATATCTATAAAATATCCATGTGATTTCTTATGAACCAAAAATCAATATCTTAAATATGTCAAATAGGTTATATCTATTTGATATGTTATTAATAATATCCCTTAAATATCTTTAATAACTCATTTATATATTTATTTGATGAATCATTAATATCTCATTAGTATCTCATAAATATCTCAATTACATATTTTTATATATCAATCCGATATCTAAACAGTATATTTTTTGGTCATTTGTAGTATATTCATAAATAAATGATAATTATCATATTAAATATATACTAATTTAGTAGTAATGCATAGTATCAGGTATAGTATATAGTATTATAAATAAAATGATATAATGCAATAAAGTTAATTAATTTAATTTTAAATTGTATTTGTCTAATTATTATTAGTATTATTATATATATATATTACACTCGATATAATATTATTATAATAGGAATATGAAATTATTAAAATATTGAAATATTATTATCTTTTTTTAATAGTCTTCCTTTTGCTCCAGTTAACCACTTGCTTATAGCTGTTATGATATCATCATTGGAATGATTTTTGAATTTCGACTTCAAAACTGCTTCTATAAATATATAACAATTCTAAACTTAATTTATTACATTCATTTCTAATCAATTAAAAATATATTAAACATTATTAAAATAGTAATTTTCTAAGTGTTATTAATAAAAATAAATATAATATAAACATATAGGACATAAAGGTACATACTCGTATATATTTTTATTATTTAGTTGAGGTATATTAGGTTCTGAGGTACTTTTTTAATTAATTAGGAAAAAATAAAATAAAAATGTTAATAAATATTTAAAAATTATTAAATTTGAAAGAATAAATTCAAAAATTTTAAAATAACAAAGGTAGGCAAGTTTATAACTGCTCTGTTGGACATCACATCATTGTGCAGGTGTGTAATGTGTAATGTATAATGTCATTGGTAAATCCAATGATACATTATAGTATGATGAAAATATTCTGAGCGGAGACAGTATCTGAATAATATTTTAAAACTATATATCAATTAATAAATTAGTATGGTTATACTAATATACTATTGTATAATATGTATTTGCATTATTATAACAAGAAGGAGTGAATATTGTGGTATAAATTAGTTAATAAATATTATATCTTAACATTTATTTTTTCATCAACTATTTACGGTTCTGAAATATAAAGAAAAAATTATTCTTCATGTTTTTAATTGTTTGGAAATGTTTAAGTGACATATTATAATTATTTTTCTGATCAAGATGTAATATAAATAAATATATTCACTCTAATTCAAAGTTAACATAATATAAAAATTCACTAATATAAAACTTACCATTTATTACTTTATTTATTGCCATCAAAGAAAAATTATCTTTCTTTCTTAACCCATAATATGTGAATCCAAGTAAAATATGATCATCAAAAACTTTTTTTAACATTTTATATATCATATTTTGTAACGACTTTCCTCCAATCCTTGCGAGTTCGTTTACCTATAAATAATAACAAATAAAAATAAAATTAAATTAAAAACGATTTATAAATAAAACCTTACAACTTGTTTTCGAAAATTGGAATCACTTTTAATTTTATTTTCCACATCGTTGAGAGCATCATGGTCAGATATTGGCCAACTAGAAACAAAATAATCTATTTCATTTGCCCATGAATCGTCTACTTGAGTTTTGTTTTGGATATTATTAACCAACTTAATAATCTCTTGTTGAGTATCCGAAATATTAGAAACTTCAACTTTTAAGGAAGTTAAATATTTCAAAATAAGTTTCTGAAAATCTGTAAAACCAAGCCATTATTAAAACATAAGTTCCTAGAATAATTCAAAACTACAATAAGATTATAATTTATAAAGTACTATATTAAATTAGTGTATTACTAATTGTTTATTTATAAAATATAAGTAGGTATAAACTACACATATATACTAAATTATAGAAATAGTATAAAAAATATTTTGCTTACTTAAATTTTGTTCATTGCTGTTCACTAAAGGAGATACATTTGGTGTATTTGTTGCATCATTGGTTAAGTATGCAACTTGAACATTTTGAATATCTGCTTCATATTGGTGATTACTTGTTGAAGGTGTAACATTTTGTGTATCTGTAACTTTAAAGTTTCTTGCAAGTCTTTGGTATAATCAAATTCATACATATGACCAGAAATATGAAATTTAGACGTGGCTAAATATGCAAATGCCTCATTTGCTTCAGGTCTTATTTTATTAAGTGTCTGTTTTTCCAAATGCCTGTAAAGCTCAATGGTAATAAACGGCTTTAAACTTTCCAAATACCTCGTTTCCAGCACTTTACCAATCCGAGTATATGCATTTGTAATAGGTGTCTCGTCCTATATAATATTATAGACGATATTTTTATTTATCCATTCGACAAATGCGTTTACAAGATATTTGTTGAGCGATTTGGCACTGTCTAGGTACAGCATGAGTCCTTGATGCGATATATTATCAAACTGGTCCCAATTGGTATCTTTAAAAGTGTAAAAAGAAAATCTTACAAAATCGTACCGGTGTTCGATCCAATGAATACGTAACTCATTGGGAACTATCTATCGTATTATGTCTTCTGATTCAAATCTGTCGTCAATTGACTCAAAAATCATTGTCAGTGATCGACCGCTATACCAAAACGTACATTCGTCATCCGTCTTTTGTTTTTCGACATAGAACCAAAAAAGAAAAGATCCCTTGGGACATTTAAATATTTTACAATGAATCGACATGGTTGAATGACTAAAAACAATACTCTCAGTGATAAACATTCAGTTTTTATCAAACATTCTTTTTTTTTCCTTTTCAAAATGACATCTACATTGTAGCGCAACAACGTAAGAATATAACATTCTACACACTTGACAGCGTCTTCGATAGATGAAAACTTGACATACTGAAGTGTCGGCAATTGTTCTCCTAAAAACGCAACCACATCAAACAACTGACGAGTTCTCAACAACCATACGTGTTCATAAGTACCTTCGACGCGTATGCCTTCCTCAATCACAGCTTTTCGACTTTTCAAATTCAAAGTCTGCCCAAAATAATAACGTTTGGCGTTTGTACTTAATATATATATATTTAAACATTTCGTGCTCTGCCGCATTAAAATTGAGACGGATATCGTTTTTAGACAATCTGTAAAACTGTTCATTTGTACAATTGTCAAAGACGTTGTTAATGATTTCAGTGCAAATCCAGTTTTTGAATTTTGATACAAATGCCAAATAATTCATTGGTGATAGGTACACGTCAAGACCTTTTTCAGACAAAAAAAAATTGCGTTGGTGCATTAAGGAAAACGATAAAAATTTAATCTGCACAGGCAGATTCTCATACTCTATTCGCATATCATTTGTCTCTTTTGATTGAAGACTGGTTTTAATAGCTTGTTAGTCATGTGTATTTTCAAATAGTTTTATAACAGACTGTCCAGAGAACCAAAATTTTGGTTTCGATTCTTTTGTAGACGTTTCGACATAATACCATATGGTATATTATGTCATTGTGCTTAAATCTTTTACACCTTTATTTATGCAATTCGTTTTCAATTAATGTTCCTGCTTTTATACTATGCATTATCTGATGGCTTTTATAAAAATACTAACTAATAAAGATTGCGGATAATAGAATAAGTTTAAGTTAATCTACTTTATATAAAAAAAAACTGAAAAGAACTGTGTCAAATATTCCCTAAGCTTCGGTGCCGACACTTAAAGTTATGGCGCAATCGCTTTTGGCTATTTTATTGATCAATATTAACTTCTTCACAGAATTCAAACAATGCGTTGATCGTGTTCACAGAGACCTACACCGATGCAATTGGTTACAATTCTACTTTTGAAACATACGTATTGTATTTGACATCTATGAACACAGCAATCCCGATTCAGTCAATTGTAACATGTGAATTGGAAAAACGTAACAATTGCCCTCTGATAACATATTTGTTTTTGAATTCGTTAGACAACCCGTCAAACTTTTTCATAAAATTATCCAGATACTTCAAGAAAAAATGTGATCAAATTAATAACATAGAATATCAAATGTTATGTAAACCAAAAAGCAACTGTATATCTACTTGGAGTTCCTATTTTTGATGTTTAATAACCTGACACATGGTATTTTATCAAGTTTAAAACGTCTGAACATTTGATTAATGTTTATAGTTCTTCTCAACATTTCAGTGGTTTTTTCTAAAAAACATTAACAAATGACATATAATGTGTACTGTGGCTCTGTGAGTATCAAATAAAATTATGGAAAACAACATTTGTAGTGTCGACATTTTATTTTATTCTCCAGTTTTTATTAAACCTATTAATAAAACTTTAGTTTAAATTTATTAAACGACAACGTTGTCAATTGTCTATTTTGTGTAAAAAATGTCACACTATAAAACAGCTTCGGTGCCAGTTTTAGCATTAAACACGATCAAAGATATTATTTCATTCATACTTGAGAAAATATTTCAAAAATCCAAATCTCAATTATGATAAAATGACAGAGCTATCTATTTACGAAATAGAACTAGATTTGCGAACAGAATATTCTTGAAAATACTATGATAACCAACTGGATAGAATGTGGAACCGTCAATTGTCTTTTAAGATAATGAAATATTTCAGTCATATTTTTGGAACGAAATCATTTTAGTGTTAAAACTTCCAGCTGAGTTTAATTAAAAACTATACATTTGCAATAAATATAATTTGTTTGTTAATATGTTTTGTTTTAAAAATCATAAAAATTTAGATCCCTATGATTTAGGAAACTTACAAAATTGTACAATTGACGATGAATATCTTGTAAAATTGTATTATGAAAAAAATAATATAGAATTGTGGTAATAATTGTTGTTTTTTTATTAAAAATCTTTAAATTATTACGATTGACAAAACTAACAGTTGAGAAAAAGTTCAAGTGCGTTAATTCTCGTTGGCGTGATTTCCTTAACTACCCATTGTACCAATGCTACGTCTTCGGGTTTTGTTTTGTCCATAATGTGAGCAAGACCGCCCTCGGAAATAAAGACTTCGTCTTTCTGAATAAGAAATGGCAGCCGACAACCTAACTTCTCTTAGGTAGTCGTATATATTTATAGGCTACCTGTCAGAAGTGTTTCAACTGGTGGTTTATGGAAAAAGTTGGTGATTTCGCTGGCGTTGAACCAAAATTCGTCGTTTCCAGTCGTAGTCGTCAATCGTACATAAACTGCGAGAGGAAACGATCTATCACCATTTGTATAGCGTTTTAATAACATGTTGTACATGTATAGTATAATAGTATATATATTATAGTATAATCAAACTTTGACGAATTTTAATCTGCAGAGATGGTGGCGCTCAAGGTTGTTCTGTCAATAAAAAAATGACATAAATTGAAAAGATTACTCTGCACGCCTATGCCTCAAATTATACAATAATGTCTATTATACAAAAAACATTTGTAACTGACAAATGCCAACTCAAATGCTGGATTTGTGTTTTATATCAGGCAAATGATACGTATGAATTCTGGTTTCGTAGTAACAATATTCTGAAATTTTTGAATGTCGAACTACCACAAAACGATAACAGCACTTATAAAGTCAAAACTCTCAAAGACCTGGGCGCACGCGCGCCCAATTGGGACCCAAATTACCTTTTCATTTCTGAAAGAGGATTGTACTTACTTATCATTCGATCTACACAAAAAGAGTCTGTAGATTTTTTACGTTGGATACATCAATTACTACCCTCTATAGGTAACCGCCAACGTTTTAAGAGGAAAACGCTGAAAAAATATAGAAATGTCTTCTATGATCCTGAAACAAAAACCCAAACCAAATACACCCTGCGTGTCTTTTCACTGAACAAGCACACTGCACACTGTGACAATTGACTTTTGTACACACTTATAACTATTGTAATCTGAATAAAAAACAAATGACATAAGCTGGTAATTCATTTATTTACAAAAGAGTATCCAAATCTTTTAGACATTCTACAATAGACGCTTCGTTAAACATTAGTACAAATGATGCATAAAACGGTTTAACACTTACAAATGGTTTACTGTTCAAGTATACTGTGCCGAATGACGATTTTAATTCGCTTTCGCTGTACAATAGAATAAAACGTTCTCGTCCCGTTGAGCACCATTTGTACCGATGTAATATATCTACTCATTTGTTTTCTCGATGGTTCCAATTGATCTTTTAAAGTTTTGCTTGACTGATTGGTCAATGAATTGCGAAACATATCCAATGATTCCATATGTACTTTTGTACCAGACAAGATAATATCTTCTAATCGACACGTTTCGCCAATCACATCACCAAATGACAACAGTCGTACGGGTACTTCATCATTTAGCTTTCGTATCAAAATACAAAATTCATCATATTCTTTGGACAAATAACCGCAGCCCACCTCAATCATGTGTGTTAAGTCATGACGACTGGTCCTTTGATAGAAATCGCTGTGCAATGTCAAATAATCAGAGTGCCTATGAATCAATTGCCTCGAATTTTCACTAAAAGAAAACCTAGGAATTGCCATTAGTGTGACACGTTTAACAAATGCTTGTGCCATTTCAATTTTAGCCACCTTGTGTAAAAACGATTGATGTTTATTGTAGCCGGGACTTGTTTCTCTGGGTAAAGCGTAAATTGCATTTTTGTCACCGTCTTGATCTTGATTTAATGGTTTGGCAATTGCATCGTTAATAACCAGCACTTGTACTTTGGGATCAGGATTTACAATTGTCTTTAAAACAAACATACATGTCGGCTTAATGCTCGGATCGCGTTTAATGCATACAAGTGACAAATCGTAATTTTTTTCCATTAATTTTACCAAACACTGCGGTAGCATTATCGTGTCTTGTGGCAGGTCACATGATATAGTTGCTGTTTGGTATATGCCATTTGTCTCGAAACCCGTAATATGTGTTCGTACAATAGAGTGTTTGCCGCTTTTGTACTTTTTAATATTTGACACTTTGTATTTGGACTGTTCGAAATTTTTATAGCGATCACCAATCAAGTGTTGCGACCATAATATCGCCTTGATCAAACTCGTAAAATAACTCAACGATTGATCACGCCACAATGACGGGTCGTATATGACATACTCTTTGAACGAGTTAAACTTCTTACCGGTATTTTCCGTTTGCACAATTGAAAAAGATTCTTTCAAGTCTTTTACAAATACCGTTTCGTCGCAACATTTGGCTGTTTGAATACAACACAAGTGCTGACGATACTCTGGAGATATGTTGAACGAGTTGTGATAATGTGCATGTTTCTCGCAAAAATAAAATAATGAAATTTGAGATTCTCGCAAATGTCCATCTAGCGTATCGTCAAATGGTAACATTTTGGTCGCATGTGGCTTTTGATATAAACATACAGAGTCTGTTGCATATTCGCATTCAAATGGTTCGGTCAAAATTCATATGCCATCTTTTGTCTTGCACGGTACACATGAGCCACATGGCGGAAAATGTGTGTGCTTACAGCATTTGTATAATCTGTTTATTTCCAACACGTTTGAATGATGTAAAATCACTTGATACGGCAACACCAATGTATTGGCGTTTTTACACTTTCGACAACTGATCTCGCCGCTAACCAATTTACACGGTGTTCCGTTATGTGTATGGTTTGTACATTTGCATCTTCGTTGATAAACATTTTCGGCGACAATTGAGTGTATTCGTGTACAGAAATCGTAAATACGATAGCGCAACGGACATATTTGTAATTTTTTGGTTAGAAACAAGGGATCGGTCATTATTAATAATATCGATGACTTTATTACTTCTGACACTACTAATCGCTAATGGTTTAATATTTTTATATTTATACATTTTTCAAACACAACGTTATGCACTTGTTAAAGTCTATGTCTTTTCTATTGCCATTTGTCCTGAGATACTTAATCACGTCGGTATTAACGAATGCAAAACTATTGCAATACTCGATGCTGCGTCGGCCGTGCACTACAAGTTTCAAAGTGTTTAGATTTACACACACGTTTTTCGGAATATTGTCCAAAATGTATTTCAAGCATTCGTACTGTCCGAAAAACGCTGCCTGGTTAACATTTTTACAATTGAACGTTATCCGATACCGCTCGACCACAAATTTCAAACACTCAATATAACCATTTATCACTACTATTGAAACAAAGTTTCTTGGAATGTGACAATAGTTATTTAAAACATACATGATGCATTGGATATTTCCTGAACTAGCAGCTGCCATTCCAACGTCTTCGTTAATTTTTTCAACCAGTCGGAGATTCGTTTAAATATTGCAATATCGAAACATTTCCGTAAAAAGCTGCCAGGTAAATGACATTTTGTGCTTGATACGAGCATCCGTTAACTATTGCTTTTTTAATAATGTCCAAGACGAATGGGTAATCGTTTTCACAAAGCACTTGCACTTTTTATGAGTACACAATTGATGTGCAGCGGTCCACAACGCCTGACTATTCAATTTTATGGCAAACGTCAATAGTAAATCCCTCATTTTTCTGTACTAAATTAACACGCATTTGTAATATAGAATACTGAGTTACTAGTGCACGCACACTCTTTATGAGGCAAAATGAAGTTTGGCTTTCTGAGCAAAATACTATTGATATTGTTAATAATACTTTTCGTATATTATGTTTTCTTTGTACCCGAGCCATTAAAGTATTTTATAATTAAAACCAGTGTGCCTATACAATTATTTTAATGCAACACGTCATTTGCCAGACATTATAATTTAGAAAAAGATACATTTGTCAGATGGTGATGTAACTCTGTATACAGGAAATAATGCTGATCAGCTTGTAGTATGGTTTAACAGCGGTGGTTTCTTAACAACTGATCGTTGCATTTGGCCAGATTCTATGCCGATCAAGAGTCATACGTTTTCTACGAGAACCGACAATCCTGATGATTTTGAACTTGTATTAAAATACCTGAGTAAGATTAATTTCCAAGTTGAAATAATGCCCACGTCAATTGTTACTGTGCATGTTTTAAGTGTTTTATATCGAAACAAAGTGCATTTAATTGATCCGTATAGCAGTATTGAGTTTTTAGATTTTCTTCGAGTATACTTGCCGCAGACAGATATACATTTTATTACATTAGACGCGTCAACGCAAAAAATGCGTTTACGACTGCAGCGATTTTTCAACCCGCCAAAACGGACTAGTTTTAATCACGAAAAGTATGACGGTTTTATTTTAGTGCAGCGTGCAATGTTTATCAAATGGAAACAGCCTACAATTGATGCGAAATATTTAGGGGACTCGTCATTTGAAGTTGGAAACGGCAATAATATTATAAAATTTAAATTGGAATCTGAACACCTGGACTCGCGCGAGAAAGATAAAATCTACGAAATATCTTCAGATTTGAAAATTCTGCGCCATCGTATAGATAGATTGTTTTGTAGTACTTTTAAGGAATACCAAATGTTTATAAATAGTATAGCACAAATATCAGAATCAAATAAATAAAACTTTATATTTTTAAACTGTGTATGTATTTACTTCTACCAATATGAATAGATTAAAAATTATTTTTGACGAAAGTGTTTTTTGTGATGGCTCCATATTCAATATGGTTAAAACTGATCCGATTTTTGTGTCAAATGCTGTAGAAAAGTTCCTGCTTGAACGGTTAGGTTATAAAACTACAAATGTCTGTGCTGAAAGTAATATATCACTGAACCCAGTTAATCCGTGCTCATTGATGAATGTACGCTCGCTGCAAAGACGATTCACGACCAATAACTTTATGTTTACCTACAGTCATGTTCATGTTTTTCGCAATAGCGTAATCAGAATGATAAACTCGAAATACACAATAAAACCCTTGGAACTTTCAGAACCAAATATCAATGTAATATATGATATAAATGAAAATATGTCGTCCATGGAAATGGCCCTTTTAATAAAATTGTACTCATTTACAATTGCCTCTGGTTCAATTATACCAACTACAATGGAAGCGTCTATAAAAATTACAGCAACATTATTTCACACGGTCCAAGAATGGTTTTCCGAGGACACTCGTCATTGGTTTATGTTTGATAGCTCCAATTTTATTATTAAAAATCATATTGGGCACTATAAGCAAAATAATGTACTTGTAAATCTGCCAACATACAAAATTACATTGGCCGATCATCCAATAACGTAGACAAGACTTACACAAATGTTTTAATTGTATACTTATTTTTTTTTTCAAATAAAAAAATACAAAATGTAGTTCATAAGTAGTTACTACCGTTAAAATGTACATACGTAACTGTCGCATTATGAGTAGTTGTAAAGTGTGCCCAGAATAGTACGATGCCGTACTTTGACCCACCGTCTACCGTAGATAACGTATTTCGCGTATTTATCGGACATACTACGTATAACACTATACGACTGAGTTGAAACATTGTTTTAATGTCGGTAATGTTGAAGACCAAACGGAGTATGAGAAACGCATGATAATATTTTTCGCCGTTGATATACTTGATTGGGGGGCAATTATTACATTGCTTAAAATAATACATGATGTATTTGACCAGCAGATCGTGTTCAAAATGTTCGAGCAATTTATTCGACAGTTGTACAAAAGAATTGACATTAAACCAATTGTCAGCGCTCAATTTGAATTGCAGACGCTTATTGCAAGCAACATTGTAAATTGGCTGTTAAAACATTTTTGTCATAAAAATCGTTTCGCTATTAATCAAGTGATTCAGTGATTCAATTGCGTGAGTCGTTTTTTATTTTTCGAAAAGTATCGAGTTATAATGTCAAAAGTGCGCGCGTATAGACAATCGGTGCACCATAGGGTCGTGAACAGCAGTACAATTGGATGTAAACAAATTTCGGTATCCATATCAAAGATGACGCCGCTTTTTTTGAAAATGTCAATTTTGGCTTCGTTCAACGATCTTCCGATAGACGATTTAATAAAATCGTTCATGGTGAATTGAATGCCGTTCATAAAGTGTGTGATGTTGACGTATCCGCTATGGTATTCAATTTGCAGTTGTACAAAATCATAAATACATATAATGTATTTATTAGTGCTCTTGATTTGATGTGAGTAACACTCCGGTTACCCGTTTATCCGGGTAATACCCGATTTTGTGGGTAGTCAATGTTTTCGGGTAGTTGTAGGTGTCAGGACGGGGTGAATGACGTGACTCGTAGTTTCGAAAACACTTTACACTTTTTATTGTAATAATAATAATAACAAATGTCTTGAGTACAAAGTAAAATGTACCAAAGTTTCTCCGGTCACGGTCTGGCAAAAGCTGAAGCTCGGGTCACCCGGCGGCGGTGCTGTTGGCGCGGCGCCGCCGTCGGCCAGACCGATTTTCGTGGCACGTTCGCGGACGTCGATAGAGCCGCCGCGATAACGACCGCGACATAGTGGGTACCCATTACCCAAAATGTTTGGGTACCCGATGGTTTTTGATGTACGTAAACGGTTTAGCTAAGTCTTAACCCCTAAGAGGTAATCAGTATTAAATTATACATTACACAATTATTCGAATAAAAAATATCTAAGAAAATATAAAAATATAATCTATGATAATAATGCCTTTTGACTCGGTAAGTGTTGTAAATACACAGAGCCATCTAACGTTATCGGACTATCTCCTGGAAATCGGAAAGTCTTATATTTATATAATAAACGGTTTTAAAAGCATGTGTTGTTTTTTTGGGAATTTTTATAACATCTTTTTTCGCTGTATAATACTCAAGATCATGATCATGATTATTGGTTATTTCAAACGTTATTTTGATTGTAGCGAAGTTCATTAATAAAAACTCCCTGTAACTAACATTGCTTTCGTATTTCGATAAAGTGTACAATTGCCATAATACACCAAAGTGTTTGTATTTCATTACTGTTGAAGTTGCTTCAGACGGGAAGAATGTAACCATTTAACCTTTTGTTTTTATAACATCCTGTTTACCATTTTCTTTATAAAGACTGACAAGACCCGGTCCAGGATATCGTCGGTGCACAAGAATAGTGACACAACTTAAAAAAGTAGATTTTCCAGTATAGTGAATTAAAGATTTCCTGTTTCTTGTATAGCATATGACGATTATATGACGACACTACAGCTATCTTGTGGCGATTTCTTGAAACATCAAAACTGTCGTTCTTGCACATAAAAATATGGATATTTTGCAATGCATTTTCATAATAATCTCCAAAATGCCAATTTTTGAGTTTTGTCACTATTCTTGTGCACCGACGATATCCTGGACCAACATATTATATAAGTGGTCGTTCTTCACTGTCCGGGTAATGATGGGTATTGCACCCAAAATTTACCGGTATGCTCAGTTTGTTGAGACAACTGAGCAAATGCCAAATGCATACTTTGTGCTCTTACACTAAATTGCGATTGTTCTGTATTGAAACGGATGAATCTCGATAGTGGTTGGACGTATATACCTAATTCCGCTTTATCATAAATTGGTGAATAGTTAGTTTCTTTTCGACCAAACAGACCAATATTTCCCAATGGTATAGTCGGATGCACAACAATACGTAAAGCAATAATATAAATATAATTATAATATAAATATAAATATAATATCTGTCGTATATGATAGCACTTAGTACATTCGTGAATAATTGACTATTCTATAATAAATGCCTATTCCATATTCGTCGCTTTCCTCTGCAACTACTAGATGGAATGCATCAGACAATAGTTATTTCGGATCAAATGCTAGTTTGAAAACAACAACTACTGAAGAAGCTACAACACCCAGTTATTATTCGTCATCGGTAATTGACTTGAATCCTGGAGCTTTTGTAAGTTACCAGTTCGATTCTTTGGAACGTAAGACCAAAAAAAGAATTAGATCATGACAAAGCAATTGGTCATAATAACAGTGTAAAACATAAATTACATGTGGCCGCGCTAAAAACTATTAGATGCCAACGTTACATTATCGTGTTTATGGTTTTACTAGTGACAGTTCTTCTATATTACAATCCCATCGTGGAACAATACCTCAACAACCACTTTAGGTCTTGATACGACAACATCTTTCAAGCCCATCAACTTAACTACAATTGATCCAACCACTTTATCGACAACCACAATTGCAAGTAATACAACCGCTGCTAGTGATCATACAACTGCTGCTAGTATCAGTACAACTGAAACTAGAACAAGTGTTAAAACTACAAGCACAACAGCCAGTACATCAGACAACACTTCAAATTTTTCCTTGACGCAAACCTCTACCACGGAAATGGGTTCTACAACACAATCTGCAACGTCGCCATCAAGCAGTACAACCGAAATGTCGAGCACACCAGTCGCACAAACTACGAGCTCTACAACAGAGCCCAGTACTACGAGTACAAATTCTACGACCGAGCAGAGTACTACGAGTACGAGTACCACAACAGAGCCGTCAACTGCAAAAACATCTTCAGAGGAAGTGTCAACTACGAAAACAAGTACGTCTACGGAAGAAACTGCATCATCTTCAGAAGGTTCAACATCAACTACGTCTTCGACTACTCAAAGTACAGATGTCACAACTGCCAAAGGCGATGATACAAAATCATCAAATGAAAAACAAAGAGATGCTTAATTTGTACCATTTAGTTGGAAATAAATAACAAATAATATATATTGGTTTAATTTTTATTTCAAACAACTTTAGACAAATCAGAAAATACATCTTTTGTACATGTGAAGTCACACTTGGACAAAAGTATCGCTGATATTTCAATCATGTTGCTTCTTATACCAATGTCTGACATTAAATCCATAGATTGCATTGAACGTATGCCCTCGATTACGTATGGTTCTTTTTGTTTAGCCAAGTTTGACAATAGAGTTTTAGGTCGCTCGCTAGTGTATGCTATCAATGGTCCATGTGTGTCACTTGGCATATTTGACAAATTTTTGCAACGTAAAAATAAACAACTACAGCACAGGTATACAATTGTAGTTTGCCAGTCTGAAAAGGTTTTGGGATCGAAAATCGCTTGACTTGTAGCATAGCAATACATGAATTTTACATAATTACTTATAAACAGCAATGGATTAAAATTCATATAGTACAATTCTGATATGAATATTATATTGCAATTGGGTTTTTCATTGTAATAGTTCAACAAGACTCGTGTCTTTAATTTGTTACTGCGTAAACTGCTTTTACGAACTTCGGATTCGAATACATTTGATGCGATCTAATGTACAATTACTCGATGATACATTAAAACTAAAAATGACGCGCTAGTGTCTTCTGAGAAACGAAAATCTTGCAAGTTGATGTTTGCGTCTTTATTGACATATCCGTTTTTCGTTTTCAAAAATGTCATATGCTGATTTTTTGCCAAAAGCGGGCAAGTGTCATCCTGAATGTTTTTACCAAAAAACAAACGGTCAGTGCATTCGAGTTTATAATTTTTTTCAACCACCAATATATTGAAAGATTATTAAAATGAAAAATATTATCGGCCTTGTTAAAGATATTCTTCAATTGGTTGTTAAACTTTTTGTATTCAACTATGTAAAAACTATTTGTCTCGGTGTCTTTGCAAAACCATCGTAGCCAAATGCGCACATTGTCAGAGTGCAAAATATTAGGTTTAATGACCGGTGATCAGAAGCGGAACTAGGAATTTTACACCCGGGAAAAATGTTAAAATCACGCCCTATCATAAACAAAGAGTCAAATACCGTTCCCTATAATTTTTTCTAATAATTAGCATACAATCATACTTATTGAGTTTTAAACACGTTATCATTAAAGAAGAAAAAAATATATTTACTGTATCTTACATATACTATAAAAATTACACAGTAAAATTTTACGCCCGGGGATTAATCCCTGTCTTCCTCCCCCTAGTTCCGCCCTTGCCGGTGATATCCTATACTTGCGACGAGAGCTTATGCTTTCGCTATGTTTTACATCTAATGCTTGCTGAAATTTATCAGTAGTTTTAAATGCCACAAAATCATCGCCAATACAACGCGGTTCAATGTTCATAAAGTCCGATTCGCAATTTATCAATTTTTCCACAAACACCCAGCTCTCGTCTGGTTTTTCTTCAAATAATTTTGCATATAAATGCCAATTATTTGGATATTTGAATTGTATCGCTGGCGCAATTGCTCTCAATTGTGGCATCATTGTCTTGTCGTTGTTGAACATCTTCAGCAAATTGTATTCTAGGCATTCGATGGCTACTACCGGTTTGGCATTTGTATTCGATGGCGACAACAGGTCCATAATGAATTTTTACGTCAATTGGCCCAGTGTTGACAAAACGACTATCCTCAGACACTTGAAATGTATTCTTTTTCTGTGTTAAAAGTACCAAATGATAGGTTAGATAAAGACCGGCACTTGTCGATTGTATCATAAAATCGGGAACAATATCGTACGACATTTGATTTATAAAAAATTATTCAAACACCAAATTGTCAAAATCCAAATCGTCGTCATCGGCAATTGTTTCGGAAACCAAAGACTTAGGATTAGACACTTGTAAAAGAGTATCTATACGATTTAAAAACTGTTCTGGCGCAAATCCCTTTTTAAAGGCTTCTCTATTGAGTATGCTCATTTCCATAGGCTCTTCTATTTCCTCTACGCCAACTTGTGAAACCGATTACGATGGTGTTATACTTGATAAAACGCTATCATGAATACTGTCTGCTCGACTTCTACTAGCACCGCCATTTGATAGGAAATTATCAATTGTAATTTCGTATTTGTTGTTTTTAAACTCGTCATTATCTGCGTTGCTATCTGGCGTATAGTAATCTGTATCGTGCTTAGATTTTTGTAAGTCATCACTTGCTCTAGATGTTGATTTTTTATTAGAAACATACGAATGTCGGCTTCCGTCATTTGATATATTACCAGTGCCAACAGATGTAGTACTTTTACTATCGGAAATATCAATAATTTTAAGTCTTTTAGAGTCAGCATCGCTTTGGCCATCGAGATTTGTTCTTTTAGCATTTATACTTATGCTTCTGTAACGGTATTGACATCATATTCAATGTTTCTAAGTATTGGAGATTTTCTACAAATTTCCAATAGTGCTGCTTTATTAAATAAACTTTGGGCATTAAACTTAGTTTTATCCATATTTATAATAATATAAAAATAGTAGATGTAATATGTTACAAGCATTATTTATAAACCATGTATGTCATTTGGTTATTTGTAATAATTATACTTTTAGTCTCAAGTTACATATTACTATATTTTAAATTTGATATCGATCATGAGAGAGTTAAATTGAAAAAGGCTGAACTTTTGAGTCAAAATGACAATTTACGAGCATTGGTAAATGCCAGTAGTGCTAATAATATACCAAATTTAAATATAAATAAGCATAATGACAAATTACAATTGGCAAATGATTGTGTCAAAGGACCAATTTCGGTGTCTGAATATTTTGACGATCATGATTGTGCACTAATGTGTATGTCGTCAAATGCGCATTCTGTAGTTGTAGACGATACTAATAAAGTGTACAGTGATAATAAAAAATTTACAAATGGCACATATTGTTACTGGGGCCGAGGCTCAATTGTAACCCTAGAACAACTACGACCATGATGACAGTTAATTCTGTCGTCTGTCGTTCAAAATATCCAAATTTGTTCGGAGGTCCCATTGGCAATCATATTGTAGCTTGTAAAAATTCAGAAATAAATGATCCGTTAAATGTAGAGCTCTCGAATTTGAACGTGAATTAAGTTCACGTGATCACGTGTTTTTTGTTCACGTAAACTTAAATTTAAAAATCCGTGTATTTAATTCACGTGTAATTAATTAGTAAATCACGGATATTTATTTCACGTGTGCTTAAAACATAATATTAACTGAATTCATTGAATATTAATAATATATTTAAAAATCTGTATATATAAAAAGACTTGTCCTGGGTGATTTCTCATCGCCTAGCCGGAACCGCTGAAGCTGTGGATATGAAATTTTCAGTAAATGTACTTATTACTATGTATAGGCGCATTAAGAAAGGATTTTTCGAAATTCGCATTATAAAGGGTAAAAAGAGCACAAAATAGTTAATTTTTAACGATGGATGAGGGGTTCGCGGTAAGGCAGCCGTCGACGCGCGGTGGCTAGACGTGGCCGCCCAAATTTCCCCTTCCATGTCACCGCCGCCGACACCGAGCCAAATTTCGTTTTACCGCCGAATTGTCCTAAGGATTTTAACATATACGTTCAGAGCAATAAAGGTAATCGTCAAATATTATCAGTACTAATATAAAGAGATAGATAGCGCCACTACCAAAAAAAAAGAAAAAAATTACTAATTCATAGACACCAAAAACACAAAAATCATAAATTTTGAGTTGTGGCCTTATTGTACTGATAGTGCGATGTGTCATTTATGATTCTATTATAACGCTTGCCGCAATAATCGACGACGCACGCAGGCTTTCCCAACAGGAGTAGCAATGGGGGTAGGCATGCTGTACTCTATGGCATGCTGTCGTACGCTCGCACCACTGACGCACCACACACGCGTAGCGTTTATATTTCATTTGTATAAGACGACACTCACGGCTTGCGAATTGTTTTATGTTTTTCGGCACATGCTGTGAAGTTGTCATATGTCTTTAGCGTTTACGCATACACAAGGTATTTTACTTTTTATTTTTGAACAATAACGCGTCTTCGTATACGCACATTTACCTACATACTTCATGAACGGTTTTTTCTACATATTGAAATATATTAAAATAAAAAATATTTTGGTAAACTGACGGGACGGGATTATGAATATAATAAAACAGTAATGACGAGTGACATATTGATGCACGATGAAGATGAAAAATTAAACGACGGCAACTATCGTTTTAGATGTAAATTCAACGGCATGGACGATATGCATAATATGTACATTGAACACCCAACAGAGCGCTTGCATCCCATAAGAAACTTTTGTAGTCATTTGTTATATAACGCGCATCCGTCTATAAAACCGATAGTTACAGAAAATAAATACGAATTCGATTGCGGAAATTACTATGTGACACGAGTGGATCATTTGAATCCTGAAGACAAGTCGTCACCATGTTCCGACGAACAATTTGAGACAAAAGCCGATGGTGCAAAAATTACCCGTTCGATGCTGTACAGATGCTACAATATAAATTCACCAATAAGCGATGTGTCAAAATACATGCCGTGTTCTGGAAACAGATTTAACAGATTCGGCAGTCTAATGCAATCTATTGATTTTACATATACTTTTGACGAGCATGCACCAATTAAACTTCCATTTTACAATGAAAACCCGGTTAATGATGGTCCAATTTTAGAAAGAACTTGGGATAAATTTGACACTCAATAAAATATAAAAGACTTTGTGAATAAAAACATTTATTTCTTATAATAATTAAATTCAATTGCCTTCTCTTCTTCTTTTATATAATCAAACATATCATCATCGCTGTCGCTCAAGTTACAAGGATTTTTTTCTGGAACTTTAATGTGGTTAGCTGGCAATTGTATAGCTTCTTCGACATTTGTCATCATAAAATGAATTGGTTCTGCATACAGCAACGGTTCTTTCTGAAAATAAAGTTTTATTAGATAACCTGTAAACAAATCGTTCAATGTACTTATTTTTTGTGTATAAAAGAATACTTACAAGATGGCTCAAATCCCGATTATAATTCAAGTACCGCTCAACGTTATGTTGGTAATTTGTCAACATAATTTGTCGTTTGTAGACCAGGACATCGTCATTTGGTTTATCAATTGGTTCTGTCTTTTGGCGTATGGGTTTGGATTCGATTTTTTTACGCTTAAACGAAATCGTTCTTGACGGCGTTGGTGTGTAGTTGAAAATATTTGTAAAATACTCTTGAATGCTTGCTTGGGCAGCCAACTGTTTATATTTTTTAAAATCGGTTATTTGTCCGTTACGAAAAGCTTGTAAAATATTCATAGTGCAACTGTACGGATCTTATAATTCGGATATTTTTTCCGGTGGCATAATGCCCGATTTTATATATATATATAGAAAATATGCGAATGGTGTCGTATAGTGAATCAATATATTTGTTAAAATCGTTATAACTAATTTTTGTATTTAAAATTTTCTTTTTTATCATACCACTTCTCAGTGCTGCCACAAGTAAGGTGACCACAATCTTCATAATTAAATCTCTGGAAAAGATATCGATAGAGCTACTGTCATGTGTATCATTTGTTATTTCATTAAGATATTCGATTTCATGAGGAGCAATATTTTTTAGAGCGCTTTTACGCATTGTTGCAGTAAACAGTGACGATGTAAAATCCGTTCCGCACAATACACAATACGATCGCAATACCAAAGTATTGAATCCTACACGCTGTTCTGAAAAGTCAAAACCCATCATTGTTATAGGTGTTGCCATTAGTATTGTGCCAATTGTTTTTTGTATATCGCACACGGCCCATACGCAAGAGTCGGTTATTATCCATTCGCCGGTATTATAAGATTCGTTTCGGTCTTCTATAGCTTCGCTGCTCTTGTCAAATGAACTTGTTTTAAAATTCATGCATTCTTTTGTATTGTCACATTTACAGACAATTGACATTGATAGCATATCCGAATCTCTGGTCATAAAAACATTCAAACTTGCATGTTTATCACGTCGAATATACATTTCGATGGCTTAATTCAAAAATGTTGTTAGTACATTTTTTGACGAAAATGAGTTAAGTGCATAATAGTATAAGAATAGGTAAAATAGTATGTTTATAAATATGTGGTAAGTGATATAGTACATATTTAAGTCAATAGATAGCGTTCTATTATGTGAGAAGTACTATAAATAAATATTGTTATTTCTTAAATGTGAAAAGTGCTGCCGGTCAAATCAAAATCATTATTTTTCACATACAAAATTTTTGAATTAAGCCATCGATTTGTAGTTCACTCTCGCCAACCTCAAATTGTACTACTTTTAAATTATGGTCTAGGCACATTCGTTTCCGTATTCAATAATTGCAATTTGACCAATATCGAAGGGATTCCGAACCGTCGATTTTATGTTTTTGAAAACATACAGAATATTCATTGGTCAAAGGTGCAGTTAAATAACTTATTTCTGGCGAGTAATCGTATTGAAATATATTGTTTTTCCTATCAATGCGCTGGCTTCAACATTATTAATGAATTCGATTATTCTTGGTCAGCCAACGGAGCTATTGGAAAATGTTGTGTCCCATACTGTAGTGACTATAATAAAATATTGGTAAATTACAATATGATGCAGTTATAATAGATCCGTTAGAATTGGTATCATCTGGTCCATATAATATATATTTTATTCTTGTATATATCTCCATGAAATTCGTTTTAATAATTTTTTGATTATAGTTTTAAATGTACCAATACAATTACGTACAATACCAAATTTTAACTATGGGCTGTGTAATGAAAGAAAAGTCGTGATTTATGAAGATTTTTATTTATATTTTATGCATTATTATACATTATTATCTTAGATTATCTTGTCTTATAATCTTATGATGTTATAATAATCTTATAATCTTATTAAACAGTAATTGTCTACGAGTATTTACATTCGAACAATTTATGTTTAAAAATGCTAAAAATTCGAAAATGCTTTCTTTTTTTTATTTAAATCAATTATTATTAATTTATTCAAGCAACGTTGATCAACACATTGCCAAAGCGTCTGTGTTCGGTTAAAGCGATTGTTACTATCGATCTCGAAGCACTGTAATTGTCTTAGAGAATTGCGGTAATGAATGGAATGGAGAACGATCGGACGCAATCGAGTCTTCACCGAGGGCGAGACTCACAATCCCAAATGGTGTGAATTATATTTGAAATAATTAATAATGTGCAGTTGCGGGGAGTTTGGTATGCCGAGGGATTTGGTGGTGGGCGAGAAGAGATTCACGTCGAGGTTTCTCAAACCCTTTCCGAGAACATACTCGAGGACAACCGCACGTCACACTACACGTATGTACAAAATTATATGCCATGTATATTGATTCAATGATACCTACACGATTTTATTGAATTTTGATTTTTTTTTTTTCGAAACAATTGAAGTGAGCAACAGTCTGACAGAGAGAATATCAAGCTCCATAGATCCACGTTGTTCTGTGTTATACGAGAGCACCAAAGACACCGTACCTATTTTAAAGTTAAATATTTTAATATTCATATTTCATAATTAGTACAATTAGTCGACGACCAAAGGCATATTTGTTCGTTTGGTTCTGTATAAATATAGTTTCTAGGGTTTTCATTTAAACAATTTGTAGAATCGATCATACTGTCGTCTCTTGATCACTATTACAGTATTGTATATTTATACATTTACGAGAAGATATAGGGTTCTTAATTTTAATTGACAATTATTAAGGAAAATGATTATCCAGTTGTATACTAAAAATGGATATCAATTGTTGTACTTAACAATATAGTCATAACACTTGATTTAAGCAAATTTTCAAACATTAATTCAATAAGGTAAGTAAAAAAAGTTTAATTTTTGTTGGAACTACTTTGTGAAGAAAAGGTTGTGTCATCAAGTTTTGTGTTCATCAACTCCTGTCACAAGTTATGATGTATAATTTATTGTAGCTTGCAGAATTACCTTTTAATGTACTCTATTGTATTGACAAATGAACTAATAATAATAATCCTATGGCGACTATTATAATATTTGTCTGTACCGTGTACTTTTTTACTTTTAAAAAATAAGTTAGAAATATATTAATCTAATATTATAAACGTTTGGTTATCAGTTTCAACGTGTTATACACAATATATGCTCTAAGTTTTGTGCGACGAGAGATACTCGTATGTAATTTTTGTTATATTAGTTTTTTTTTTTCTAGTCACCACTATGAAATTACGATTTTTCTGTTTCCTCCTCTCTTGGTCGTTTATAATAAAAATTAAAAGAAGAATAATATAAATGATAAATGGAATACAATGAATATTAAAAATATTTCACTCGACAAATAAAATTAATCGATAACTGTTTGTTACATTTGAACAGTTTAATACTTTTCGTTGTTAACTTTACTTACAAGTTACACATCATCGATTAACCGTAGTTTTTGTTTTTGATCGAAAATATTTCAAACTATTTATCCTTGTAATATCTGTACTTGTATTTTAAATTAGAATTTCGATAGTATAAAATATTAGTGATTATTTTACCATCGATTTAAAATACGATACGCTCCCGTTTCAATTATGTAACATTACTGAGTCAGTAATGTATTTGAGGTAAGCAAGAAATGAGACTTTTTATTTTTACTTTTTTTCGGAAGCTGTGATTACATGTTACACTTCATTTTTATGACTACTTGTCTATCATGCGTTCCCATTAAATATGGTGTCCAATTTTGTAATAATTACAATAATTATTATGATAGAAATCGTTTCTAACATCAATACCACGTTCTGTATTACAACCATAGATAATAAAAAAAAAAGAAAACAATCTATTTCCTATAGTTAAAATCAGTTGTCAATATTCTGTGCGAATAGTTTATTTTTATTATACCCTATAATTTATAGTTGATTCCGTTGTTTGAGTTTCTCATCGATTAAAATATTTTATGTTTTTATAATAGTACACATTTCGACGTTAATGTGTCAAAACACAATGTCCAAATTTTGCCCATCTCTGAAACATTATACCAAATACGTCATCGAACTGTATCTACGATAGAAAATATCACCTAGTTCAACTCCTCAGGTATAAGCAATTTCCAAGGCTGGGCATTAACGAGTTAATAAGTTAAATGTTAAGTTAATTTTAACTTATTAACTTAACTTACTAGTTCGCTGTTTTAATTAACTTAACTTTAACTTAACTTATTAGGATATCCGTTAACTTAAAATTAATTTGTATTATTTTTAAAATACCCAATTAAGTTAATTTTGAATTTTCGTGTTATCCATAAAATGTTTTAGTATATTCACGGTTTGTCGAGAAAAATAATTCAACAATTTCAAATGCTGATTATGAACTTCTTGTTGACAATTTTTTATCAAATAAAAATATTAAATCTCCTTCAGAGTTACCAAATCCCCTTAAAGAATTATACATAAAGTATAATACTGTTGTCCCTTCATCTACTCATGTTGAGCAGCTTTTTAGTGCTGGAGGACAGTTATTAAACAAGAGAAGAGGATCAATGGCCGATCAAAATTTTGAGATGACACTATTATTAAAATTCAATAAATATTTTGAATAACCTTGCTATAAAATACAAATCATATTTTTATTTAAGTTTTTCACACACACACATATATAAATGTAATATTTATAAATTAATAATTAAAAATATACGAGTAGTAAATTCTTCTATACCTAATTTATAAACATTTGTGTTATATATTTTCGAATTGTAAATATTAAACAGTGAAATTTAGTTATAAAATTATACAAGCAATACAGTCCTACAATAGATTTTAAATTATATATATAATTATATATTATTATGCATCTATTATCATAAGTATAGGCTGTATTACTATATTCAAGTGATTTTTACTTATTTTAATATCTTTCCAATATATTTTTTTTTTAAATTAACTTAATAATTGAAGTTAAGTTAAGTTAATAAAATTTATTAACTTAACATTAAACTTAATTTATATCATAAAAAGTTTATTAACTTAACTTTGAATTTAATTAAATAAAATATATTTAACTTAACTTAACTGAGTTAAAAAAAATCATTAACTTGCCCAGCCTTGGCAATTTCTATGTTTGAGTCTGTTGATATCGATTACATTTGATGACCACTTCATCTTCATCATTTACATGGCCCATAAGTTTGGATACTGTGACTACGGAACGTACAGAAAAATCGCAAACATTATTTCAATACATTTTTTTTATTCAAAATACACTTAATGGCGCATTCTTTTAGCTTTCTCATAGTGTTTCAAAAATCTTCAGTTGGAATCGTGTTCAATTTTTTTGTAGCGGCTTATTGAATGTCTTCAATTGTTGTCAAATTATTTTATTTCAACTTCGTTTTTAATTTTAGGAAAAGAAAATTGTCAGGGAGCTTGAATCTAGGGAGTATGAGGGCAGTTGAGCACCGGAAGAATATTTTTTTACCATGCACTGTGTGTTGATTGCTGCAGTGTGAGCCAGCGTGTTACCATGGAAAAAAAAATAAATATGGTCGATCACTCCATAAGTTCGGTCTAACACGTGTAATGTTTTTGCTGATGCGATCCCGTATATTTTGATATAGAACTTCATTAACAGTAGCTTTCTAAAGAACAAACTCTCGATGCACAACGTTTTCTGGTGTTGTTCAACATATCTTTTAGTTAAAAATAAATAATATTTAGATTACATTTTAAATATTGAAGAGTTTTATAATACTTTATTTTGTATAACGTTTTGAGATTGCTGTCTAACATTCATAGCAAAGTTAAATTTGTCTAAAAAAATTCGAAATCATAGTTAATATACGATATTATACGAAAACAATATTATCAGTATTTCATTTAATTGTAAATCGTATCATCTTTATTACACTTTCCACAGTTGAAATGTATTTTGTTATTGCGAGGAATAATGAAATAAGTTTCATAGTACGAACGTTTTGAATGATACATGTTTTTGTCAGGGTGGAATTGAATTCGGCAGTTGACGACCATTGATCAGAGATTTATCAATAGTAAAACGACTAATTTTGCTTTTATTAGGACTTACCTATGTAAAATCTAATGCTTCAGTTACTTATGTCGGTCGAGAGGAATTTCCCATGCCTGAAGTAGTGATACGTTTTATTTTTCTTCGAATGCCGTTCAATTGATATTTGATATTTTACACTTTTGTGGTTTAATTTATTTATGTATATACTATTCAAATTACAAGGCTTCACCCAGGAGGTATTCGATTATTTTATAAAAAAAAATAACGCTGAAAAAACTATTATTTTCTTTAATCTCTTATTATTGTTTAATTTATATACTGTCTCTGTATGATATTTCTATTTACATTATACTATTTCTTTGTAAAAAATATTTTTTGTTCTTCGGTGAAGTGCACATATTTATGGGTTAATACAATTTTATTAGAATATATATTATACACTAATCACATATAGAATTTATTTACCCTGACTACCGGTTCAATTATATACAGGTATATTTGTTACCGTTAAAGTAATCAATCAGTTATTTTATAATTTAACATAACGTTCTAATTAAAGTGTTAACATTTAAATTAAATAAATACTTTACCTACATTCCCAGAATTCAATGTATACATTGCTCGGGTAATTTGAATCTCGATTATTTTTTTTGAAACAAGTAATTGTTATAATAATAACTAAACAATATTTTACTAAAAATTTGATTTATAATTGTATTTTTAGTTTCTACATTTTTAGATTAATAATATTTTATAACAATGATATTTAATTTTATCAATTTATTTTTAAATTTGTAATATTATAAATATTTTAGAACAAAGTATAACATTTCAGTAAGTATTGAATTACTATTTTATTAATATTATTTTATTTTAGAATTATTTCTTATTTAATTTCACAAGGTAAGCTGGAATGACATTTAGAATTTAAAATTCTATCTGCTTCCTTACGATTGCATTTACGATATGCGTCTTACAAAGCTGTGTACAAGTGCACCTATCACATCCTTGCCCCCCTAAATTAGAAAGGGCGTGTACTACTTCTTGTAGTGAAATTAAATCATTCGGTACTACATCAATCTCTACACATTTTTCTTTACAAATTGTAAATCGGCAAGGCTGGGAATTAACGAGTTAAAAAGTTAATTTAATTTTAACTTTTTAACTTAGCTCGTTATATTTGGATTTTCATAACATAACTATTATCTTACTAAATTAATTTTTAATTAACGTGAAATTAACGAATTTATTTTTAATTTTTAAAAGTAAGTTAGGTTAATTTTTTTTATTTATTATTATAATATTTTTTTACATTTCACTATTTTAGTCGTGTTCATGTAAAACAATATTTTTTATTGTAAATTGATCAGATTTAAAAATATTATTTTCCAATCACTTTATATTCTAAAGGAATAACCTGTCATATTAGAAAATATTTTATAATAAAAGGTTTTATATTATTTATGTTATACGATTAATTATAACAACTATCAAGTAACAATAATAATATAGTACCTAAACAGACTAAACAGTATATTCTAAATGGTGTATGTATTATTGTAGTCGGCAATCAACGACGTACGACGTCGACATTTCGGGAAAAAATAAATAGTATTGATATAATAATATAAACATACAATTTAAACAAATAAACTGATTTTATGTATTTCATACTTTGTATCAATTTAATAAAATATTTTGTGATTTCATTTAGAAATGAAAAACCAACAAAATATATGCTATATAAATACTGCATTTTGTATGAATTATAAGCATTCTAATTTATAATTTAGTTTGGAAAGTATTAAAGTAAGCTAACATATAAAAAGTTGTTTTAACTTAATTTAAATACATTTTTATCAATTCTATTAACTTTTAACTTTAAACTTTTAATAAAATTAGTTTATGGATAAGTTATGAAATTATTACTTGATATTATTACGCCAAGAACACATTGAAAGTCACTGCGTGCTCTATCCGCATCCGGAATTTTGACATTGACTGCTTTCTCGATAATTCTGTACATTTCATTATAATCTGATACGGCTATATGATATTCGTATTCAAGATCCGAATTTCCCGAGCAATGCATACATTGTCCGCAACATATACAAAAATAACGATGGAACTGTAATAATAAAAGTTTTCTTATAGAAACCGTACATTTATCGATTGTAAATTAATATTTTAACTGATAATATTAAGCAAATATGAAGTGTACCTAAATCTTAGCCGAGGTCGATAATTATTGTGTGACGGGTTCAACGTTTAAATTAAAACAATCGCGTCTGTTCCAGCGATTATGTTATCGCTACTATAGTATCCACTAGTTTCGTTGATAGACTTTCTTAAATTAAAACAGATTGTTTAAAACACTGCGAATGAATAGAGGTAATTTAAACAACAAAACAGAATTTTGCCGTTCATTGTGATAATTTGTTTTGTTTTTATTATGTATTATGTGAAAAATGTACATTAATTATACACGTAGGAATTTAATTAAACCGATGGAATTTATTTTGTTCCAAAATTTAATATAAGACGCACACGAGTAAGATGTAAAGTTAACAATCGAAATTTAATTCTAGGAACGAATATAACGGAAATAACGCGCGACGGTGCACATTGTTCGGTGGACGTAGTACACTTACGATTTTTGAGTATTAACGTGTAATTTGTATTTCCAAAACGTTTGGATCGACATCGATACGTGCGTTTTTACAAATGTTCGTGTTGCGAATTTTATTATTTTATACAGTACGCGATAGGGCACCGTAGGGCGTCCACAAGTTATTTCGCGAACTGTATTTATTTAATAGTTCTCGATAACAGTAACAAAACAAAACGTTGTTAGTGGAAAATCGGTAATGTGTACGTAATCTTAATCGAGTACAAAGTGCATTAATACACGACCGCGTAGCCGCAAACTGCCGCACACGGGCAAAAACCCGTTAGTATACAATGTAATATAAAATAAAATAACAACACAAGACCAAAATGGATTCTAATAAAAACATTTTTAACAAAGATATAATGACTAAAACAAAAACTTCGAACAACTACTGCACTCGTTATAAAAAAAACCCGACTGTTCTCAAATAATGAAAACTCAAACTCTTCATCACCGAATTCCGACAGTGAGTTCGAATCGCCTCGAAAAACCTCTGAAGAACAAAATTCGACAAATAAAAACACATATTTCTTAACACCAAATCGTTACTCACCTCTCGAACTAATGAAAATAATTAAAAACTACCATCATTATTTCTGATAAATATATTACACTTTGCACAGTTTTGATATCTGAAATTTACAAATTGACTCACTGTAGTAACTGGATTAAACAAAATAAAAATTAACGTACAAATAATAAATGGTTTCCGATTGCTAACCAGATATCTAGAATATAAATTATAGATAGAAAAAAAAAAAAATACAAACACAAATATTATATCTATAGGTTAAAAGAAGAAAAAGACATTTAAGCAGAAATCCACCAATGTATATCACAGAATTGGAAGTATCAGAAGAACAAAAAGATCAAAAATGCACTATACAATCTGTCATAAGACTAAAATAAATTAAAAATAAAACATCCAACTGTCTAATAGCAATTCATTTGGCAAATAGCCCCGGAGCACCTGACATCTTCAAATTAAATAAATAAATTAACTGCATAAAAATCATAGAATCATGTGGAAAATCGAAAGATCGTCCCCAATGCACCAACTGCTAAAAATAAATAAGACATATCCTTACTATTCCAAAATAAACCAACCATACTTTTTGGGGACTTTTATTCAAAACATCAAACCTGGGGCTATCTGAAAACCAATCCAAACTGTAATTTGCTACACAAATTCATATCAGAACAACAGATATCCTTCCCCTACCGAACTAAATTTTCAATAATCTAACAGACTACCAGATATACTCGATATTGCTCTAATCACGAACGTTCTAATTGATAAATGAACTTGATTCCGACTATGTCCCAGTTATCTCCGTCCTAAATTAATAAATCGAAACCAATAACCCAGTTTCAAAACTAATCAATACTCCTATAAGTTGGGATAGCTTTAGATAGAACCTGGGTAAAAAACTTAATAATCAAAAATATAGACCACATCAATAAAAGTATCGAGCATACAACAGGCGCAATAAAAATAGCAGCCGCCAAAGCAAATATCAAAAATTATACAACTAAACCTCGGTTTACCAACTCCCTCCCAATAGTTGTTCGCAATTTAATCGTAAAAACTCAAAACAAGAAATATATGGCAGAAAACTAGAAATTTAGGAGTCAAAATAAGATTGAACCAACTAAATAGAAGAATTAAGTGGGAATTTCGTAAGTATCTATCGCAACTACCTAGAAATGGTGAATCCAAATAACTCTTATCTTTGCTGGTCATAAGATGAGTTCTAAAGCAATCCAATCCAACCCATCCATTAGAAAATGGAATAAGTTTATTTTTAAAGAAATATGGATGTGAGTAGCGCGTTTCAGAGTTTCATTTTAATTCTTACACCATATCATTTACAATCAAATAGCACATAAATAACTACAAATATTTTTCCCGGAAACTAAATCGGAACTTTTGAGAAAAAACAATGCAAATAATATGTAATTGAAGCTTATATATGTATGTATGTATCATATTTTATTTTTATTTATTTCTATAGATAATTAATTTGATTTTATTTTTACTTAAAACTACATTTTCAGCAGCCCGAAATAACTATTGGAATCTTTGTCGTTTATTTTCTTTCGTGAAACACTGCGAGGCGATAAAAAGGCAAAAGCCGTTTCGTGTGACGCGCACAATATATTGATTGGAAATATAAGATATACTTATCCGTCCCTCCTCCCTCATCAATTCATTAGAAAGATGAACAATTTTCAAAATAACGGTGAATAAATGTAAGTTGAGTACCTGTTTAAGAGAAATTTCAATGGTTTTTCGACGCATTGAAATTCACCGGGAATTCTTTTTTTTTTAATGTGAAAATTATAGCATTTGCGTTTCAAATAAGGATAATAACAATAATCATTATACTTGTCTCCGAAAATTGGTGAAATGAGTGCTTCAAATAATACTCCAGGCTAAAAATGTATTTATCAATATAAATATAAACTATTTAATTTCTCTATTTATATATTAATTTACGATTATCAATCATTTATTAGTTTTATACTTTATAATTTTATTATTTTAATTATTTATTTCGGTGGAGTTAGTGTCACCATTTTAACTTTTTTTTTCTTTCTGTTTAAAAAATAATTTTGAAAAAGGTATTTTTGATGATTCCAGATAAATGATAAAATAATTACGAATTATACAAATACATACATAACAATGAGTTGTTCGATGATAAGATGATATAGTGATGAGAATGACGGTTTAGGATAATATCCAGAACCCGGTAGTTTAGTTTTTAGGTCCATGGTTGTTCTACACTTATAACATATTAAATTGTACTAACGTTTTGCTCCAAAGATTCATTAATCTTTCATTAACTAATCTTCTATCTGTGAATCGTAGAACACAATTTTCTCGACAAATTAAATTTTGAACTGATCATTTTTAACAATATACTTATGTACATTACACGAAAATACTATAAACATTAATCTTGCATAGTTTCTTTAATAACTCGTTTATATCGTGTCGTATTGGATTATTTCTAGACATTATTTACGAACCAAAGGGCTTCGTAATTGTAATTTATAAATATTATATACACGAAGAAATATCAAAACGTTTACTCAAACCACCCGAATCCGTATCGGCATCTACGTTTTAAACTTGAAAAATTGCTGTTTTTTAGGCTGTATGATCTCGAGATAAAACAATTTGATCATTTATGGTGGTAAATGGATGAGCCGATGAGTTTTGATAGAAAAATGAAATATATTAAACGATAACGAAATAGCTCACAAAATAGTAAAACAAAACAAAACGCACGTAAAAAGAAAATAACCTTTAACACAAGTACTTGTTTTAATTTTTTTTCATTTACTTATTCGAAAGCATTAGCGGGACAATTCGAAAAGACTTTCAGGAGCTTTTGAAAGTTCTATAACCCATACAAGTACGTTTACTGTTACAAATGTAAATTTTATTGCACCGTTCTAATAATGATAATTATCGAATCCCGATACGAGCGGGTATTAGTTTAGTTTTCGTTCGCTTTTAAGTTTTAGTCGTCCGATCAAAACGACTTAAAAAATTTACGTTAGAACGTTAAATTACACATTTCGTATACCCTATAGTTTTCGAAGACTGATTCAACCGAATTTTTATTTTTATTTTACGCCTTTGAAATTAAACAGCTACTCATCCGACCGTCGATTGGCGCCAGTAGCGACCTTTACGACACGTCAACGGTCACGTTTTTATGGTGGCGCAGACATACGCCCGTACAGGTTAAAAGACGGACGCGATTTCTATGAACTTGTTTTAATCTCCGATTCGACTAGTGATCGACGTTTGCGGAACACACAATTACACACGTCGAATGTCCCCCCCCCCCGGATCACCGTGGGACGAAGGGCGCGCGTTAGGAAAATACATTTACGCGAAAACGAACGGGAACGCGTACGGGAAACGCAGTAGAACGACGAAGTCTAACCGAATCTAAGCGATGGGAAACGAAGAGTAGTAACATTATATTAGCATCGGGATGGTATATTTTTATTTCTCGCATTTATTCTTCTTCTGTTGTACCAGTGAGCGAACGTTTTTTATATGAGGCGGGAGAAGGGGAAAAGTTCATTATCGACACGTTATCGACAAACATAAAATAACAGTTTAAAAAAAGGGCATTTACTTTTAACGCTGTTGTTTTTTTTTTTAAAAAAACCGATCGCAATGACTATTTATGTTCAAGTGGTTTCAGTGGTAGTGAAAAATATGGAAAAACGATATTTCATTACATTCAATTCTTTATGCTGTCTATTTTTCAACCGCAGCGCGTACGTAAGATTGGAGCTAAAATTTTTCAATTATTTTCGGTTTCGAGCACATACACGTAAGTAAGTAGGTACCAGTATTGTAATATCTAGTTTATTTATCAGAAAAACACCACCTTCGTATAATATACGCATTTACAATAAATCGTACTACAGGTAAGAATTTATACATTTTTTTCAAAAGTCTATTGGTTATTTCTATTTATCTTGTATTCATCTACGGTCAAAAGACAACAGCCCTTTTGTTATTCAAATATATTTGTAATGATGTGCATCATTCGAAGGTTCAAAATTGTACGAACCAATTGTCATAATGTACGAGTACACCATTCGATCTTAAAATTGTAAAATCAATAAATAACGGTTCTTTCGATACCCGCACAGACAACATAAATATTCAGATACAAACAAACAATACACTATTGACACCAAATCTTTAACGGGACCGGTCCAACGTCCATCCCGCCATACGTCCCTATATAACAGAGATACAATACCCTTTTCATGCTCTTGATCTTAGGTCGTCGGTGTGTGCACACGGACCGTGAGATTAAAAAAAACGTTTCTTGATTTTAGGTCGTCAGTTTGGGCACACGGACCATAAGATTGTCTAAGAAGCAGTTTATGTCGAGTGGCTATTACGTGCGATTTTTATACTTTCAAACTTGTTTTGAGCTGTCTGTGCGAGTGTTGAAAAGTGTCCAGCTTCAGTACATCAAAGCCTGTGTCTGTCTCACTTCGTTTCGACTTCACCATTATCCTACAGTAATTATAAGTGTCCAGATCATCGACACTAGAGTATCTACACAAACAAGTAAGTGCTATTTTGTCTAGCTTGCCAGACTATCCATTTGTACTGATCGGCTCTCGAACCTTTGTAATCCCGAGAACCCTCCCTTAAACAAGGGGGAAGGTAATCAACCCCCCCTATATAACCTACCAACCGTTCTATTTTTGGGTTATTACATATTTATATAATTATTAATAGCAATTCTTGGCTAACTAAAGAATAGCTAATTTTGGCTATTCATTAACAAAAAAACTATTTCACTATGATATTACATCCTAATATTTGATTTTATTTCCTTTAAGAGGTATATAATAATAATAATAATAATAATAATAATAACAATGTATATATTCAAGTACGTCTCTATTCTAAAGTTTACATTTTGAAACTTAAAAAATAGATACCGTTTGATTTACTGTCTTAATATGGAACAAATTAAGAATTATAATTTATTGAAAACTAATTCACGTCAACCTTCATTAATATTCATATAAGTTTTACTTACTTAAAATTTAAGTCAGTACAAAAAGTTAAATAATTATCTTTCCCTGTCACCCTAGAGGTATTAGTTGTGGTACGGAAAGAAACTTATTCGTGTACGAGTAAAGAAGTATTGTTTGTTTGCATTTGGTTTGAGGAGCTTTATAGTAGTCTCGGAATTAATTAAATGTATAAATTAAGTATATTATGTATAAATATATGTATTACTGTCTAATATGTATGTTAAGAAAACATTCGTTCGGTAGTACATATTATATAGTATATTAATATATATATATGTCTGAGTGCGCCGTAAACATACGTGAAATTTGGTTAGTCGTCAGACTGAATACTGATTTTGGAAAAATCAAATAAATTTTATTCAGGACAGATATTTAGAAATAATATATCAATATAAATTCAAATTAAAATCATATATGACTTGTATAATATTGAATTCGGTTGATATATTTATTATTCGACATTTGTAATCTTGAAAGTTTTTTTATAGAATTGTTTTTTTTTTTTTTTTTTTAGGTTTCGAGTAAAACGAGGAATGCATTTGTTTTTTAATTATATATACTTACTTAGAATACATTACGTTTAAGTTTTTTCGCTGCACTTTAAAAAAATAATATTTCTTTGTAATTATATTTTTATTTTTATACCTAATAGACTAGAAAAATTATTTTTGAACTCCCATTCCCAATATCCGCGCAAGTTTTTTTATGAAATATATGATTTACTATTGTTTTAATACAAGTATAAACAAGTTTTCAGCGGGAAGAAGGAAAGGCGTTATTATTGTTTATTTACAAATGGAAAAATCACTGTTATTTGTAATCGTTATCATTGTTCCAGTAGCATCGCCTATAAACAAAATCGAACATTAAATTTTTATATGAAAAATTTATATACAATTAACATATGCGTGTGTTAGTATGTGTAAAATAATAATAATAATAATAATAAAAATAATAATTTTTAATAATATGCTCGTGTACTAAACATGGACGTATTTTCATTGTCACTTTCGTCGTTGGTATGTTTCTGGGTATTTCGACGCGCAACTCTGCCAAATTTTGTATCTCCTACATTATTATCGATTATCTGTACAATACGAATAGTTCAGAACAATTATGTCCAAAACCAATGCCGATTTATCTTGGCCTCAGTCACCGTTTGCTTAACAATTATTATTCTCTTATACGTTGTATCATGTTCAATCGTACCTTTAACGTGTGGTGCGATTGTAGTTGATTTTTAATTTCAGTGCATTTCATTGATAACACAATGATTATGGTTCGCCTGTTTACACTGATAAAATAAAACTACACGTAAAACGAAATCATTTTTCGATCAAGTGCTTGTGTACCGCATTTTCGCCATGGATACTAACGGTGCAAATAAAAGAAATATCTGCGGGTTTACTCCGGAAACACCTAGAATTGACGATGTTATTTTTTTCTTTCCAAAAGTTTAAAAGTTTGCCGCCACCGTTATCGATGCGTTGTCATTTTGTCGCATTACCGCAAATGTTATCGACAACGAAAACGATGATAACGATAATAATATTAATTGTCGTCTTGCCGTTGAGCGTCAGTCTCACGGTAGCGAACGTGGGCACTGCCCTGTACAAGAGGAGCGATTTGACGAGGACGTGGACGGAACAGGAGGCGACCAGACTCCACGGCAGGATGTTGGTGGACCAGTTGTTGCCGAGAAGTGATGTTGACGACGGCGTCGCGTTCTTGGACCATATGAAGTTAATAATGAGCAAGTCAAAGATGATCGAGAACGAGGATGTTAGGAAGCACATAATGGTTATGGTAGCCGATGCGATGGGCGGTTACATGCATGGAGTGTTATTGGTCAAAGTTAAGGCATCTTACTATGAAGGTCGTGTAGGCTTTGATGTGACGAACACCCTGTACAGAATTATGCGAAAGATTAAGTAAGGAAACGAATATCCCAATCTCTATCCATCGTATTTAGGTTAATATTATTACGCGTATCGTGAAAGAGAAACTGACATTATTGATTGACAGAGCCAAAAATCGATAAAATGTTTTGATATTTAATTTATTCCGTGGGTATCATTCAAGTCATATCCTCATCATATCTATACAATTGAATAATTACATGGCGTAAATGAAATATAATATTTATTCATATCTATCTTTTTTAATTTATATTTCTGAATAAATCTTGATGGAAATATAAATAGTAAATGAGGACAGCGCAGTTTATAAATTTATAATTTGTTTACGACTCATACTACGTTGTTTTTCTTGCGCATATGAGTGACCAGTGTATATGTTACGGTTTAGATGGACAAATCAGTCATTGTAATACAATGTCTAAGATATTTGGGCAAAGTGAACAATACATACTTAATTTCCATATGGACTAGTCATTGTATATAATGCTAAAACTGGTGTGGGCAATGTGAATATTTGAGGTATTTTAGTGTGTTATATTTTATAATTTCTTTTAGGCATTGCTTCCTACGGGTTACAAAACTTTTATCAGTAGGGTCATTAGTAGATAATTAATAATTTAGGCTATGATTGCTGCACTTTTTAAAAATGAGAAACAAGTAGATGCAAATTTAAAGCTACTGGAATTTCATGTAAATGCCAAAATAGTAAAACTTGTAAAAATAAACAATAAATAATACAAATAAAATATTCTACTCTTCTGTTAAAAATAAAATTATATAAGATAATATTATATGTATTTTGATCACTTGGTATTTTTAGTGCTGGCCATTGTATACAATGTCTGGTTTAAGTGAATAATTATCTACATGGTTTGAATAACTCGGACATTGTAAACTTTGTCCGGTCAGTGTTTACGATGACCATTTATCCACTTGGATCGTAACATATACACGAAAGTTTTGATAATTAAACATAAGACCACCAGTAGCTGATGTTTATATTTGAATAGTGTTGGAAAAAAATAAAAATAAAATAGAAACATACTTAATATTGTATACAAATAATAATAAAAGCGTGCCGAAAAATCTTCTCAATATTTTACTATAGTATTAGAAAAGTAATATAATTTCGGTGGATCTTATTGTATTTTTTTTTTCTTAAGTAAAAAGTAACTTATCGATCGAGAAACTTTTTTACCCAAAGGGATCTTTCTTATTTTATTCAATTTTTGGATATAAACAGTTCAAATGTCAAACGACCTTAAAAATTACGGCTTTATTCACAATTCTTTTTCCCCTCTGGTTATCACTCTGGTCCACCGTACCTAATTTTATCCTTTTCTTTCTTTTTTAATCATACAAAATTACACAAAGTGATCCTTTTTAACCGTTTGTTTGTACATATATATTTGTAGATTCCGAATGCGGCACTAGAACTGTTTACTATCGGAAACGACACCGACTATTTATATGTTTACCTTAATGTTATTCATCGTTTTTATTTTAAATATTTTTTGGACAGAGGATATAGGGGATATAGGATAAGTGCATTGTTTGGCAAACCTGATAAAAGTACATTCCGTTATTTTTACGATACCTATTATTCGTTTATTTATTGGCTATTTTTGTATAATATTGTACTACTAGGGTGCGTTTCAGTACAAGTCAGTACTTTTTATAAACAGGTTTTGTAATTGATGTTTTTCATTTTGTTTTTTTCTTCCAAATTCTGTACTAGCTCTCAGTTAAGATTCAATTTTGTTATAATACATTTAACAGAAATAAATAAAAACAACGAAAAGCGAATCGGGTCATGGAAACGGCAAAGATAAAATGGCATCGGTTGTATTATACAACAGTTTTACATATCTGTACTACAACTAATCTTTAGTTTACTTTTATATTAATTGTATTAAGCTTAGAAAATCACAGAAATGCTTAGAAATGTACTTAGTTCGCTCGAGTTAATTTAACCCAAATAGTCTGTATTTTTACAGTTTATGTATGTGTTCTAAGAATTGTATTATTCTTGTTTTGTTCAAAATAATAAAGCAGTAAGATTGCAACAATTAATCATGTAAAGCTTGACGGAAAACATTGCAAATGTTATATGAAATAAACTTTTTTTTCTGAGTGGTATTTAATTTCAGAGATCTAAAACAAGTAATGTTGAATACTATTTCGTATTGTTATTAAAATAGAAATGGAAATTACTGTCATAAGATGATTAATGTTCCAAGTTTAAATTATATTTAGATATTATAAACAATGATACTATGTAAATATTTTGGGTATAAATATTATTCATTTGTTTTATTTTATTTTCAATATGCATACTTAATAGTTTTTAGCAAGAAGTTATTCACTTAAATGTTTTTCATCACATTACATTTTCATGTTATTTTCGATCAGTGGCATTTCTATTAAAATGTTTCACTACTTTTTATAGCTTATTTATTATTATTTTTTATTATATCATTTTGGAGCCCATTATTATTAATACAATTTTCTATAAGATAATTGTACATAGTGAGCGTACTGCTATCGTACTGCTAACGAACTGGGTCAAATATATTTATTAAGATAGTACATCTAATTAAATATGTTTGATCCATGGAATTTATAGCTTTGACCATATTTACAACATTATCGCTTAAAACTGTATAAACTATATTTTCAATGTTTCAAAATTTAAGAATAGATTTTAAACTATTTATTGAAGTGCAGGATTCAGGAAACTTCACTGTTTCTAAAACGCGTATACTTAAAAACTGTTTTTCTTAATAATGACAAGTTACGCCTAAATAACTATGATTTACCAATGGCGTCCATATATCAACAGCTATACAAATATATGGAATATTTTTTAGGAAACATTTAACATTTAATTTTTTATTTTGTGCAGTCTGTACAATAAATAAAGTTATTTTTTTTTAATTTACTGAGAAAAATATGCTCAGGTACGACTATCTTCATAAATTCAAGAAAACCTAAAGTATTCGAAGGTCTTAATTTTTTATAACAGATGTCATCAAACCCTTCGTTAGTTTTTTCTGAATTAAGAAATATTTTGGAACCATAAAAAGGAAATATCATTATGACGACGAGAACGATCTATTTAAATTATACGCAGAAGAGTGATGGAAAACGAGAATCGATAAGATTCCTTCTTTGCATAGGTTTTAAATTTTTTTTGTTTCATTCGTAAACGAAAAATACTATTTTAATACATTTTATTCTAGCAAAGAAGTACCATCCTCCTTCCGCGAACAACTTAATCTGGTTACACCGCTTTAGACTAGCATTCATTTTATCCGATATATGCTAGACGCACAGAAATCGGAAGGTTTATACTTCGATTTTAATCGTCTAACCCGTGGTCCGTAGCTCATCGTCAAGCGGCCCTACAGCCTCATACACATTTCAAAGTTAATGATACATATATACGAATGATGTGTATAAAGAAAAAATCTGCTCAGAAATTACTAAAATGTAAGAATGTTATCCCGTGGCTGTGTAATTATTGAGTAAAACGAACTATTTGAAAAATGTGTCTTACCCAGTCTTTTGGTTTTTGCGCGTAAAAAATGCGATCCACGAAAACACGTATTCGCTTAATGCGGTCTCCAGGCTCACCGAAAGGTTTGACTCCACACCCTTTTATACAAAAGGATAATGCGTACGGGTGGGTCGACTATCATTTTATTTTCATCGCAGAAATCGGGTTAAAATTTTGACCCTGAGGCATTCCTAATCGACGTACCGTTTACTTTGACCTCGTACGTGTTCTTTTCAATATAAATAAATCGAATATTGGCGGTCGCGGTGATAACCGCTGTGTACACCACCATTTTACGAAAATCTACTAACAGGTAAGCAAGGTCAACGAAGGATATTTAAACTATTATAATCCCTTTTACGATGGACATAAATATAAAATAAAATACTTCACCGTATATTATGCGTATCATAGTGAAAGTGAATAACCAAAGTTATTTGCTTTTAAAACTATGCAGGGTGCGTGAAAAGCGTGTATATTTGGAATAATAAAATAATAAAAAATAAAAAATATATAAAAACATTTCATATCAGATTTCTAGTGAAAACCAATTGTACACACGTAAAACCAATGGGTTGGGTCCGAAAATAACATTAATTTAATATTTTTTACGAATTAAAAATTACGTCCGAATTGGGTCCGGGTGCGTAAAACGATTTGTATAGTTATATATATTTAAACTAATAATAAATTAAACATTATTAACAATACACCGATTGTTTGAATTTCAACACAATTGTTAACTAACGAACTGATGCCATCTGGACGACAAACGTTTGAAAATCCCGAAAATATAAAATGGAATTAGAAAACATTTTCAACCGTACCAGTAATAACTAGATGTTATTAGACGGTCTTAAGTCTGTAATAATGGGAAGGACAATGGTTTTTTGGTGAAGTTTGACACTGGTGAAGTTTGTTTTCAAACACGGGACCCAACTGGTGTTCGATTAGAATCTGGGGCCCAGCTAGTACGCGCTGAAACCAATGCGGTCGGGGCTTACGAAAAAAAGCCGTCGGTGATCGCTGCACGGACGATAATGCGGGGAGGGCGTGGGGAATTATCGTCGTACCTTCGACCATACGCCGTCGATTGATTTTCATAACCGCGGTCGCGGTACTCGTGTTGTAGGTTCATCTTGGACACGGACGGACGGGGTTGGTTGAGTCCGGTGGAAGAGAAGAAGCCGGTGGATAACAACAGCAGCAGCAGCAGTAGCAGCGATACCGGTGACGGGTGGAGCGACGGCGACGACCTCGAGAGCGACTTCGCCGGGGACGCGTGCGAGGCGATTTACTCGGCGCAGCCGTCCGGCAAGGGCGGCCGACCGACGGTCGTTCCGGTCCCGACGTTCGACGACGACTGGTGGCCGGGCTCGTTGGCCGTACCGTTCGCCGTCGGCCGTCGGTTGTACTCGGTGGACGTGCCGGGACTGGTGGACGGCAGCGGCGGCGGACGGCGGCCACTGCTGCTCCGGTACTACCGGCTGGCGGTCGAGTGCGCGTCCATCGCCGGCGTGGCCGATCGGTTCGCGGCCGACGTGCGCCGTTGGCTGGACGGGACCGTCGCGCCGCTGTTGGCCCGGCCGCGTCGATGGTATCCCGTGCTGGCCGGGGCTCCGCGCGTCATCCGCGCGGCCGCGGACGGCGGCCGAGGCGTGGCCGCGCGGTACAGGCGCCGCACCGGGACGACCGCGGACGACGGGTTGCGCGCGTGCGACGACGGCCCCGGCGGCCGGCTGCCCAACTCGAACGTGTTCCTGCTCGTCGTCTTGCTGTCGCTCACTTCCACGTGGGTGTGCTTCGGCCTGTTCGTCGTCCGCAAAGCGGTCGCCTGACCCGGGAGTCGCGGCCAACAACCTCCGAAGAGCTGTTACCCCGTCAACACGTTGACCGGCCACGGTATTTACGACGCGCATACTGTATGTTTCCGCGGCAAAACTTAGCAGCGACGCCGTCGGTCGACTACGTGTCGACGCCGGTTCCGCGCACCTAGAAAAGTTTTATTTAAATATTATTTAAATCGTTGTTTCCCGTACGAATATATGCTAAACTATTGATGTTATTTTTGTTCGAGAGTAACCAATAATTTCCGCCGCACTAATTTCTTTTATTATTTAAAAACACAAAACTGTAAATCGTAGTTGACTCACGCAGAGCAAATGACCAACTACGCAAACAGGTACATCGAACATTTATATCTGATTCGTTCCTGCGTCTAGCATTCCAGTATGAGCCCGATATTGAATATTATGCTCATTCAAAAGTAGTAATTTGTGCAATGGACAAGGAATGCCCGCACTGCCATGCTCTCAAATTCAAAAATGAGCCAGTCTGGATGTGTTGTGCGTCAGGAAAGATGCAACTACCTGAAATTGGAACACCACCTGAACCATTTAACGGTTTACTTATCGGTACAGATCCAGATTCTAACGTGTTCCTGAAGTCAATTAGAACATTCAATTCATGTTTTCAAATGACATCGTCCGGAGCAACAGAAATATTTCGAAATACTAATGAAAATAGTCAACAATACAATTCTACACTACGGATTTTAGTACGTTAAGGTTAAGTTAGGATAATGTATTAATTGATTATATGAATCCATCGTATTATGTCATACTTGGTATGACTTTGATACTTTATTAGATTCAAATCATACACTAAAGTACGTACAAACAGCACTAGATCTACCGCAGGTAGATTGCCTACCTGATAATATACTGCTGTGAATCAGAATTTTTATTCCTGAGAGAAAACTTAAGATAAATCTAGAACATCATCTAGATCATCCACCGAATATTAAATAACGAATTGAACAAAGTTAGAGTCATATAGAGTTGGTATATTTAACGAGCAACGAAGTGCACGGGATCAGCTAGTAATTATTAAAATAACTAAAAACCATCTTTATCTAATTAATTTGTTTACAACTGAAATAGTAAAAATTCTTCAAAACAATTGTTAAAACTCGCATAATGTAATTATAAAAAGTATATAATAATTTGATATTATTTTAAATCCTTTCGGATGTATACAAACCAATTATTTTATATTATAAAAGTAATTAATAAACAGATCATAAAGCATAAACCTGATTGTGAATCACATTTAGTACAATAATAAATAGTTTCTTCTCGTTTTCCTGCGGAAGCACACAATCGGCACCTTTTGCGAATGTATCTATTTTTATTATTTTTTTCTACTTTACATGGGAAATGACGTTTGGATATCTGAGGACGAAGTAGTGGTACTGGGTCAGATTTAGAAGAAAGTAAAGCTTTTATTACTGATAACCGGCAGTTATATAATTTTTTTTTTATATTTCTGCAATAAAGTATATTGTACTATATTATAGTGAATTTAATAAACATAATCGTAAAAAATGAATTGCAATTTTTTATACTTGCGTAAAGTTGTACGTTCGACTGAATAATATGAAATAATTTGGTCTTGACGATCGATACCTGTTATATTTATTATACTCTGGAATTGTCAAAGGTTTGATTTTTTTTGACCATGTCGATTAGTTAGGAACTGTCTTTCTATTTTACAACACATATTCCATCTTTAGTTTATAGAAACAGTTATTTAAAATAACTCAAAATAATAAATATTGAAAAATATTGAAACAGTGCGTCTATAACCAATCAAATAATACACCCATAAAGATATACATAACATTTGTCGACTACGTGTCGACCGCGGCATTGAACGTGTTAACTCGTCTCTCCACGAGTTTGTTTTCAACCTTCGCTCGTGCGTTTTCCGTCCGGCGACGAGAAATTTTTTTTTTGTATTTTATTTTTATTTTTTATTTCTGATGTTTATTTTTATTTTATAATGTACTCTTGTCAAAGAAAACATGCACTTATGGTCGTTACCTTTAGATGTTATTGTACAATGATTAATTTTTGTTATAAATTCTTACTTGTGTTCCGTCAAGACGTTTGTTTTTTTCCTATGTTTTATTTTTTTTTTTGTCACCGAATTTTCATAAATAAGTACCCGAACTTGTATCCGATGTACACAAGACCATCAACAGTAAATTGCGTTGAAGACTATTTGGCGTTAAATATACCTAATCTAACCTTGTTTGGCCGGCGAGGTGTATAGGCAATTTCGGTACATACTCGCGTTGCTCTCAAAGATCGAATATTATTTCCGTGATGTCAAATATAATTCAATCAACTATCGTGATTTGTTATGTTCATTACACTAATAATTATTTTTAATATTAATTTCTGAACTTTAATCAAAACGTCAGTGTTAGTTTTATGTTATTGTCAGCATCAAAAATAGTTGATTTTATAATTGAAAGGTGTGATTTTGGTTTCTCTAGTTAAGACAACTTATAATTGTTAAATTGTGCTGAATATTATGGTAAAATTGTTCCTCGAGGTAAAATAAAATATAGCATGATGGATGGGGGTGTTTATTTTGTAAATAAATTAAATATTCATTACCCCATTGCGTTCTCACAAAAGATATGAAATTTCATTGTTCAACTCTCGTTACAAATCAAAATCCTAAGTTTATACTTCACTAAGTTGTCATTTGAAAATTCAACGATATTGCCGATTGCTGCACATTGCTTGAGGTTTAACTTCTCAATATTTCAATAATAAGTGTTTTAAGGCGTTTCGCAATAACCGAAAAAAAAATTACTATATTTAGCTGTAGTAAAATAACCACCAAATAATTAAATAAATCCCACTGCTGAGTACAATAATGAATCATAGGTCTTAGTGAATCCAGTGACAAAAAAGCAGAAGCACTTCGTAATTGGTTATGTTATTTTAAACTATTTTAAATGAAGGTCAAATGTTAAGTATTTTACTGTCCAAAATATTACGATAAAACACTTTTTTTTTGTTTAAAAAAATAAAATCGTACCTAAAATCATCAATATCAATGTGAAATTATAATTATTATTTTAAATAACATGCAGTGAAAAACGTTTGCTTATATTTTGATAAAATGTTGAAAATGTATTTCGGAGCACTACCACAACATTGTGGTTTTTAATTTTATATTTTTTAAATTTATCGAGAGGAAATCGTATTGCGAAATTGGAGTTATTGTTTCAAAAGATAAAGTTAACAATAATATGGTCCCCGCACGAATTTGTTCAGTTTGGTCTATTAAATTTTGATGAAATAAACAACAATAACAATAATAATATATACTGAACAATAGTATGAAAAATATATAAAGATAAAGAAATTGGCTACGTATACGATTTAACTCTGAACAATTTCCAGTTCGACTTCTATCTTTGTAACGTCTGAGAAAATGTTTGGAAATTCATTCATAATAAACACAGAAGTTACGTCACAAACGAGCATAATGTGCGTCCATGCGCACCGATGGGGCGGGGGTGTTAGTTGTGCCCGGGAAGCCCCCGAAATGTTTTGAATCGGGCTCTTCAATTTAAGCCCAAGAGTAAGAATATACACGTTTTCGCTGTAAATATTATACGATATCATAACATTATAAGTGTACATGTTTTTCAGTTGTTATTTTTATAAAACGAGTATCGGTAAAAAGTATTACGAAGGTTAATGGACGATTTTAGTACGTGCATTTTATTTTTATTTTTTTTCAACTGTTCACCATAACCGATCGGTTAGCATCGTCTCCTACGAATTTGTCCAGCGGCTACATTAAATACGAGTCTTTAGCGCAGTACTCGGCGATGAAGCGAGGCTACTGATCGTGTAAATGGAAACCGAATCGAAACGGTAGCCAAGCCTCTAGAAACTATAATCATTCTCGTCTTAATCGTTGTGTCGGTTCAGCACTACTTGCCTTTAGGGTTTCCGACCGTTCGGTTGTCGTCTATCTTGACGTAGTCTTGTTGAAAAACGTTTAAAAAATATTAGCGCACTACGGCGAGATAACGCGTACAAGAGAAGACGTCCACGGATTCCTTTGCAACAAATCCGCACATACGTTTCAAACGAGGCACACTTTCTGTGACCGTCGAACCGACGCTATTTTTATCACATGGGAATTTTCACGGTCAAAAAAAAAAAAAAAAATAATAATATTGTTCCAGTCTATTTGTCCATACATATTATATACATAGTAATCGCGTGTTAAATATTTATATATTTATGTGCGCGCGTGTACGTGTACGTGTATGCTTATGCGAGTGTGTGCGTTTGCATGTGTATACGTGTATACGAATGTGTGCGTAATGTATACAATTCCTTTTCGGAGAAGAGCTCTACAGATTGTGAAAATAATATGATGCAAGAATAAATGTAAAACGTAACGCAGATGGTAAATATTCTACTCGTTTTACTTTTATATTTTTCTCCAAATACACGACGTATCCATCGTACGCATCTCCGCTACGAGTAGGAATATTATTTATGACGAAATTCGACGTTAACGTTATGATTACTACACTATTGTAGTAGTGGCGTTACACGTTTTTTTTTTTGGGTCACTCGCTATAGATTTGCGAACACATGTTCTGTCTGAAAGAATTAGAATAAAATAGTCTGCGCAGTAGCGTGTAACCGAATAAAATCGTTTAATACACAAATATTACGAGATAGCCACTTGTTTGATTTGAATTGTTTTTAAAATCTAGTCAAACGGAAGCAAGCACGTGGTTAGAGTTAAGTTTTGGGTGAAGAGAGAGGGCTGATGATTATGTAAATAATGTTATATTATTATATTATGTTACGCAGAAAATATTTAATGTTAAAGTTTAACATGTTAACATGTTTAACATTGTTTAACAGTTAAACAAAAGTGAAATAAATAATAAGTCGAAAAATTAAACAGTAAAATTAATATTCTATAAATAGTTTTTCAAATGTTTTTAAACTTAATTAAAATAATATCTTTTTTTTTGGATATATCCTAAGAAATCGTCATTGATGTTAAACTAAAAACATGATTTCCTGAATTAAATTTTTTTTAGCGAAGTCCTCAATTTTTCTAATGTAAAAAATGTTCCTTTTGCTTATGTTGTCATACTAGAACTAGAAATAATGTCAACAAATTGCAATAACTGTACAATACTGTAAATTAGAACATTCATGGAAATCATCGACCGTGAAAGTTGTTCTACTAATTTCCATTTAAAAATCCATAAACTATATTAATCCTCTTATGGAATCCTTAAAGTTCAGTCAATCGTTTGTATAAAAATATACTGTTGCTCTGGTAGTGAAAAAAGCGTTGTCAACAAAAAAAGAAGACAATAAATAGATGTAAAAAATTATTTTTTTATGAGACGTAAAATGATTAATTGAAAAGTCTGAGATGATAACAGTATTAACTATTATCGAATAATCATTTGTTACTGACATTATTGGTCACCGCAACAGTGTTGAAATGTATAATTGTTTAATTATGATTTTATAGTATATAATATTTATAAAAGTTAATAACATTATATTGATTATAATATTTTTTAATAAAATAATAATAATTATATAAATATTAAAATTAAAATCAAAAGTTAAAACACAGCGATCTAATTTACTTTGTATGACGATGAATGTTCAATTCAAAATCTGTCATACTTTACAAATATAATAATAATTCAGGTTAAGCATTTATTTATTTAATTATTTCTATGAATAAACCGTGACTGTGAAACATCTCGTTTTGTAAAATTAAAAAATAAAACGTATCTATACTATTTATTAAGATTAATCAATATGCAAAACAAACGTTCTTTTTGTTGCTGTGTATATTTTTCGAACGATTCGTTTCAAATTACACAATGATATAAAATTGAAAATAAAATAATATAATTTTGAACATTTGTTTTTTCATAATATTTCAGACAAATACACGCATCAATGTTGGACATTCGCAGGTGGCGTAAGACGTATTGATACATTTTGTAACTTTTTTTATACCTTCAAATGTAGTGAGAACGTAGAAAACCTATGAAAACGCTATAAACTTTCATACCCCGTAGTTATATAGGTCATGATAACGGAATTTGTTTACCGGTATTACACAAATAAACTTTGATAAACAATCATATTTACTTCATGTACCATCATTAATAACAAGAGTTTAAAATATTTTGGTACCCATGCCATTTTTATATTATTACATTAGATCACGCCTTTCGAATAACTTCATCTCTCCCATGACATCTAGTAATTCCGCTCTAGGGAATCGTGTCCTCAAGATTGGGATCCCTTGGTTATAAATCCATATAGATAGAGAGGTGAGTTTGTATTATACTGAGATATTCAATTATTTTATACAGACGGTATGAAAACAAATTTGTGGCATAATATTGATTTATTGTCAAATATAAAATAATACTTATTTAGTTTTATAATTTATTATATAATATGTTTTTTTTCCATCATGTAAAAATAATGATATGTAGTACATAGGTATTAAGTATATTTTTGTAATTATTTCTATTTGAAAATTCAATTTAATAAACAGATATCCTTATACCTATGTTTATTTAAATTTTATAAAGATTAGGTAATTTAATAAATATAACTTTTTCTTTAATACATTTTTGATATTAAAAATAAGTATTTAGTAGCTACAAGAAATTAAAAAATGTGGAATCAAAAAGTTAGTTCATAGATGTATTTATATGGTAGTTGGTAGATATAAAGATTACTCAAATCTTAATATATTTAAAAAATTTGTTTGATACTTCTAGAATATAATTAACTATGAAATATGAATTTTAATTAAAAAATTTTAAATTTAAACTATTTCTAGTTACTAGGTATAAGTAATAATTATATGACATCATAATTGGTAGTATTACTAAATATTAATTTGGTGAATTCGGTTTAAAATAATTGTTGTATTTTGTATTTTTTAAATGACTTTTGACTTTTTAACGATTTTTTCAATTTATCCATATTAAATGATTCAGAGTGTATAATGAACAATGGTTTTATAACCTGTGTTATATTTCTGACAGTTTAATGTAGTCCAAGATTACTTGCGATATTAATACTGGTATAATACCTGTATCATATGCTGTAATACAGAAATACATAAAAAAAAAAAAAAAATAAAAAAAACTACTGTGTTTTAATATCTCTAAATATAGATACTTCAATACTTGCTGATTTACTATCGTCACATGCATAAAATTTGTAAAATTATAATTTCAACTTGTTCTATTTTTCATGAATAAATAAAATATATTATTAATATAAATTATTTATATAAAACTAGTTTTAATGCAAAGCAATTTTAAACTAAGCATATTTTTCATTGATTTTTACTAATTTTTATAACAGATTATGATAAGCTATGAAACTATTAAGATTAAAATGGTATTACTACTGTTAATGGTAACTGGTATTTTTTTTTTCCAAATATTTACATAAGATATTAGTTTTTTATGCTCTACCTATTAGTTTTCTTACAATACACGTACTATTAACTCTTATATTATTCTTAATGTTCTAATTGTAGTTATTTAAAGTTTTAGATAAATTCAGAAATGATAATCTTGGTACCTATTAGTGTGATAAATTACTATTTAGAATAGTATTTATAGCATATAAAACTTGAGTGATAAGAATATCACTTTGTATTTTTTGTTTGAAAAATAGGAATAATGGATTAAAAATAAACTTTTGTTTCTACAAAAAATATTTCGTGGACACATTCAGTTTCAACGTAATTTTTATAGTTAGAAAATATGGTAATATTTAAGAACAATGAAAAATTTATTTTATTTTATTCTATTGTTTATATTGGATAAATTAGAGATCTCTAAAATATTAAAACCGTGCAAGTACGTAATCCATTATACTATTATGTTATAGTTTATTCAATTTTGTTTTGATATATTTTTCTTTTTTTTTTATTAAAAAAATCATCTGTATTTACAATTGATACATAAAAAAAACAATAATTAAATTGGTTAATATAATATATAATAAAAATAATAGATGACTTGATTGGCTTGAGGGGGAAACCGTCAATCAACAGTACCTCCTGTTTAATTTGGTAGGTTATGTGGAGAGACCGTTTTTTTTTTTTGTGTTAGGCAAGGGCGTCTCTAGACTATTTTAATTTTTAACCACCTTGGAGGGTTGTTGGGAATCGGGTTAAACAGGAAATATGAGAAATAGGAGGCTTTTGGTTTGACTGGAGTTTAGAGTGTAACTTTTTATAGTGTCGAGTTGCCATTTCATTGACTATTAGGATTTGTAGATCCTTTTTGGTCATATACCATGATGCTCCAGTTATTTGTTTTAGACATATAGACTGGAAGGTCTGTATGGGTTTTATATTGGAAGGCTTAGCTTCACACAGATCTAATTACTATGCGGCCAAAGAGGGATAATAATCGTCTTGTATAATAAAATTTTGTTTTCTAGACTCATTGAAGGAGACAGTAATGGACGTGTTTAACTGTTTTTTTTTATGTTTAGTGTAATGAGCCCAGGTAAGTCTTTTATCCAGCTAAACTCCTGGGTATTTAGTTGCGTTCTGAATAGGAACTAGTACATTATTGAGCGATAGTTGTGATCATTCGTTTTTACTAAAAATTTATCTGAACCGATTTATTTTCATTTATTTTAATTTTCTTATATTTAGTCCAGTTAGAGATTTAGTTGAAATAATGTTGTTTATTATATTCTGTTATGTTCGAATCTCTGTTTGATGCTAGAATAGCTGTATCGTTTGTATACGCCGCTAGTCGTATAGATTGTTTTAAGGGTATATGATGTGTAAATATTTAAGAATACAAGTGATAGGTCACTACATTGTGGTACTACCGCATTGATTTTATGGTAAGGCGGGTAAGAATCGTTATGTTTGACAGTGAAATATCGGTGTTCGAGGTAGGATTTTAGAATAAGGAATATGGGGCAGGTATAAACGATTTTAATTTGAATAAAAGTCCATCGTGCCAAACACGATCGAATGTTTGCGCAATATCAAGGAATACATCTGGAAAATGTTCTTTTTTTTTTCCAATGACGATGATATTTTATCGATAATTCTATGTATTTGGTATATTGTCGAATGATATGATCGGAATCCAAATGGAATATTTGGAATGATATTTTATTCTCTGATAATAGAGATTATTCAAGTAGTGTTTCGAAAAGTTTCCCAATATCGGTAGTAAATTTATCGAGTGGTATGAATTTACTAAATGCTTGGTTTTTCTGAGATAGGAAATTAAGACTACTGTTGAGAATTTCTATATTGGAGGAATGTATGATAATCTAATAATTGTGTTGTATATGTGACTTACAAGAAAAATAGTTTTATTTGTTAGTTTTTTTTCAGTATTTAGTTATTAATTAGATTGTAACCTGGAGATTTGTTGTTGCATAATTTAGTAGTATATGATTTTATTTCTTATGGTGTGATTGGTATTGCTGGTAATGACATAAGTAGTGGACTGTTAAGAATATTTTGAACTTTTTCTATGTGTGTTGTTATATTATCACTAGTGTCTAAGTCTGGTTGTAAAATGTCTGATAAGTGGTTTTCGAATTATTTTGCTTTTTCACTGTCCGTTATGACAAGAGTGTTGTTATAGTTTATTAAAGAGGAGACTATGCCTTTCATTTTGGTTTTGGATTTTATTGATTTCCATATGGAACCATTGACTGATATGAGTGATGATAGAAACGAATTCAATTGATTGAACTTAAAGGTGTGCAGTTCTTTTTTCAATTAATCTGTTATTTGTTAGGTTTTGATAATAAAGTATAATTTTTAAACCATGTATATATAAATTGTTGAGTATATATGAGTTCCTAATATTACTCACTATAACACAATATTTCAATCACTGCAATATATAATATATTATATTACATGTTAGATAATACGTTTGTAAAACGTTTTCTTGCAACATTTTGCTGTGGAAAGTCAAGAATGAAACTTTTTGCAGCTTTTGCAAGTATTTTATAAAAAATATAGAATATATAATATATATATCGAAATGTGCAGGGTGCCGGAAAACTTCAATAGTTGCCAAACCGTTGATGACATCAGTTACGTATTTACAGATAAGGGATCCAGACGGGAACTTATAACATTATATTTCATTATGCAGTACGAAATATTATAAATATATAATATTAAATACGACTATATGAGTATGTAGGTGATTGAACCTACTCCAAAAACTATATTGGACATAACTTGTTACTAGCCATCATAGTCTGTATTATACTAATAATTGATAAACTGTGGACGCCTTCGAAAAAATTTGAAAATACGCCACTGGATAATGTGTATCGTGAAAATCGCGTATGCGTTCGAATTTCGAGTCTGCTTACCGTAGTTATACCATTATTGTAGCAAGGTGGACTTTTAAGTATATCAAATAATATTGTCCGAACTATTTTGCGTATGTTTTTTTTTCGTGGTGCACCTGTGGTGTAAATACCATGTGTCCTAATGCTGATGGAAAAACAACGTTGTGTCGATGACAGGTATCGTACACTGATTGTTCGTTGCCGAAACAGAATGAACGGATGCAGGCGCGGATTAAATATGTCTGATTAGGGACGGGAGCATCAAACATAAATAGAGATTAGGTCACATTTTTGATTATATCTATTTTCAAAAGTTTTTTTGAATATGTACAAAAGTTTCTATTTAATTCAAAACAATGGCAGCGTATTTAAGTTTAAACACGGATACTTATAATTTTTAAAAACGCTCGTTTCCTTGGTTTACGTCAAACGCGGTCCATGTTCCATAAAAAAATGATATGGGTATACATTATATTGTAGCAGAAATCTAATGTCAATGTACGAGTGGTTGCCACGATGACGAGAACGGTCGCGAATTGAAATTAAAGAGCTATAAATAGAATTTACCGAAAACCGATATCATATTTACAGAATAATAAATATTTAATGTGGAAATATGCTATAGAAATAATTTTATGTTTTTCTCTTGTAAGTTATCATCCAATTGAATATAAAGTTTAATACAATAATACTACTATATATATATATATATATATATATATTATATACCAACTTATAATAATTAGTGCCAGCCTTATTTTTTTTTCAGATTTAGGAGGACCATTACTCCCTTGCCCCTCCCCTTGTATCCGCGTCTGAACGGGTATTCGCGAAATTATGAAATTAGCAATACGCAACAGCTGCGCAGTCGGGTCCGAGCTATAAACGTGTGTTCTGCGCTATTAAACTTGGCTCGCGTAATTTATAAGTTATAGGGTTTGGAACTTATTCCGCTTAAAAACGCAATGGTAAGCGCTAAAATATGCACTAAAAAACGGTAAAATATCCATAATGTTGTAAAAACATGCATTTAATATATATTTTTTGTTAATAATTATTAATTAATGTTATTGGCGTTAAAATTGTAAAAATTACCAAATAATTATAAGCGTGTTTCAAAATTACTCAATTTCTTGAAACAAGTACCTATCTTCTTAGTTTCTTAATTTTGTTTGAATTGTATTAACTTCACTGTAATCTACCACCGTCTTGATTCGGACGATTTTATCGAGAATCCTTCAGTTTTCCATGAACGTTTTATAATTACATTGGGCGATACGTATCGGCTGATGCGGACCATCGTATTTTCTAAGAATACAATTATTTTTCCAACACGAAAATCATAACGAGCTGCGAGTTACGATTGTATTTATTTTTTATTTTTATTTTTATTTGTTATTTTTTTGATAGGTAGAAATTTGTTTAGTTTTAAATTTTAAAATTTGAATAATTTATCAAAGTATGTAGAAGGAAGTAAAAAAAAAAAAAAAGATACAAACAATCACTTTCCTGCCAAATCTATGAAATATGCAAGAATATACACATTACAATTTCAGATTTAGAATCGATAAATGAATTCATTTCGTACACTGCTATATTTCAAAATAAATAGCAAAAGCATGCAAATGCTATAAGCCCCAAACCCTGTTTATAACCAACATCGATGTCACACTAATGTTAATGTATACCATTGCGATTGAATATTGAAGGTTCGATTGCGTATGATCAGTACCGTTCGGGCGATACAGTTTTGTCGTTGATTTCCATGGTGATTAACTACGGAAGTATTCGTTCCACGTTATGTGTTTCCGTGCCGTCCTGTGTTGACGATTTAATGATGGTCGTTGTTTTAGCAGTATCGAACGTGATAATAATACTCGATGTAGTTTCAATTCAAATTCTTTGGAAAAATTTGCTATAAGCGAATCTAAATTAATTTGTGTTTCCCATAAGGTTTTCGACCAAACCAATGTAATTGATTGCGCATTTTTTTTGGGATCGATCGAATAACGTGGATCGGGTGTCATATTAATAACTTGAAAAATATACATTTTTATTTCCTTTTTTAGTCGATTTAAAATAATGTCTCAACAGATTTTCAATAAAATGTTTGGAAGTTTCTTATTTTTTGCATAATTTTACTTCATTTAGATAAAATTCCATCGATTTTTCTAATTAGTGTTTACCTCATCGGATTGGGTATAGATTTTTCGTTTATCTTACGTAAAAACAACAATTCTTGTTGGATTTTCGAATTTCAATACTTCGAAGTGTAATGACTTTGTTTGGAATTAGGAATTTAGAACTGAGCGTGATTTATGAAACCAAATTTTCATAGGTTAGTGTTTGGTATACTGTAGGAATGGCTCGTGAAAAAATTACTTTTAAGAATATTTTTATTATGAAAACAAAAGTATAACGTATAATTAATTTTTATTTCACATTACATTAGATTAAAAATAAAATTAACTATACGTTATATTTAAATTTTAAATTTAACGAGTTGCATAATCACCGAAATATCTCAATACGTTCATGATTATATAAGTCATACCCTAAGTTATTTACCCAGTCACCCTGGGTTATTTAACCTTTGATATCAAAAACAATGGAATACAACTGGTGATATGATTAAAATTACATAACTCCAAATGAACTAATTTATTTTATAAAAATTGTACTTCCGTCGAAACCTCGTAATGTAAATTGAATTCGTACCATTTTCCAAAATATGAATAGAAGCGTTTTGAATACATTTATGTAACGTTTACGTTTCGGAACACACCGCGACGCAATTACTACGGAACATAATACACGGTATATAAATTCAGCTATACGCTATAATATTACAGCTCTGCGCGTGAAATAACGTCTGGCGGCGGCAACACATAAACATCGTAGGACTTTTGATCGAAACACGGTTGTTTTCGAGCGCACAATCGTGTACCTGTTCGACGAACACGATTTTCTATCAGTCGCCGGATAGCTGCCGGTTATTTATTTCGGTTGTAATGCAAAACATTCGGGTGCGGAAAAAAACCGCGTTATGCACGTGTTCCTAACCGTTGTCGTTACGGAGTTATAACGGTGTTTCAATCCTCTCCCCGTTGTTACAAACCGTCGTTACTGCGCGATGCGGCCGGCGGCCTGACGGATTCGTGTTGGTCCGGGCGCACGCAGTGTTCGACGAAAACCACTTGTGCCAGACAAACGGACATGATCCAAAACGGGACGGTAGATCGTCGGGCGTGGACGGCGCGGTCGTCGACGGTCGAGAACTCGGCGATCATCGAGCATAAGAAATGAACGCTTATGATCGTGCCGGTGGCGAAGCTTCTGACCTGGAAACGCGTTGGAAAACGGACGCGTCATCGCGTGCGGACGACACACGGTGCGCGCGCGAGGACGGCGCGACGTTTTACCTCCGGATGGATCGCGTCGAACTGGACGGCCCAAGGTATGGAGCTGAGACCGTGCGCGAAGAACACGACGTACAGGAGCATCGCGGCCATCAGGCACGCGGAACGAGCTGCGCCGGCGTCAACCGAGTCCGCGTTCCGGACGATCAGCTCGACGCCGACCGACGACATGAGCATGCCGAGACTGGAGATCAACACCAGTCGCTTCTTGCCGTACACCTCGACCGCGAACACCGTGACCACCGTGAAAATCAGCTGGAACACGGTTGATGGTTATCGCCGTGCCGCGTGAAACGACGATCATCGCCGGTCGGCGCCCCGACCCAGTGCGTTAAAAGTGTTCACTCGAATGCTCACGAAAAATAGTATTCCGAACACGTGTTCGAATACACTACACGGACCGTGTTCCGAGCACATCGTTTAGAATACTTTCAAGAGTAATCCGAGTACCTCTAGCTTATCATACTGTAAAAATTATAGATCTCGCGAGAAATATTTGAGATCGTAGATTACGCACATGTTTTTTGATTTTATTGTATTTTTACATGACAACACTGCACGGTTTGCAGCAATAATAAATATTAGCTTGTACAAGATACGACGGAGAAGTAATGAAATCAAAGAGTTGATTTAACGTTCAAAAGGTATTCGAAGTACTGTGTTCGGAATGTACTCGTTGTAAGATTTCAAAAAACTTTATCGAATACTTTCAAAATAAGTATTCCGAAAAGTTTATTCGGAATGGTACCCAAGTCTGATTACGGGGGCGGTTCGGTCCCCGCGTTTGACTTCGCGAATCGTGCGCGTCCGGCAATTATTGTTTTTCGCTCCGACGGTACTAAGTCGCCACTGCGGTGCCTACACTTTTGGCTGTACCGTGTGCGCACGACGGACCGTAAATGCGTTTCGATCGCACGTCGCACCGTAGTAAGGCCGCTTTCACACACTACGGTTTCGTCCGTACGGTTTTTTTTTCGCCAGACGTTGTTTTCAACAAGTTTTTCCCCCTCGAATCGTCTACGTACGAATAGAAAGCGCACCATTGCCATGTGCCTTCTGTATCGTCGTTGGCGAATACGTAAAAAACAACGTGTACGTAAGTACTACCCAGGCGTCTACGTCCAATTCCTGTCTCTGTAGAGATCTCGAGACTTAATATGGATCTGCATTCAGCAGCAGAAATCAAAATGTTTGTACCAATATCCATTATTTTAAAGCGAAATAAATGATTTCGACAACGGACGGTGGACGATTGAAAACCGTGTAGTGCGAGTACGCGCGCCTAGTCACGTAGGTTAGGTTACTGATAATTTAAAACCTAATAATTACCGATAAGATGGCACGGCGACCGTACGGAAAAGTTCCGTCTGCGAGAGCCGCGATTAGTTTCATGTGTTTACTGTTAATCCGTACGCGTACGGCGTAAAACCCGTCGTGCGTGAAAGGGGCCTAAACGTAGGGACGCGGCGATAAGGGCGTGCGGCAGGACACGCGGTCAAGGTTTTACGGGCGGTAAAAAAAAATAAAGGGTCCCCCGTCACCCGTCCCGTGAATGCGCACGTGCGCGGTGATGAGCGTCGGGCGTCGGGCGCGCGCGGTTTCGGCCGTTCACTTGCAACGCGGCCACCAGCAAATCGAATTGGTCGTGCGACACGCAGTTGGTGTTCAGTTCGTTGAACATGCGTCTGATGCACTTTTCGAACACGTGCACGGCGCTGAAGTCGCGGAACACGAACAGGGCCAGGCTGGAGAAAACGCTGTTCCGGTGTTCCCTTTCGGCGAACAGACACCTTATCGTGTCCAACGTCGTGGCCGCGGTCTTCTGAAAACGATAAATCAACCGTCTGCTTTATATTTATACATACACGGTTCCCGACACGTTTCCACGGTGCGCACCGAACGCCTCTGTGCCGAAACCGACTGCTGATGCGAAAACGTACTCGACTTCGACGGGAAAAGAAATAAAAAAAAAAAATGTAATATCGTTAAAAGCGTACGGAGAACACAGCATCGGTCGAATAACGGGGTATAATATCGTGTTGTTGGAAGTAAGAACGAAATTATTGATTTTTTTATTTTTTAATTTTCTAACGTTTTCATTTCATTTTTTTTTTTAGGTAAAAACCAAACGAGTAGTAAACGAAACACCGCGTGAAAACTGCATCGCAGCATTGTTTGTAATGCCGTCGGACGTACGTTTTTACAGTTATCTTTCTTTTGGCTCCGTGAAAATAGAACACGACGTCTAAGCGTCGATTGACGTTGATATTTGTTGACGTACGGTGGGGGAGGGGGGATCTTTCCGCATTCGGTGAGTACCGCGACGGTTTGTCGGGCGGTCGAATCGAATCAAAAAAAATCAGGTCAACGTGTCCCACGTGATCGCTTAAACGACCGAAAGCTAAAAAGGAACCGCAGTAAAATCGACGGTGCAGAACGATAAATAGGACCGTCAGAATGCCGTTCTTCCCGACGTCGTAACGTTCGCTCGCCGCAGCCGTACCTGAGTCAGGCCGACATCTGGACCCGAAGTCGGCGGACGACCGGGTTCCGTCCGGGAGTCGCAGTAATGTTCGGCCGCGATGGCTGTCGGTCGGCGACGGGCGCAGCCGATCAGCACCAGCGACAACAGGTTGACGAACACCGCTCCGGCCATTACGAATCCGGCCCGTTGCCTCGTCATGAGCACGCCGGACGCGCGCGAGATCAGCGTACCCGCCAACGTGAAGGCCTCGATCAGGCACAGCGCAGCACCTGCGCAGACACGCGATCGTTTTATCCTTTTCCTTAGCCGTGCGTGTCCCCAAAGCCCTGGGAGACGAAAAATCGATCGTGGTCCCTGACTGCGGTTTTACCACTGCCCGTGAGTGGCGCGCAGACGGACCACGTGCGCCGCAGCAGAACCGATGTCGGGCGGCGGACGATTCAACAGTTCAACAGCCGTTTCGATCGAACGCACTCGAAACAGTAGTTGATCATTTCCCGATGAGAACGCCGATCTACACGTTTCCGCGAGTTCTCCTAAAGGGTTACACGCGCGTCGGTCGTTCGTTTCGCGTCAAAACCGTATGATCTCGACGCGTAACGTTTTCACGACATTGTCGCGGCCGGCGGTTGCGTTCCGTGATGTAATGTTGTTTCGCACCAGGTACGGGCAACTCAAAATAACTAGAAGGCCAATTTTTAGCGGACTTCAAACCCTTGGCGGGTCATGGTAAAAAAAGCAAAATCGAAGAAAGATCGTTGAAATCGGCCGTAAGCGTTTGTCTCAAATAGTTTAATTTTACGACTGAACCAATGCAATAAAATAAGTGCCTAACACCTACGTGTTAGCCATGCCGATATGGATATTAATACATAAATATTATATTGGTACATTTAATGATTTAACTGGAGTGTTCGATGCTAGAGCAATGTACAATATATACATTTTACGATCAACATGATAAAATGAAATACTGTTTAACGTTTAAATGTTAAAAATGTATCACGGGCCAGAAAAGAAAAGAGCCGGACGCTGCGGCGCTCGCGGGTCGCCAGTTTCCTTTCTCTGTTATACACAACCGTAGTTCGAGTTGGCGATATTGCCGCTATCGGAACACGATGTATACGTATCGAACAACAATTATTTTTGTATTTCAAAACGGTTAAATGCAAAAACTCGAACCACCGGGATCATATTATCCAACAAGGTAAATTGATTTTAGTCTATAATTTAAAAAAAAAAAACTGTCAATATTGAATTATCGCACATTCTGAACGGATACGGAAATTCAAAATTTATTTACTGTCTTTGTTTATAAATATTTTTATCGAGGTTGAAAATAAATAAGCAAACGTCAGCATTCGCGAAAATAATTTTAAATGTTGTTTTCTTGTTTTAAACCAGTTTGACATAAAGAAATACCGGTACACAACGGTCGCAGTATAAAATATTAATGGTAACAATTTTCATTCATTTAAAAATGTTGGTGTTTATTTCATTCGTACATTATTGCTTAATATTTTATGTTCTATTTTAAATCGTATATTATAATCATAAGCTTACAATTCCCATTCTAAAAATGTATTTATACATTCGAAGTTAAACGAATAAATTAATGTGGTTGGAAAATGGAAATCAAATGCAATTTTACCTTTCGCACGCATTGTGTATTCGTATCACGTTTTCGGTACTAAAAATGTTATACTAAATGTAGCATATCATCGTGAGTTACAATTTTATTTACGGTGGTAATAAATTAAAATTCTACAACGGAAAGTACTGTACGTCAAACTAACTTAAAGTATCATTCCTTTTACTTTTATATAATTTTCTTTGATATATTAAATTATAAAGCTTTGAAAGAGTTCCATGTATACCGCACACCGAATGTAAAATATATTGTATTTAAAATGGTAACTCTTAAAACAAAATTTATTTTTGTTCGGGTAAATAAATATCAGGATTATGGTATTAAGCTTTTAATGTATGTACTAAGGAGAGACCTGATACGATATATGTAACGTTTATTAATTATTGACCTCAAAATATAATTTAATAGTTTTTAGTATATTTATAGTTCATGTTTGAAACCTTTAATTTTATTTTTTTTTTTTTAATTATATCACTAGTAATCTTATGAAAAAAAATAAAACAATGCATAGGACCGTAAACTACGTACATTATACATGAGAAATTAAAATAATATACATTGTATACTTAAACATTGTTTTTCTAATGGGATCGTATATTTCGTTAGTCTAAATTAGTCAAATCAAGTCGTAAGGCTTCAGGCGCCTGAACTTTTTGAATAAATAGTTTATTATATACACAACAATACGGCCGTATACAAAATATTTGATTAGCACAATATTATTTTCATGCTATTCTGTAGAAAGGCAAAATCTTAATGTCCTTGATACCGAAATTTGCATTGTAAGCGTTGACACAATAATATTATATTATGCAACTTTTATAAATTTGCATTCTATTAGGTATAATATATTAGGTAATATTAGGATGTGACATAATGTCAGTCATCAGTTAAAACGTTTAGTTTCTCAATACTTTACATATCAATATCTAGGAGCTTGGACTATTTCACAATAATTATTTATAAACGGTATTCGGAACCGTGAATCAGATCATTAGATCAGATAATATAATTTTGCGAACATTTCGCATTGATATCCTAACAAGGATACGTTATAATATAACGTATCCTTGTTAGGATATCAATAATAATAATATTAATAATAATAATAATAATAATAATAATAATAATATTATTATGGATGAGAAAAGGCCTAATAATAAAAGCGGGGTTCCGTGATGGGCGCGCGACGCGATCACTTTAGGGCTATTTGTGTTATTTTAAGTTTTACCTTTATTTTTTCACGGCTGTGCACAGTAAAGTGATCGACGTATACAACGACTCGAGCAGCTCAAGAAAATATATCATCATTTGCGGAATAACGTTCGGTATTTTCTCTAGAGCTTACTTATGTTACTTTTTCATTCGTGATCCGACGAGAAACTTATTGATAAACAATAGATCGTTCACGAGCAATGAATAATTTCATACTTTAAAGCTAATCCATTTACATGGACAAATAGTAATAATAATAAAAATATATTAGTTAATAAGTAATAAATATCGATAAGCGTATACGAGCGTAGTCGCATTTCGGGTTCCCACACGGACCTGTTTAGTGGGGCTCATTATGTTTTCAAAGAAATAAACGACAGTAACAATAACAATAACAATAGTGTATTATTGAAATATATGGTACACGTGCGTTTTCGAATTCATTCGATGGAATAATACCGAACGCTTATCGTTATAGTACCCGTAGTGACAGTGCGCTACTACATAATAATAACAAAAATATCCCATTTCTATCGATTGGTATTGTACGCGAATTTTATAAAATCTTACATCTAGTTCAGTAAAAAGTTAAATATTTTCTACGATACCTGATCGATTTCGGTGAAATAATACGGAATAAAATCGTACACTTATAATGAATGAACGTGTGTTACGTTTTCGTATTCAGAACATCTAATGTAATAATATTGCGTCTAGGTTCATGTTTCTGTTTTTTTTTTCTTGCGGACACATTAGATTTCCGACCAAAGCGATTTTTCACTTTAGATACGGAGGCTTGAAGCTAAATATAAGATTCCGACCAACCGGTGTGTGTCTCTACTCCGTCGGAGACTATAAGGAGTTAGAGTGTACGGCACGTAGTAGATATTGTTTATTTTATAATGTTCCCCGAAGCTATTATTATTATTTTATATTATGCAAGTGAACACGATTTCAGAAATATCGTCGTTCGACACGTGTTATGGGCGTCGAGACAAACCGCGGAGAATCTCCTCGTGAAGCATCGGAATTTAAACCGTTGTAAATTGTCATTTTTTTTTTTTTTTTAATTATTATTAAAAAATTAAACAATTATGGAAATCATTCATATTTATGGCGGCAAGATCACGGGAACAGTGACAATAAACTGAAAAAAACTGGTACACGCGCGGTGCACGATATCATATTGGCGACCGAATATTATTTGCTGTACGGTTTGAAATGGGAAAATGTATTAGTAGCTCACTGAATAAAGGAACGGTATTAAATTATTTGTGTAAACACAGAAGCATATGGATGTACCTATCGTTGTGTTCGGCATTGTTGTTCAAAGAATAATATATTTAAAATGTTAAGTTATTCTCATCAAATGTATTATTTTGCAATAAACTTTTGGCTTAGAAACTTTACCTTGTTCTATAAATAACTTTACATTTTAATTACACAGAAATATATATATAAAATTAGTTTGGCGTTTGTATTGTATTCCAAGTGAATTTATTAAATTTTAAAATCTTAACCTTTAATTAAGTGTGCTATTCAATATTGTTTGGATCGTTAAACGAATAAAGCAATAAGCTGAACCGTATCTTAAATCATTTCTCGACCGCTATATTAAACTGCTACATAATATTGCGTTTTATTAAATATAATTTATTTAATTAAAGAGATAATTAAATCTAAAGAGGAAAATCGATTGTGCATATTCGTAGTATCTATTTCTTATATTTCCTATAATTCCTAATCTAACGTGATTATTTCTATCGATTTCTCTATGTATATGTTACAAATTTTTATTTCATGTGTTCTTTTTTTTTATATATCAGATTACGAATCCTGAAATGGACTTATAATGCTTGAAGCTAAATAGCATTATTTTTAAACAACATTATTTCATATTAAAATGTTATGACCATTTTTTTAAGAAATATATTACGTAAAAATTAAAATATTAAATTAGATTTTTATGTTTGAACATAAACGCAATCTATTATTTTTATTTACCGCTTAGGATCCCCCTAATAGCTTAGCCTTTGTGTGGTCTGTTAAGCACCACAATTCTATAAATACCATTATAGATCGTACACGATTACGTTAAAAGTTTAATATAATTTATGAATAAATAAGTACACGAGACGTTGAAATGTTCAACTTATAAATTGGAAAATTAGATATGATGAAACTTCAATTGAAAAAATAGGAATAAACATGTTTCATTTTGAAAAATATCTTTATGGTTGAGCTGATTGAAAGTTTTATTAAATATATATAAATTTTACGAGTTACTTCTTACTATTTATTTTAAATTACCGTGTTCAAAAGTCTTTAAGTTATTAAAATCTTTTTAAATAGTTGTATTTAAAAAAAAAAAAATGTTGATTTCTACCGATTATTGAATTTTTAAATATTGAATTATGTATTGAAAATTATAAAGGCAAGTTTTATGGTTATTTAAATTGCAGAAAAATTCAAAATTATGCCCAGGTATAATTTTAATTTTTATCAAAATAGAATTAAATTAATATTACGGTATTTCAAGATCAAAAATGTTATTTAGTAAAAGCGATAAAGTCTAAATTTAATTTTAATTCTTCCAAGAAAAATTATTAAGATAGCCGATAAACTATAATTTTATAGCATACTACTTAAAAATTGTAGACAGAAAAATAATTTTAAAACCAATACATTTTTTGATTTTGTTGAAATCGAAAAAAATATTATATTTTCTCACTATAATTATACATTCATTACATATTATATTATATAGATAATTTTGATTTTATGAAATCACCAAAAAATATTATATGCTATAATCTTCCATTAAATTACTTTAGTCTTACCGATCCAAAAAATCACGGGTAAAATCTAACCATAAATGTTTTGGTTTCTACCTGTTTCAGCAGTAAGGATAAGATGTTGGCTTATTGTTCTCAGATATTTTTGCTTTTAAAGTATTAAAAGTCTTTTTTCCTGAATAAATCCTTTTAATTCTTCTGAATTTTGTTACACCACATAATGGTTTTCGATAAATTCTTAACCGCTGCGGTAAAACGGAATCTATTTCTACTCTTCCTGTATTTATTTTGATATTTTATCCAACTAACTATTTTACTTATAATTAATTTTAAACTCAAATAGTCTACATTTTTATATTGAGCACTGTTGCGTGTTTGTACCAATTACAATTTAGAAATTTAATTTTTACTAGCACTCCGTTTAATGGCTTAGAAAAAACGAAATTAAACTGTACGGTAAATAATATTTAATGAGCCATTACGATCGTTTAAGTGTGTTTAAGCTAGGGTTATATTATTTCTAATTTTATTATGTACATTTTTACTCCAACTGCACGTCATACAGACCGGCGCGTTTGCCTTTCCCCACGTAGTTTCATAATACTGAATAGCAATACCAAAATACTGAACGACGTAATAGTTGACGTGTACGAGTACACGGATGACTCGTAGAAGAAGTATACGAGAAGCTGTGAAAGAAGTCTGATGATAAGAGATCCCATGAGTTGAAATAGCGTGTAGGAAAAAAATACATTTAGCAAGAAACATGAACTGTTCACATCAAATAAGTTACATCTCGACGTCAAAGAGAGACTTATCAAGACTTACTCATAATTGTCGGATCATTGCAACTCATGTACGTGAGACGTGGGTAATAAATGATGATGATGATGATGATGATGAAAAAAAAACTAAAACATGGTGCTAGAGGAATATGGAAAGGAAGAGCCGGATAGAACGAAAAACCAACGAGGAAGTACATGGAACTGTGTATAATAATAAAAAAATAAAACGTGCGACCGTAGATGCGATTGGAGTCAGGCGTTTGAAAATGGTTGGACATGCCCTAGGACGCCCGGGAGAAATGCATTATCTGAGAAGAGGATAACGATGGACGGAAAGAAAACACTGCAGGACGATCTCGGAACTCATGGCACAGGACAAATCGAAAACCTCTCGTGGAACTCGAACAGTACGCGAGCGGCAATCGGTCGGCACGGAGAGAATCGGAGTTATAGGGTTAGGGGGGTGGGGGAAATACGAAATAAAACGAGAGTATGTACGTTACCGCCATCGTCCTCGCGTAGCGCCCCGGTACTCACTTCGGTACGGCGTCCGGCCGTTGTCGTAGGTCACGATGTAGTTGGGCACGGCCACGGCCAGCGAGCCGCATCCGAGGCCCTGGAGCGCGGCGACCACGTACGCGCAGACGGCCGACCGGTACGGGTCGACGGTGGCGTCGGCGATGGACGAGAGGATGGCCGCGGCGAAGGACACGCACACGCCGTACGCCAACAGCCGGCGCGGGCGGACAGCCGCGTGGACGACCGCGCCGGCGCACTGCGCCCAGTTGATGGCCACCAGGTACATGACGGCCTTGGCGTCTGGTGCTGCGCGCGACGGCCCGGCACCGTGGCCGGCCGGCGGCGGCGTCCAGCTCAGGTTCACGCCGATCGTCAGCGCGCACGTGCTGGCTGCGTTGTCGGAATAAAAAAGAAAAAGAAACAGCGCTGATCAGCGTTACGGTGGTACGTTCGTCGGCGCGACGGCCATTTAGACCGGCTTGGGACCGGCCGGTTGTCGCGCGGACGACGTTTCGTGATCCAACGCACACACCGTTGTATGCACCACGTCCGCACGGCAACGGCCCTTTGGGCGATTGGACACCGCACGGTGGTCCACGTACGTGAACGTAGCGATTTTCGTCGGGACGTCCCTAGACGTTCTCGTGCGACGATCACGTGTAGAAACAATGTCCCCGGAATTTGGCTGGCCACGGTTATGTAGTCAATCCTAAGACGCGACGCAAGAGCGGGGGTGGGGGGAGAAATCGTCCAAAGTTATTGTAGTTTGCAAGTTTTTCGAAGTTGAACGGCGAAACTACGGCGAACAGAACGCGATAATTTATCGGCGCCTCGTTCCGTCGTTCGAAGCGAAGAAGAAATAAATCGAGTTGGATCCGTCCGATTCGGTGTAGATGGAAACGAGGTCGCGCGTCGTCCCACGAAACGGGTCCGTTCACCGACGTTATAGGGATTTCTAGATCGATTTCCGTCATGTCGACCGTGATGAAGAGTTGGTTTATCGATTTGAAAAATAATAAAAAAAATACCTGTGAAAACTACGGGAGTTGATTAAACAACGCAAAAACGAAACGATTGATTACAAACGACAGTGCAACACTGGCGGAAGACATAAGCGCTAAAATCGTATCGTTCATAAGTGCCAAAATGGGATAAGAATAATAAGTCATATCGTACAATGCGCCAATATCCTAGGTACCTGTGATCAAACGATTTCCAAATTTAGTGATTACATTTTAGAAACATACATTGATTCTAGTATATTTCCATCTGAAATTTGGGCTGAAATTCCGGATAATGAAGTTATATGAACTACAAATGCAGCTGAATCATATCATCGACATTTGAAAGACCAATTTCATGTTGCTCATTGTTCCGTTTATATAGTAATTGATGTATTATTAAAATTACAAAGCGAAAAATATTTATTTATGAACTCTCCTCCTAACAATAAATTAAGGATATCTCACGATGAAAAAATTGTACAATGGAAAAAATACCAGGATGATGAAATAAATCGTATGGAATATGCGAAAAAAGTGGGATTAAAAAATCAACCAATTTTTTAAATGTATTAATATTGATGTGCATGTACCAACTTATATTACAATTTACTACCAACATAATAATATTAATATAATATAATTTTATAAGATATATAAATTTTTAAATAACTACCTACTTAATACTTATATAAAACATTAATTTTGACGCATATGATATGTAATTTTTGCACCTTTAGCGCTTATGTCATATGTTGGGTATAGCAGGTATACAATATTAGATTGGCGCTTATATCCTACAGATTTTGGCGCAAATAATAGGTTATTTTTTGTACCTTTGGCGCTTATGTCATACAGCCAATATTTGTTTTCAATGAAATTAAACATCTTTAGGGTCCATCGCAATCCATACGCAGAGGCCTTTATTATCGTTTTACACCATGAAATAAATAAATCGTATGAACTTGAAAGTATTATTTTATCCACTTAATCAACTTTTAGCATTTAACTAAGAGAATTTTGAATCGTATATATTTCTCACTTATGTACAGGGAAGTTTTAAAACCGACAAATAGTTTAGCTATAATAAAATAATTTAGATATTCGATTTCCGGAATATTGGCAAGATATTTAACCAAATATTTGTATAAAACCAAAACAATAGAAAATTAATAGAAAACCAAAATACCAAAAATAAAAATAGTAATATGGATAAAAACAGTTGTTACAACACTTACTGAAATATTATTTTTTATTACGATTTATTCGATATTTTTGATCAAATTAAAGCTAAGTGTTCTTCCGGTGAAAGATTTGTTATTGATATCACTCATCCGAACGGCGAAAAAAGCTATGGTTCGTAACTGATCACGTAAATGAATACGAAGTTAAAACATTTATAAACTGTATTCCGGACCAACAGTCAAGCGCGTGGCTTTAAAATTATTTTTATTTACAATTTCAGATCTGATAATTTATAACAGTAATCATCTCTGATATTTATGAGCACCAGTACGCATTCCCTTATTGATACCGAAGATACAATGTTCAAGTGAAATATTAAATAATTTACTGTTATTATTGTTCTTATGGTGTGCAATTTCGCGAAAGAAATAAAAAAAACGAATTAGTAATTAAACCTCACGGGGACTATAAATCGTAAAGCGAACGAGCATTCTAAACGAACACCATCACTGAGCTCTACTTAAAGGACTTGATCACATCAGGTCCGATCGCATCACCTTTCCCGTGTAATAACGACCACGTCGCGCACATTTTTTCGCGTAACCGTGATTCTAGGATGCACTCGACAACGACGTATCGTTATGAATAATGATTGTAAATTATTAACATATTGCAGCCAACCGAGTATGTTACGAACGGCGCTGTGTACAGGCAATTTCGGTACATTCTCGCGTTGCATAGAATAATCAAGTATCACATGCTATTTCCGTGGCAATGAGAGTACATGCAGTGATAAACACCGCGTATTTTGTCACTTGGTGTGTTGCCTACGTTGGTTTACAAAGTTTATTCGGCAAATATTAAAGAAACCTGGCTTCGAGTGTTTCGACGAGTAATGCTTTTCTCATCAAAACTTTCGATTTTATCAGTAAAGAAACGTATATATATATACATATAGTGGCGGATCTAGGATTTTTTTTATGGTGGGTGTTTTATAACATAATATCAAGTTCTATGATATCATAGATAATGTACAAAAAGAAATGTTTTGACAACCGAGTAGCCGACTTATCAGTTAACCTGTTCTAGCTTATAGAAGAATTGTGTACCTTAAAATCCTGCAAGATCGCCGACCGGTTTTTGCTATGACATGGCGCGCGTTCTGGTAGTCCATACCAAAAATTAGCCTCTCGGGGGGATATTAATAATTTTTAAAAAAAATAAACGGAATGATGGTTGCTTAAGCTCCCAAGCACCTCCTCCTAAATCCACCACTGTATACATATATTTTTATATTTATGCTCCCCCCCCCCCTCAATATAGTTTATAAATACCGCCGTGCTCGATCGCTATCAACTCACCGAGAAAAGACGATAACACATCTGGGTTTTTGTTTATCGATTTCCGATCCCGTCCGAACGTCATGGCGGTGTGGTGTAGCGCACGGACAAGTGATCGCGAGACCTGCAACGGAATTGGAAGAACTCGTGTAATACGATATCGTAAATCATTACGATGAATAACAAATATTGCGCGCGCCGTTTACATAGAAACCGTAGACGACAAGTTTCAGGTTTTATTGATGCAACGATGACATCCCGAGAACATCGCGGGGGCCATGAAATCATATCCAAATTCGTAACGACGACCGTATGGTATAATAAAATATTATATTGTACTGTTCGACGGAACACATCGTAGTTTCAAATCGTTATTATCATTTCATTTTATTTTTTTATTGTTACTATACCGTCAGATGCAAGTGTCGAATGATAAAACTTTCACAAGTGTACAGTACACCGCAAATACATATCTAAGAAAGTTATCGTAGTATTTTACGACCCAAACTTTTGTAAACTTTTTGAAGGTTTTCACCAAAATCATATCGCCATTGGAATGAATGTGGAATTTAAAATGATTGCGTTTTTATGGATGGATATCCAGATCCCTATAAAATGTGGTATATTAATTTGTTTTGGTACTACTTTGATAAAACTTGGTATTAGCGTTTAAACACATTCAACTGTTGACTTTTAAATAAAAATACCGCTTATTTTTCTGATGTAATTGGATTATACTTATACTTATGCTTTTTTTTTATATAAAAATAGAATATTAATTCAAAATTAAACGTATAATAATACCTATACATTATTTAAAAAAAAATTATTTTTAGTTTTTCTAGAGTTTCGGTGCCGAAGGCTAAAGGACATGATGTTACTTTTTCATTATTTTAATAAAGACGTTTAGTTAAAATGTCACTTGTTTTTTCAGTAGGTGGTAAGAATGCAGAACTGTATTTTCAGAAAATCTTTTTTCTGTTTTATTTTATTTTCATTAAATTTTTAATGGAATATATTGAGTAGGTCATGTGTCAAATTTATGAAAGTCAAATTAAGCCATAAATGGTCTTAAAACTAAAAATGAATTTCAATATAACTTAAATTTACTCATATATTTATATATATATAAAATAACAGATTATTAGCAGTGTATATATATATATATATATATATATCGTAGCCACTAAACTATATCGAACATTTTTGAAATGGAAACAGCTTTTTTTTACCTAGTGAAGTATGAAAATATTTTATGATATGGTCATTATTTTATGGAATGATCACTCTAATTTATCGTGTAATTTTTTTCAGTCTAGTTGTTGGCTGCATATACTAAAAATATATGTTTTACTTATTATAATTTTATAATCAATTTCGTTTGTCATATTTTGTTATATGATATTTATATTATAATTAGTTTAGTTTTGATATAACCAATAATAGTGTTATGTAAGCAGTTAAATAAATTACATAAGAATATACATATATTATTATTTATTATACAGATAATAGTTATTTATATGAAAATGTTAATGAGTTATGGCGACGGCTGTTACATTTAGTATTACTTTTAAAACAAGCACATTATTTAGTTTGATAAGCACTTTTGCATGCATAACTCAAAAATCTCTGACTTCCAAATAAAATTTTGACAAATAATCATACAATATGTGTACTGTACACATCTCATGTATTTACTACATATGTCAAATTGTTATGTGTAACAAATAATTTAGTTCCTGTAACATTTGTATAGGATTGTTTTTGACCTGTACGTTTATGAAAAAAACACACGATTATCAAACTAGAGTGGCCGTTTCATAAAAATGTGATCATATCGTGAAATATTTTTGTATTTCACGAAGTGTGAAAAAACCGCTTCTATTTCATGTGGCTACAACAGATTTCGCTGTTGATATTTAAATGAAAATTAAATTACAGTGGTGGTGACGTTTGTGAAAGAAATATTATTGTACTTAACTGATAAATATTTGCTCATAGGTAGGTTTTCTAGATATCGATTAAAGTCATTCGGTTTGGTATTGTGATATATTATTGATTGTTAAAATTCACTAGTTAAATGATGATATAAAATAAATCATAACAAATATATACTAGTGTATATACATATGCTATGATAGCTACATTATAACTAATTTGATTTTATACAGATTTTTTCGCTAATTTATTAGGAAACAATGTAAATACATTTCGTCGTTTTCAAATATACGATGAAATATTGTATTTATCGATGTAATTTATATATACGTATTGTGATAATATTATACAATTGAGTGTACTGTAACTAATATAACCCCGTTCAAATATGGATACTCAGTCAAATCGTAGAAACTACGCTAACGAAACAATTATTCATAACTGCGTGACGTTTTTTAAAAGTTGTTGTTTTTGTAGAAAGCGAAAAATACGTTTGAATATAAATATGAATCTTTATTGTTTCTGAAAACAGCATGGAAAACAATTGAATCACATTAATTTTCTGAAATTATGAAACGAAAATAAGTGCAGTAGATTTATTGACGATTAAAATTATAACCATTTAATATTATTTTTATTGAAATGTTCATAAATTGTCTACCATAGCTGTAGTATTTCTAAAACAATTTGCTAGTTTATAAAATGTTTTATTTTAAAAATATTTCAAAAACATTAGCTATGGATAAATACTTATTTCTGTAGCGATCGTTTTAGGTTTTTTCCATTTATTCATCCATGTTGATTTATTATATTGCTTTTTCGTTCGCAAACAGATTCCTTGTAGAACGCTACTTACCTAACTTACAATAGAAACAGTAATACTCTTCTTCCATTGAACGCCTCGAGTACAAAAAGTATTGTCGAACAATTTAGCTATTCGTTCATGAATAAAATGGGTCCGTTAACGAATCGACTGCTTATTAGTTTTTGTTTATTTACCGAAATGAGTTCGTGGTGTAAGGTAACCGAAAAATGTAAAATTTTCTCTTAATTCAACTTCTAATTATAATATATACATTTTTGATGAGTTATATTTGTATTTTTTTTTTTTTTTTAAAACATTTATATTATTATAATACCTCAATATAGTCGGTCTCAATGAGAACGCGTATTTCACAACGACTTATATGATGCGCGTAGATGTTACGGAGAGTAATATTTGTATAGATGACGGTTAACACGGTTAACGATTGTATTCCAGTAATCTTGAAAAATTGAAATGTTTATCCATCGGCACGTCGTACGCACTCAAAAGAAGTAGAACCGAGAAACTTGTGTATTGACTGTATAAAATAATAATTAATCATCGTTCGTCTTCTATCATCATATTGACTTATACACCTAACTCAATTTATCACGTGTCTTATGTACGTGTAAAACGGTGTGTGTGTGCATACGATTGTGTTGAGAAGGGGGTTTATATACTATTAAAAACGAAATTGTATCCCTCGCGTCTTCTTCTTGATATTTCAACTTTACGAATGCCAGTCTCTTTTTATCTCATCGCTTTGCAGCCGTGGGCTCGTACAATACACATGGTACATTGAGACATTCGGAGTCCTGCACGGGTTTTATATTTATATTTTCGGCGTGTGAAAAGTCAATTCTCTTGGGTCTTCGTGTTCGTATACAAGCGGAAAACTTGATTCTATTGAACGTAACAAAATAAAATTATCAACACTCAAGTCGATATTTCTTGTTTACAGTGCGCGTTTAAGCGATTATCGAAATCGGTATTATCCTACAATAAAACGCGTTACGAATTCCGATAGACATACGAATGATAACATATTAAAACGGGTCTGTCTGTTTAACGTTCGCCAATCTAGAAATCATAACTCTTGACTCTACGAGTAAAATTAAGAAAAGGCATTTTCAAATGAAACTTTAATCAGTTTTTGTGTTTTATAAAAAAAATGTTCAAATTTTATTTCCCTTATTTCTATATATTTATTTTTTTATCTAAGAATACATCAAATATTTTTTCTTCAGATCTGCTTACTAACTATATTTTACCTCTCCAGCGTTTTAATGTTTTAATCTGACGCCATTAAACACCACCCAAAAGGGGTAAAAAATAAAAAATAAACGAAAATAATGCGTACGTACATATATTATAATTCTTGATAGCTCGTTACACTAATTTGCGGTATTTATTGAGGTAGGACCCATATTTTGAACCGCATATTTTTCATGACTATCAGCGTTTTGTATATGTTGCATGACAGGTCACACGTATCAGTGACTCGTTCAGGCACGTTTATCATGCCTTATCGGTAAAATGTTCTTTCACACAAATATTTAGTTAGTTACGTTTCGACTTTCCGTCTATGAACCATCGCGTGTAAAAAAGGTCGTACACGGTCAGTTTTGAATTACAACCGATGTGATTGACTGTCAAGACTGATCATATTTTGATATGATTGATACTGACTGACAATCTATTTTTGTGACTCTCGAAATTTAAACGAGTTTTAAATGCAATTACCAGGTTCAATTCATTTAGGCAACTAAAACTTCCGCTAGTTTAAAATGAATTTAGAAGTAGAAATGCAGGTGATATTATTTAGTGGAGTGTCAAAAAAAAAAAAAAAGAGAAAAGAAAGAGAACGCTGAAGTAATCATCAAAAATAATGAAAAAACGATTTAATTTTTACTAATATTGTACTATTTTTGTGTTCGAAAATAGGTTCCATGATCTTATATATTTGTGTGGTATCGTACCAACTATTTTTATGCGCAGTATTGAATTATGCATTTCGTGCAGTATTGGATTGTGTTTGAGTCAAAATAAAAAGGAGAGCACCGTTACAATTATTTATAGTATATACAAAAAAAATTGTGTCATCTTACATTTATAATTATAAGTGTAAGACAAAACATTATAACATTGTTAATTATATCAGGTTTTGTTATTTTTTTTTTTTTTTATCACACAATCGAATTATTTTCATTTCATATATTGAAAAATATGCCATTATTTTGTAGCCTTTAAAAATGTTATGTTCAATACAATTAAATATTTTTTTATCCATTTTAAAGTAAGGTTTTTTTTGTATTTTGAAATCCATGTTCTTTCCCATATTATACTATTGAATAAACTATCAAAACACAAAAAGGTTTACGGGAAGTAGAATATTTTTATTATTTGGACAAATCGTTCTATTTGTAGTTACAACAAAAGTTGAAGATAAAAAAAAAATAAAACATAATGATAAATATTTCATAAAGAATAAAATACTATTATTCATAAAAACAAAAAAAAAAAGTAAATTTCCTTGTTATTAAGAAGAACGCGATATTAATTTACCAAGAGCAGAAACTTTTTTATAAATGTACTTATTCTTTAGTTATTTCGAGTTGAAATGTTATACGATTAAGTGCAGATGACATAAATGTTAATAACAATTTTTCGAGCTTTTAGAAAAGTATAACACTATAATGTTATAAAGTAGTGTAAAAATGTTATAAACTATTATTTTTTTCGCATACGCATGCGAAATACACTGTTCGAGGTAGAACGAGTAGGAAAATAAATGATTTTTCGAACGATAACATTTGAAATAATTATCGATTAGCGTACGTGTTTTGTTAAACGTTACGCTAGATATGTATTACACACAGACCTACTCAATACTCAAAAATAAATGTTAAAAATAAACCATCCGTATTGGTTTTGCATTATTCTTTTTTGCACAGAGCGCAAATCATCAAAAGTCGACGTACAACAAGCTGTAGAACATTGGAGAGGTTAATCAGGCATCAGCGGAGATATGGATTCGGTTAAATGATTAATGCGGAGGAATAAAATACGACAGAACGCAATTATCACTGCAGCCGATGTAGATTTGGAGGATTAATCATTCGTAGTGAAAAGCTGAAGGGTACTAGAACTGTTAAAAACGAACCGCCGACTGTTGGTGTCGAAGGATCGTGGACTTAAAAGTAAATACGAGCGTACGTCACCGCGTAGGTACAGCACCGACGTGAAAACCATAAGATGTGGGCTAAAGAGAATATATTTGAAAAGTAGAAAGCGTTATCATGAACGTAGTTCTAGTCGATTTACGCACGAACCGTACTATAATTTTAGTAATAAACGAGTGATAAATAATAATCGTACGACTTTTATTTCGCATAGTTTAATCATGCATGTTAAAAACAGCCGATCGACATTGACGTTCAGTACACCTTTGGATTTTATTTACCCAATTCTTAGAATTCCCTAGTTATATCAGTAGAACGAATAAAAACAGTAAATAAACGTTAGTTTATTTTTAACGACACTTGAAAACGTAAAAAGTACACGCGCAACGTGCAAATATGCATTAGGTAACGCATTTCGGCGATAACCAATCGTCACCGCGTACCACTTATTCAAATGAAACCGCTACCGAACGCTTTGCAATCGACAATGGGATCCGGCGATGTTTTACGCGCAGCCCTGCACCACGGCCAACGATTTCTTCTGTCCGTTATCGATCAAATTTATCGGCACGTTTGATTTCTCTTCGTTCGAATTTCGGCTTTGACATTTTTGATCACTCTTCGCAGTAACAGTGCAATAACGTGTATATGGCTGGGATTTTGATGCAAAAGCATATTTTTTTCTGGTGCATAGAAACGTTGGTCCGTAAGTATAAAATATGTTTTGGGTGATACTGATTCTTTTAATGTAATTTTTATATATCATTATTTTTTCCATTTTTTGACAAAATTAATCTTTAATGCATTGTTAGAGCATTTTTTGACGATTTTAGTGCATTTTCTTAATTTTAAGAGCATTTATAACTTTTCATAAAAATGATTGATAATTACGAAAAAAGTATATTATCCACAACCGACGACGATCATTTTTGTTTCAAAATATAAGACAACATATCATTATACAGTGTAATAGCAATTTTGTTCAGGTTAGTAACAATGACTAGCAAAAACATTTTAAAATATTAACATTTTATTTTATTAAATTATAATTTAGAATGAATGAAAGAAAACAGTAACATAACAGAAATAAACAAGGTACCTACAACGTACAACACTATTAAAAAATATAAATACTACTGTAGTATCATTTTAAAGTTTTTTTCTAATTTTGAATCTATATCAAATATGATTTAAATGCATTTTTATGGTGCATTTTTTGAGTTTATAAGTCATTTTTGCATTTATTGAAATCCCTGCCCTAAACGTGTGTCTCCGATGAAATGAAAATGTCACACCGACGTGCAATCACTTCGAAAAGGCGTCTTGAACGTATTTCAACAAAATTTATTCGCCGTTGACGTACGTAGCCCCGTACGCTTACGGGTCGAAAGTCATCGTTGACGGTACGTTCCGTTGAAACTTTGACGTCTCGTCCACGTGACGAGTCGATCACGGGTGACACCGCGAAGCGACGGGCTTTTTGACGAGCGACACGGAACACACGGCGGACGAACGATGACGAATACGATTTTAACGTTTCCGTTCGGCGTCGAGGCCGCGTGATCGGGAGGAGAAGAAGCCGAAAAAGTTCACATCGGCGACGACGATCGTTCACGATGGGTCGATCGGCCGCGACACCGAAAGCGCCTTCTGGCGTCACACGGAACGGCGCGGACGGAGACGGTCGCTCGTTAGGGCGAAACACGATATTTCGGACGCGGTTCACGAGGATTCGACAACGTGCGCGTACACGTGACGCGTGCCCGGTGGCTGGTCCGTACGCGCGTGGGTTCGGCGACGATTATTACGCGGCGGTCGCGGTGGGGCCCGTCAGACGAACGCGCGTCATCCAAACGCGCGGTTACGAATACGAATTATTGGGCTAGGATCGCGTGGAGAGCGTTAGCCAAACGCTCGTTTCCAGTCAGTGTTCACGTGAATTACAGATTTTACGCGTTAAGCGCGCGTATGAACTATAGTAATAACTTGCAACTGTGGTCGGTCGTGTTTTGAATTCCGGCGAAGATGGACGCAGCAGAAGCTGTATGGACCATATATGCGGACGAACGCAACGCCGCGGCGCAGGAAAACAGGAAATAACTGGGTTCGTCCAATTTTAAATAGCAGACTAAGTACAAGCTTGTACACCGCGCTGTATCCAAGTTTAAGAAATAAATTAGTACAAGAACTTTTATTTTTTCCTCTGTATAACCTTCTTCGGAAAAAAATGAGTACTATTTCTTCCCAAGCGTTTATTTTTATTATTTTATTTGAGTTATCACGACTGGTCATGTCCCAAATCGAGGGCCTTTCTTCGATTTCTTCCATTGTTGACGAGAAAATTATGTAACGCCTTGAAACACGCGTTGCAACTGAACACGGCGATGTAAACCTGTACAACGCTCAAACCCACGTTTACTTGCGCTGACGCGCGTTGATAGGTTTCTTGCGTTATCACAGTGTCGAACGCGCGTTACCATGTGTACAGTTAATAGCAATCAATATTAATTGTAAACGAGCGTTTGGCTAACGCGCGTTTAACGCAGTCCATGTGAACCTAGCCTTACACTAACTGTACACATGATAACACGCGTTGGTGAGTGACTCGCGCTAAACGCGCATTGATAACGCAAGTACCTAGTCCACGTATATAGGACATAACTTTTTACAAGCTATCATAATTTATATTGGTTATGTATAAGCTTTGGACCCTCCCCAGAAAAATTTGAAAATACGTCACCGTGCACGCGAGTACCGGCTTATTGTATCTTCGTGGGGTCAGCACCGTCGGGAGGAAAACGATCTTTTGTGATTTTTCGTGTTGCCGGATCGCAGGAAAACATCACTTTTCGTGTGCGCACGTTGCATGCTGGCCGACGGAAAAGCCATTATCGAACACGTACGTCGTGAGAAAAAACGGAACACGCCAACAGCGTTTCCGTCTACCGTATCCCATCGCCCGTCGTACAACGTTCGAATTTTCATTTTTTTATATTTTTTCTTTTTTTTATCTTTTCATCGTTTTACGTCATCTGCATATAAGTCGGATCGTACGGCTCACGTCCGACGACGGCATGCGTCTCGAAAAGCCTTCTCGGGAAATGAGCAGGAGGAAATTTCCTCGTAAGCCGTTACACTTGTTTGTTTTCGACTCGAGGTTTTAAATTAGAAATGTTTCCATTGTCATATTAAGACGACGGGAATGTTAAAATCAACAGCTATAACAAATGTAACAGCACTACAGTAACGTTATATTTGACTTAACGGTGCGTAAGAAGTCGTTAGATTGTACGTTGATCTCTTTTTGAGCCAAGAATTGCTATCCCTATCGGTATTATATGCAGCCGATTACAATATTGAAGTTTCTTTATGCGAAACGTATTGTTTCAGACAGTTACCGTATATAATAGGGTTTTACAAAACAATTTATTTCCTTTTACTATGTATATGCCTTGTAAGTGTTTTCATAAAAAAAAAAAAAAAACAATTTAGTATGTAGGTATTTTTTGTTTTATTTTATCTGAGATTTCGAAAGCCACCACAAAGTCAAAATATTTTAATTGAGTCCTTTATGTTGTATTACCACTAAATCAGAATGCGAGTTACTTTAATTGAAAAAAAAAAAAAAACAAAAATTCAATATTTTCTACTATTTAAACTGTTATTGATTTAACATTTTTAATCAAAAAATAATTACGATTTACTTTAGTGTTTTCAGTTTTTTACTTTTTGGTTAAATACTTAAACTTACTAACTGTTGAATTATTTGACATGTTTCGTCGCTTTGAGTTCTTCGAATCTAAAATATCCCCAGCTATTGTTCTAAACAATCGTGATAAATATATAATAATAATATTATGTAGCCGGTTATCATTTGATGGTCCTTTCTGCTTCACATAAAAATCAAAGTTGAAGAGCTCCAACAGCCTAAAATAATTAGCCAATGTGAAAACTGTCAGTAATATAGCCATACGAAAAGCTACTGTGGCTACCTCGCTGTGGTGAAAATCATAAGTTCCTTGACTGTACAAATTAACGCACAATCCCGTTAATATACGCACTTTTTGCAGGCAATCATCCTTCAATATACAAAGATTGTTCCGTTCAAAAGGATCTGCAGCGTGCCAATAAATCATTCGCCAAAAGTTACTTTGTGAATTAACACTTAAGTTGATACCACAACTGTTAGATACAGTCATCCAATAGATGACAGCCACCAAGTTTAGCCAGATCCTCTATTGCCACTAATGTCCAGGTCACTTCTGGTAGAATATCTAATAAGATGGCTCCTCCAGCAGCTCCTGATTTAAACATTACCGTCAAAATTCAATTTAATCACGTCAATGAACTCCATACAGTGTCATATAATACATATAGATTGACACATCCATATCTAATAATGTCAGAAATTTCCGAAATTATTTCATTTTACCACCAATAAAACAAATGTCATGACCTTGTTGACCGACAAATTAAATAAAAATCCAACGATGATCAGGATTGAGTTGTTAACAATTTCACGAAACTCATTCAAAATGCGGCTTGGTCTTCTACAGTCACAACTCTTGACACTTACTAAAACTTAGTCAGTCTATTGAAAAAGTAGTCGAAAAATTATTGCCAAAAAACATAGGTCAAGGTCTTTTTACCAACGTACCCGCCTTCCTTTGTACAATCAAAAATACAAAAAAATGGCCAATCATCTAAACAAATTGTTAGCTAAACACAAATCAAAACTATTCAAAGTTTTAAAACAAATTCCTCATTAAATGATGGTAGTCCCATAAACCCCTGATCAAACCAGTCTGGACGAATGATATAATTATGGAGTGATGCAAAAAAAATCAAACGTAGTCAAAATCAACCTAAATAAAATATAAACCCTTAAAAAAATAGCAATCAGAAAACTTTTAAATGCTCCCTCTTACGTCAAACTATCCACTGTAATCTAAAAATAAAATTGGTACACGAAGAAGTTATAATTCACTATTAACGCTTCTACAAGCACCTTACCTCCAACAGCAACCCTCCAATACGTAATACTGCATTTATTATATTCCTGGTAACCCACCCAGACGTCTAAATTGAAAATGGTGTCTTGTTCACTTTCTCCTCTCATCCAATCCAAATTCAGATTCTGTACCAGTAAAGTTTATATTATAAGTAAAAACAAATAAAAAAAGTCAATTCGACGAGTGTCATTAGTGAATGACTTCACACATAAAATATCACATGTAAATATTTTATTATATTATTAGTATCGTACGCGATTAACAAAACTAATTAATATGTATTCTACACTAACCACATAAAATTATTTTACCCCTAAAGTACATATTGTTTATTTAAAACGAAGAAAGAAAAAAAAAATTAGCCGGTCTGGCGAGAGTTTAAAATAGTACTTTGATTATATTATAATGATATGCAAACATTTAGATCATCTAAGCAATAATTTTCTCTCGTAAAATAAATGCAAATATTACTCGAGGTCATAAATGGTTTTCATAACTTATCACAAAATTTCGATGGCGAGTTTCGTAAACTAAGCTATAAACTATCCGTTAAAATGTTGTTTACATCTCTGAAGACATTTTTGAGATACGTCAAACAGTTGTACGGTAAATGTTTTAATTTGATATAAGCTTATCGTAAGCTCTACAGATATACCTCGAACATTTGGTATATATCGTACACGTATTAATGTTGGACCACGTGACGTGCATGAAGTGAGAAAAAAGTTGTTTACGATTTGGAAACTTTCATCGGATTAATATCGGTTTGTTATGTTGTGCCGTTTTTTTTTTTTCTTTTCAAATGGACGGTTTAAGCATGGTTTTCGCAACTGTTTGTTGATCCAAACGAACCGTATGGTCCGACAGATAGGAATACTTTTTATTTTATAATAATAACTTTTGACGGATGTCTCTATGGATAGTGGTCAAAATTCAGTTCATGTTTGCATGAAGAACTAAGGGCAAACGGACAAGTTCGTACATGAAGAGTTTTCGAAATAAAACTTTTTTCAGGCGGTCAATATTGTTAGTGCGATAAATTTACTGTCTGACGTAAAATTACCAATTGTTCGAAACAAAAAGAGGAAAAGGGAAAGAAGGGAAACGATGAAAGAATATTAAAAATTAAATTAAACCAATATTGTGTTGGTACAGTGTAAATCGTTCAAAAGCCAATATGATAAACGATACGATTCATAATAATCGTCCGAAGTTTCTAGTGCGTTTGGGTGCGGATAATAAATATTTTTCGAAATAATTACCAGCGCATACACATTATAACCGGAAAATTCTATAGTCTCGCTCAGAGCCGCCGGCGAAAATAAAACGCAAGCGAATCTCGGCTGTGGCGTTTAAATTTCGCGCAGTAGACTCATTACTCATTTTAGGTTCATTAAACGAACCCGCCACCACTGTCGCTGGCGGAGACCCGTACGGGCTCGAGTATGCGCGTGCGTGGGCGTGCCGAGTGCATGTGTATGTGTCGTCGTCGTCGTTGTATAAACCCTTTTACTCGTGGTCGTGTCATTAAATATTTTGCCAGTCGACCGCGTAATGGATTCCTCGCACCCGACTTCTACTTCACACTCGTCCCTAGAAAAATGCATAGTCTACGATATGTTACGGTTACTGTCAAGTGACCGGTGACCAAAGGTTATTTTTTCGCGTACAAATTGTTGTCTCTAGTTTTAACCGTATTTAAAATTCATATAGATCGAGGGTAACCAATAAATATTGATTTTTACAACAATACAATATTTATGTAATAATAATAATATTAATAATTATAATGTATATATTCAATTATTATCACAACGCTTATAATCAATTACTCTATGAGTATATCTTATGTATATTTGTATCCCAACGAAATCGTAATCGAATTTTTCAATGTAATGTACATGACCGGTTTTAGAAAATGTTTACTCCAAATAAATCAATGCAGATCGATTATTTGCTTACAGTATAACATTTAGTGTAAATAATACCAATAATATTAATCCGAAAAATCTACGGAATAAATTTAGAATCCTATTGATATTAAATTTTCTTTTCGATTAATTTCGACCATTAAAATTACGATAGTAGACATAAATAAAGATATATAATGATTTAAAGGATTAAAAGTGACGTGGCCCGTTATCTTTTCACAACTATACACAACGGATGCGCTTCACAACAAAGATGCAAAATCGCGAATGAAAAGATAAGTCGTGGATCGCGCGTTGACTAACGAAACCCATGTCCCGTCACATATTTTTCACTCGAAATATTAGTATCTATAACACCTCCAAGTAACTAAAGTGAGGAAGTGTCAAAAAATTGAAAAAAAAAATAATAATACAGGAATCGTAATATTTTTTTAAAATAAATTAATGCGTATATTTGGAATATTAAATTCGATCAGACAATTCCCGTAGTCAAAAATTATGATACTGTTAAGCGTCCAATTTATCTTCATAACGATAACAGATAACTAAATTTCAATCCATCTAAATGAAGATTAAAGATATAGAATTTTTTTATTTAGGTTGAAAATAAAAAGAAAAAATTGTTTAACACTTCAAAGTTTAACTTTATCCGAAAACGCCTTTGACACCAGTACATTACTTGGTACTTCAATGTTGTGTGTTGAAATAAATGTTGGAAAATGACATAATTACTAGTGGATTCTCAATAAATATGTAAAAAAAATGCATAAATATTAAGAGAGAAAGTGATTAAGAAGTGTTTTCCATCCAACTGTTAAATAACGGACTTTTTACGCGTGTATATTTGTAGACGTACAATTGTTATTCGACAAGACACTTGTTATACATGTTATATTGTACTTGTACAACGGACGAGAGAAAATTTTATAACAACGACTCTATATTAACAATACGGCACAGGAAGCAGTTGAGCAGGTGTTAGGTGCGACTGGAGTAGGTCGCCCCGGCGGTCTTTGCTGATAAACAACTGCAATAGCTTTACCAATCGGAATGAAAACAGCCGGAAAACGGCTGAAACGCAACCGCGACGTTAAGGATCCGGACCCGGCGAAACCGTGAGCAGTAGCCGCTGCAGGACGCGCTTCGTGCGACGGTCGCAGGACCGGTTCGCGACGAGCACGGGGAAAACGTGTGTTCGCGGTCAAGAGTTCGACTGCAGCCACGGAGACGTGCTCGGAACGCGGAATCGTATCCTTACCGTACGCCGGGGGCCCGGGCGACCGACGTCGCGATCGGATATCACGACGCCAACGACGCGTTGCCGCGGACCACGTGATACGACGTTCCGAGCGCGCCGGTAAGGAGAAGGGTCCGAGGACGGCGAGTGTCCTCCGTGCGTCGGCCGCGCAAGTCCCTCGGGTCCGCGGATTCGCGCGCGCGCGTCGGTCGGCCCTCGTACCGCGGTCGCGTGCCGTCGGCAGCAGCGGGTAGGATGTGTCGGGCACGCGGGCGGTCCCTTCGGTCGCGAGCGCCACGCTCGAACACGTTCGGCGCGCTCGCGACACCGCCGCTGTCGTTCACGGTCCGCCGGCGCGAACGGAACTGCTCGCCGAGAAGCCGGACCCTTTTGCCGATAGCGTTCTCGGACGCTGCGAGTCCCCGGTCCGTCGCGTTGTGTCCCGACGTTGCGTCTCCGTCCGGACAAACAATTCGTTCGTCGTGATCCGGTCGTCGGTGCCGATTTCGGAACAACAGTATCGATAACGCGTACCGCGTACAAATAAATTCGTCGAGCACCGTGTGTTTCCGGGTCGGCGAGAACGGCGAGCAACCGAGCACTGTCACGTGGAGGTAGGTGGTGTACCGCAGCGCGCCCTCGTCCTCGTCCGTCCAGAGACGAAAACGAACGTCGTACCCAGTGCGCCGTCCCTAGGGCCTGACACGTACATACGATAATGTATACATGTATAACGTGTATCGTGTAGATAAAAATATCTGTCTCGGCAACGACTCGGAGTCGAAATATGTTTTAGAGTAAAAAAAATAACTGATACCACGCAAAAGTCGCAGTAAAAAAAAAAAAAAAAATGTTACTTTTGTGAACGGAAAACGTACAGAAATTCTACGGTGCTTGGTATGTATAGGTTCCGTTTGTGAAATGGTTGTAAGGAATAGGGAACTGATCAAGGGGATACCCGAGGACCGAACTGCGCGATGTTTCAGTGCGATTTGTCGTGGTGAACGCGTTCGACGGCTGGTGGCTGCAGCGGCGACGATTCCGAAACGCGATTCCGTTTCGAAAAAATTCCTAAAAAGTTTATAGCACGAACCCGTGTTGCCCACCTCTTCACTCCCCCCTCCCCCATCACCAGTCGAGATGTCGGTTTAACGGTTCGACGTGTGCAACGCGAACGTATAATCTCGTCACGTCGCCAAAGCTCTTACGGTTTACGTTTGAGGAATAAAAGTCGAGACCGGCTGAAGGCAGTCATAAACTTACAGTAGTACGGCGTTATAAATTTAGTATATTTCATATTATATATCATATAGGTACACGTGCACGCGAGCGAGCGCAAGACCGCCGTGTTATTATTATCGCGGCTGTCCTTAAACCAATACCGAAAAGCTTTTGTTTTACGACAATGTATATACGTATTATATATATATATATATATATATAAATATAATTATAGCTTGGTAGCTCGGTATACCTAGCAGCTATTCCGTTGTTAACGCTTCAGTACGGAGTTTTTAGCCCGATAAATAGAGAGAGACAGAGAATCGCGTGGTTCATCGGGTAAATATGACTATGAAATAATAATAACAACATTTTTGGATAAAACATTTAAAAAAAGACGTTTATTACAGTTTTTTTTTTTTTTCTTACTCAGCCCGTTAGTCCTCAGTGCGCGTCTTAGACGCATTTAAACGATTATGTTTTTTTCTGGAAACGCTCGAGTTTTATCGCCGTTATATAACATGCTACAACATCACATCGGATCGGTGGAGCTTAACGACAACAATAACAATATCTTATTAATAAAAAAAAAAAAAAAACGAGCGCTGTTTTCGACGTTTTATATTGAAACGGAGGGAAAGCGACACTTTTATAACTTTATATTACGTTTTGTTGTATATAAATTATTGCAGAAACGGTTGATCATTCATTTTCCATTTCCTATAAATAATAAATTAAAACACTAATACCATGTAACCACGTAACGACGTTCGGAACAGATGCGAATGATATGGCAATAAGATTTGAGATTATCATTTTAGATTTGGAGTGAAGGCGATGTACAGTGATAATTTTTTTTTTTCCTATTAACTATTTCGGATAGAAAATTGGCTAAAAGTTTCATATAGCAACTTTTTTGATTCAAAGCTGGCTTGCAGTGGTACTTTAAAATAATTTACAGATAGAACAACATGTTTTAAATATTTGGTTAAAATAAATTTATATTTCGTCTAATAGAAAAATTTAAAAATTTCGATTAAAAAAAAAAAAAAAAAAAACTACCTACAATAATGATTATTGTGTATTATTGTGTATTATGTATTATTTATAATCTTTAGTGAAACGATTCTGAACAAAGCTTCAATAATTACAATAATTGTCAAAAATGGTAAAATTTATAAACAGTGTATTTTTGTACTGAAGCTTTGTTCAGAATCGTTTCACTAAAGAAAAATGAGTTATAATTTCTTTAAAACTTAATACATTCATTACAATTATCTAGTTCGTGGGGCGAAGGAATACCGATTATTTTAATTTTGTATTTGGCAAAGTTTGCCGATTTTGGATGTGATATTATTAATTATTTTTTGCTTGCCTCTTTCGGTATCGCTTATAAAATATAATTATTGAAGTATTCAAATTCAATTAGAGTTTTGTCAAATATCTATGTATGTATTATATCTTGATTAGTGGTACATAATACGCACGAATATAATGTATAATAATATTCAATTAATTTTGTATATATTACAGTGTTATATATATATATATATATATATATAATTAATTATACATTTATTACACTATAATATTCAATTCATTTTATATGCATTTTTTACAAAAACACGAATATAATGATATATTAAATCTAAAACGCAGTGTAATGTTTAATAGTTAATTTTAATAACGTATTAATATATATATATATATATATATATATATATATATATATATATATATATAATTATATATACCACGACAGTAATTGAATAATTAAAAGAACTAAAAAAGTGAAAGAAAGTATGTTCTCAATTAATATGTATTTATACCACGAAATTAATTAAAGTAATTTTTTTAAACAGTAAAAAATAGTAACAATTTATACTAAATAATTTGTTATTATCGATAAACTGAATAACATATCAAAATTAAAATAATTTTTTTAATTAAATAAATAATAATTTAAGTGAATTGAAGGGTTTGATATTGTATTTTAATAACACATACATTTTACAATCGGCGGAAATACAATAAATATACAGTTACGGCTCAGATGATACTATACATAAAAATTATATCTGTCCAATGAAACCGATGGCTATTGTATTTAAACTGAATACATATTATTTATTATGTTTTTCATTCAAAACTATATCGAACTATTTAATTGTGCTACGGATGACCTAGAATCGATTAAACTAATAAATTGCACTTGCGTTGACGTGCCACGTACTGCAGTATTGTAAAAAAATACATTCTATTACGTGAATTTATTGAATCCATAACATATTACTTTAAATTAAGCTAAAAGAAAAAAAAAATTGATTACGCTACCCGCATGGCGAACGTGGATTGCTATATTTACAAGCGATTGGAGGCGAACAAGTTATACGTAAACAAGTTATTTATGCAGCTTATTGTGTGTAAACATGACGCAGGTATACCATAATTTGCTGTGCATAAATACATGGTCAATTTGAATCTGATCCTCTATGATTAACTTTGAAATTGCATTTCAATTATAGTTGAAATAACACAGAGTTTATTAAACATATTTGACAAACGTGCATTAATTATGCATTCAGCATTGATAATTTTTCCGTATTGTTAATCGCCGTCGAAGTTATTTAGTTTCCCATTTAATCATACGTCACACGTGAACATCAATGTTAACCGCGGTTTTATATTTTAGATGTATACTGTGCATGTAATATTTATCGGATTACAGAACTAAAACGAGTGCACGGTTTGTTTTCTTATTGATTTAGTTACTTTCCAGAATGTTACAAAAAATACTAACAATTTCGGCATTTTTGACTTATTCACCGGGGTTTTAAAAGCGTAAATATACTTGCCAAGACCTACTTCTGTACCAGTGGCATTTTTGAACCAATTAAACGGTTGTTTGCAACTTTCAAGTCCGAGGTATTTTCTCGAATAACTTCGTACATTTTGTTTTCCGTTTCGCTTGAATAACATGACACATGCCCTAAAAGTTGATATTGACAAATTACTATATAATTATATATTTCGTATATATTTATGTAAACAAATAAAACGATGCATAAAGGATTAATGGTTTTTATTTTTACATTTAACGTTTAACGTACGATAGTGTGAGTGATATTAACATAGTTATAATGATAATATTTTAATGTTCTGATTCGCTTACATTAATTATGCTGAAATGTTCCTCGTACGGTTAAGTTCATTTTGCCATTACATGCTTTATTAATATTATATCGAACGTATGCCGTTCATGTTACTTTTAAAACTTATTTCTTGAAAAATTATTCTTAAAAAACGATTTAAAATCTATTCTGTGGCACCATGTTTCTTTTTAACCCAACAACTAATACGCCGTGTTCTCTCATGTTTCCGTTCGAACGACATCGGGGAATTTAAAAATATTATGAAAGTTATCATCCTGTATCTTTTATATTATACTCGTGAATGTTGCCCATGAATATTTTACAACCCATCTTACGTTACGATGAATCGAATTTTCTTTAAAACGTATCGATGTAAATCCCAATGATACACTGAGTTTAGCGCGTACCACTACTAAACACAAATTATCGAAACACACAATGCGGTTTCTCGTCACAGGATTCCAATACTTTTCTAAGATGTTTGGAGTAAAGATTATTTTTCTATAGAGTAAGTATATTATGTTATTGCACTGCTGTAGTTCTACTATGAAAAATATTTTTGAAAATATGGAAATTTCGAATAAATAATTAAACTATGATGGAGACTGATATGAGTGGTGTATAAATTGTACTGAAAATGAACGGCTGTGTGATAAAAAACATGAAAACAATTATATACTAATTTTACAGATGATTTTGATGGGGAATATTCAATAAATAAAGTTTAAGTCTGTAACACTTAATTAGTTTATAATTACTATTCAGAACTATCATGACTTAAGAATGCACTTATTTTAATCTTTTAATCATTATTCAAGTTCATAAAAAGAATCCTGAAATAATCACTGTTTGTTTAACTATCATCCGATCTTAAATCACCAAAGTTTTGAATTAAGTGATTTACAAAAATAAATTGAAAACTTTATTCAAAAGTAGTAATAATGTTAAATTCGAATTTAAGAATTACTTTTTTCTTCGAAAATCAAAGATATAATCGATTGAACAAATTGCTAACTATACTTATTGTATGTTACCGTGGCAACAAACTACATATCTTATTTTATTTTTAATTTGTAAATTTACGACTTAATATTCTTTAGATAATATATAATTTTTATACAGCTAAAAGAAAAATGTCATTTGACAATATGATATATACTGTAATTAAGAAACGAGAAAATATAAAGTAACATTATCAGTTTCCGAAGGTGGCATCAACGTTGGCATTCGTCACCTGGTACCTAAATAGTTCATTTTTTAGATAACTAGTGGACGAATGAATGATATAAAATTGTGATTCTTATAGTTAAAAGTCCGCCAGGGTACATTCAAATAAAAAGTAAGATAATATTAGATTTTATAATCCAGTGAGAATCTATATTAAGTCAAACTAATTTCAACCGAGTTGTTATTGTCATTGAATTGGTTGACTGGACAGTAAAATATGTGTTTTCTAAAAAAGTGAGTTATGGAAACCGTACGATTTTAATATAAAACCAAGATTTAATTTCATTTAGAAAATAATAAAGATATTGTATTGTTCTGTTTTCAAAACTAAGAAATTTGGCTGAAATGCTTGGGTGTACTTTTGCTCTTGATGAATCCTCGGCTTTACCGCATAGTGTTTGTAACGAGAGGGTGGAAGATAAGAGAAACTATTAAATGAGAACTTCAACTTTGTCGACACTTTCTGTGCGTACAAAAAGGTCTATGTTATAAATTTTCAATTTCGTTCGGTACGCACGATTTTATAATAGTAAAAATGAATATTATGTATTATTTCCGAGGCAACCGATCTGAAAATAATATTATTTCGCTTAAGCTCTCTTCCAATAGACCACGTATTAATAGTAAATATTTAATAAATAAGTTAGTCGCGCGTTGAAAATCAAACATTATGCCACAGAATAGATTTAAGCAAATAAAATATGTGACGAATAACTTTTGTTATAGTATAATAAAAAAACAGAATCGTGTAGATGCTTGAAATGTGCTAATTTAGAATTTAATTTTTGGTGTGTAGGGGAAATCACAATATTCTTTGTTATAGAATATGAGTTTGGTATCATTTCAACTAATTTCAAAACTTATCGTTCAATACACATACTTCGGTAATGTTCACATGTTGATGTGTATTTCAAAGTGGAACTATCGACGATTCCAAACGACATAATGTCATGGGAAAATTGTACGTACAACACAGTATAAAGCGTATAGTTTTAAGCAGTTGCGCACACAAGACCATCAAAACTTCTGCTGATGGTATTGATTTAATACATTTAATCTAATACAAAATTTCCATAGTTATATGTATTGAAAAAAAATACAGAAATTATAACTAATATTCAGAAATCATGCCGTAGGTTGAACGTCATAATTGTGATATTTGATTCAACAAATTTATTTCTAATTACTCCACGGTGGACCGAAAAAATGATCTATATTAGATTGGTTTACCATTTATATTTATACGAATAATTAAATATAATTTAGTATGAAACGATTTTAAACGTTGTTATACGAAATATTTATTGTTTTTATCAATTAAAAAAAATCATTTATAAAATTCTGTTAAAATTTGTGATAATTTGATCATAATTTTATTAAAATAGGTGTCATAGCTTAGAAAAGTTATAAAATTAATATAAAATTAATCGATACGATTGTTTACAAACGTTGTAATGAAATATAAGTTATTTATGTATAATAATCGTTTATTTATGTAAATATTATTTTAAAACAAAATATAATTACACTTTGAAATGTAATATGATGTCAGTAAGAAACTCTCCTCTTGAGTTTTGTTTTTTCTTGTTTTTTTCAAGACGTCTACATTAATTCCTTATTGTTTTATTATTATTATAAAAGCATATACTTAAAACACTCTGAGAAATACGACCAATGAAATGGTTTAAAAATAATGTAAATTTTTTACATGATCTAACTTAACTAATTATTACAAAATAAATGAGTACTAGATAGTTTTTAGATCTACTCGATAGTTTTATTGAACCTAAGGAAACGTAAATAAAAAAATAAAAAAAATTGAAAACGATGTAGAATTAAAATCCCGTTCACGTTAAACTGAATCTTCGGAAATTAAAAAATGTATATGAAAATAATAACAGTATTTTATACTTAAATATTTTTATAATAACCCTTCTAAAGATGCACTAAATTCAACACCATTGTAGTTATTTTATGAGGTACCGTATTAACACATACGGTTCAATTCCCGACTAAAGCTTAGTCACATCAATGTAATTTTAACGTTTAATTATTTACGTTAACGTTAGATTCTTGGATATAAGTTTACACTGTAATTATCATTAGTGAATGCAATTGAAGCAAATTGAAGCGATACGTTGTGTATAAACAATTTTCGATAGTGGTGCAAGATGATAGGCTACTCGGTAAACAATATGTTATATCAATATTTTACCTTGTACATTATAATATATTTTGTATAACTACTAGTAGTCGGATATAATTACTGTACAATGTAAACATAAACATATGGGTAATATTAACAGGTTATTGGTAAGATAGTGAGATCAAGTGTACACTGTTTATCCTTGGCCGCTTCGATCCTGTAGGACAGAGGTTCCCATACTTTTTTCCCCATAGACCACGTGCCGATTTTTTCCACTTTCGTAGACCCCTAAAATTAAATTTTTACAAATTCAACTAGGTGTTTTTCATAGCTTCAATGCTATATTTCCTACATTTATATTTAGATTCAACCATAACTAATAGCAGTTTTGTTTAACAATTTATCCGATTTATGAATTAGTAAAACTTTGAAAAATGGCAAACGACGTATGATCGGTAATCGGCTGTCACGGATGAACTAAATTACTAAACATACATTTTTATATATTCTAACCATCGGCGTTGACCGAAATCATGTTAATCGTACTTATTAGTTATTATTGATACCTAAAAATAAACGGTTCAATGTATAATCATCAACTGTAATGTGTAATTTGATCTTATCTTAATATTCCGATAGTCTTTATCGACAATGGTCGTTTATTAATCGTTATCGTTCGTATCGTCACACACATGTTTTGTAAAAATTAAGACACTCATTTTTGACTTATAACTCATGTGGACCCCTAAATACTCATGATGCACCCCCAATTTCCTTTTTCGTTAACATACACCCCTTACAGGTTAGAATCAACCCTAGGGGGTCGATATAGACCACTTTGGGAACCTGTGCTGTAGCATAACATGCGATAGGCATACAGGACGGCCAAACAATAAAAGCGTATCGACAATTTGCTTGTAAGAAATGTAAACAATTATGATCGACATTGTACAGTCAGTAAAACGTTGTTTCGACAGTAAAAACTTATATTACACCGTTTGGATTTTAAAAACAAAAATAACATTGGGATCTCATACACTAAATGGTCGGGTACTTCTAGTATTTGTCTAGAACTTCGGAATAATGTTTCTATACCCGCGTCAAGTTGTGACTAAATCTGTTCTTACACAAAACTTTTCCATGATTCTGGAAAATCTATCTGTTACTAATATAATATAAAATAATAGTATTATTCCTGTCTTACTATAATTCCCTTCATTAATAATATCTGCGAAGTTTCCTTCTTTGTGTTCAGTTTCTGCCATTTTAACGGCATTGTTGATGGTATTCAATGCGTCGTATACCTTTTGTTTCGAACGAGTCCTCTTTATTTCCCACGCTGATTCACAACACTGTCCTTAGCGGTGCAAAAGACTCCTTCGCACCTTGATCACGAGAACGTGTTGTGGGTAACAGATGGATGGCATATGAAAGAATAAAAATTAATTTAATAATTTAAGATACCTCTTAAAACAAAAAAAAAAAAAAAAAAAAAACAATAAATACGAGCTGAAAATTAACAAAATAGCTATCAATGAAGCGAAAATTAATCATAAAGAAGAAAACTTTGCTGGGTTTTACTAATATTGCGGTAGATAATAAGAAAAGCATGTTCTACTATAACTTTATATTTGAGTGGTAATCGATAGATTTTTCAAAATCACTGGAAAATATAAAATATTAACAGTTTTAAACACCAATAATATAATATCAATATTTATTCCAAAATCTTTAAAACAAAAAAAAAAAAAAAATAAAAATTAATAAATAACAACAACTAGGTATCGAACACCGGGACATGACATTACAGGACTTTGTACTTGTAAAAATCGTGTATCGAATAAAAAGTTCGCTTAAAATACGAATTAGATAACACGTTAAAAATGTATATTATTAACGGATAAAAAAATGACCAATGGTAGAACAAGCCGAATCAAAGCTACTACATTAAGCGATATGAACAATTTTCGTTATTTTATTTAATTTTTTTTTATTTGACATTTTCGATGAAAATCGATCGGTATGCGCAACTACCAACAAACAGAGGGTGTGTGTGTGTGTGTGTGAGAGAGAGAGAGAGAGAAAGGGTGGAACCAATAGTATTTGAATAATGATGGAAACAAATAGAACGATCAGTATGATCACAATTGCCACTCCGTAGATGGAATTTGCAATGTGTCAAAAACGTCGTCAACACATCACATAAGTAAAGACACGTGGATGTATAGAAAATATTTTTTATCGATCCGTTATAAATTTAACTTGAAAAATAAATGATACAAACTCATTATCAATGCATAAATCCACTACGCATTGCAAGACAAATAATGTGCCAAAAAAATGAGTTCACGTAAAAAATATAATCTCACAATTATTTTAAAAATGTTCGGAAAAATTAGAAGGCAAAATTAGTAAGATGTATTATCATGACCAGGGCTCATAAGTTCATGCCCTAAAAATTAGTAAAATATGCACTAAAAAGTTCGAAAATATGCATTTATATGCCCTAAAATTATTAAATTATGCACTGAAAATATGCATTACGTAAAAAACCATGAGCAAAATTTAAAATAATAAGAATATATCCATTAATTTTAAAAGTGTTTTATTAATTTTAATTTTTATACATTTAATAAGTAAAATAAAAAAAAAAATGAATAGGTACTTGTGAAGTTCATGATAATATGTCTTTGTTATCTAATTTTTGTACACATTATTCTGCACCTACAATGAAAAAATTTGGAATTTAATATTACGTATTTCATTTTGAAATATATTAGTAAAATATTTATAAAAATTATATTTACTTAAGAAATTACACTGTATTATTAGCGTTTTTTTTTATGTTTTCCAACTTAAAAGATCGGCGATTGCCTACCAATAAGTTTTTGAGCATAGAATAAGATCATTCTACATCTGCTGAAATAAGGGTTGTATATTTGAAGTACAATAAATCGTTTTCAGTCATAACATCAGGTAGATCTAAATTTGCAATATTGTCTTCTTCGCCACTCAAAACTTTGGAAATTTTACAAATTATGTTGTACCCGATATTTTTGTCCAAAACATATTTTAGTTTTTTTTTAATTTCAATTTCGTGATGTCCTTCTAATTTTGTAAATGTGTCTTGGATTTCTTCGACTATTTTAAGTCTTTCACTTAATAGAATGCTTTGTTCTTGTAGACACGTGATCGCTATTGGTAGGCAATCAAAGTTTGATTTGATATAAATCAAGTTAGCCTACAATAACATTGTTTCCACGGCACTAAGTAAAACGCATATAATCTAAATAGGTATGTAGTATGTACTAGCTAGGATTCTAGGTAGTCACAGGAGAATAATAATAAATAGAAATACTATCATTTTGTAAACGAGGAAATAAATAAGAAACAAGAAACTTTTCAAATATTTGTTTAAAAAATGTTATTGAAATAATATGCGCTAACAACTCTAAAAAGTCGACTATATGCCAAGTATGCCTTAACACCAAAAACATGCAAAAACATGCACTATTAAACTTTATATTATTGTTACTACTGTTATGAAACGGATTTGTATCTCAGTTAGCATGTTTTCCTGTGTAGCATAAAAAACATGCGGATGCATGAACTTACGAGCCCTGATCATGACTGTAGTATCTGTTCAATTGTATTTGGTTGGAAATAAATTTATTTTATACACATAAACACGTATATGTTATATCTAAAGAAGATACGATTAATATTTGTAAGACAATGATATATATTTATATAATCGTATGTGTGGTTATGTGTATGTATGTGTGTGCGTGTGTGTGTATTTCTGTGTTTTATACAAATTAATGTTAAAAGTTTAGGTTTAAACAATTAAATGTAAATACTAATTGATTTAGTTGATTCGTGAGATTTAAGTCAAAATTGCCGACACTGAAAATCCGTCGTCTTAAAAAGTACTTCTTAAAATGGTAACATCAAAGAACACGTGCCATGTACATAGAAGACATTCTTTTAATGCAATGACGCGATTATACGAATTAAAAACATAACATCGTGAGAAATTAAATTTTTGTGAACAGACAAAATGTTCGAGAGGAACTAAATTCAATTAATTTTCGTTTATTTAGTTCGAAAGATAATGTTGATTCGGTGTGATCTCGATTTTTGATATAATTATGTATAAAAATAAATAAAGTGTATTAAATGGCGAGTTATTTATAGTGAAAAGTTGCATATAAATTAATAAGTTTTAATTTTGAATTATATTAAACGAAAAATGCGTAGAATTAAAAAATGATAAAAAACTATCATAAAAGTGTTTAAAAATATACAAGTGAATATTTATTATAAATATTTTTTAGTTTTCTTTTGTTTATTGGTATCAATAAATCGTCGGTAGCAATAATTTTCAATCAAAAATAGAGAATGATGCGGTGATGATTGCAGCCGTAATCGTCTTTCGGCGGCTCCAAACAATTCACGTCCGCTGTAACTATAGCTACTAAATAGGGGTTTGTCCAAGAATTTAGAGACATGATCTCATTCCAACATTAAATGCTCCAACCTGAGTTCAGCTAATGTAACCGATGGTCAGTGCTGCGGCGGAATGAATAAAAAATAAATTGTATTTCAATTATCAAAAATAAACATTATTATTTTCACTCTCAGTTGAGAATTGAACTGTTCGTCTAGATTGTATACAATAGTAGGAATAAAATACTTATTTATCTAGTCTAATTACTTGTCTAAATATGATAAATAGCTTAAGGGAAATCGCGGAGCAAAAACCAATCGCTTACTTTATACAATATATTCATTTCATGAATTTCGGAAAAATCTTAAGGCCACTATGATTGTGGTTAACTGTTCGGTCGGAATCGAGTCAATGCATTATTCTGCAATAGAGTCAAATTTAACATTTTGCGATGTTTTTATCTGATTTAATATAAATATGTTTTATATAAATGTCGATTAGTAGACGATTATTAAATTTGTTTCGCGACACCGCATCTGGACAGCACACAACTCACGGACGTATCGTCAAAATCATTTGATCTAATAACTCGTTTATACCCATTACCGAGTTGACCTAAGTTGTCGCTCAGCGTTGGTACAGGACACAGTCTATGAACGTTTTCGCGTTCACGATTTTTCAAAACCTATCCACGGTGTTCTCCAATTCGCATTATTTACGAGTATTATTTTGTACGATTTATATGTGTTGTTGGCTTAGCAATTTATCTGCTCTCGAGTAATTGGTAAATAAACCGTTATTTGAAACGGACCACTTATGCTTTAAACGCATTTATTCCGTCGACCGTTTTATCTCGTCTATTACGTCTTGTGCTGCTGTTATTTATTCATTTCGATCAGGTCTATCACGAAACGCTTCGATAACGGAAGACAATACGAGTATTGTACAGTCGTGTCCAATAACTTGTAAACTAAATGCGCTGAATTCGTCGTTCTTCTCGTTAAATATTAGAAGAAAAAAAATAATATTGAACAAAAACGCTTATTAACAACTACTGAATTAACAATTTTAGAGAAGTTCAAAAGTAATTTTTCTTGTCCGGCGGAGGGTTGAAAATACGATATTGATATCACGTTTATCGTCCTGCAGTAAAAATTAAACGCGAAAACGAAAGGGCCGGAAAAGAAAAATAAGGATTTACGGAGATATATCCATCGGGGCTCAAAAGGCCAGACGGTTCGTCACACGATTGAATAAAGTTCGTTCGGTGAATAATCATGTGACAAATGTTACGAGATTCCTAAACGGACCTACACGGTTAAAATTTCGGCATCGAATCGATGCGAAGTGCCTTGTACGGTAAACGTAGTCCATCACCAGATAAATACTGTTTGCGGCAGTTGCGGCGTTGGATTTGGTTTCTCCGTAACGGTTTCCGACGCATCACTACGGCTCTGATTGCTCGGCCGTCGATTATGCATTCTCTTCCGAAAAACCGTCTGTCCATCGCAATACATTTGAACAGTCCTGTTTGGACGTTTTGAATCCATTCAGCACTATACGCATATGGAAGGTTTGGCGTATAAATTATTGAGTTTTCGAGATTTTCTTCTCGCACGTAGGCCTAATGCATAGTTTTTTACTCGACGTGACTTGAAAAAAAAAAAAATTAAAAAAAACCTCTTCGATCGTATAAGAATCGAGTTATTCGGGGTATGTCAACGCGCCGCTACGTCATCCGTTTCATTTTCTTGCGTTTGAATAATCGTGGTCGACCTTATTGTCGTGACGCTGTCGCACGCTGCTTGCTAGTAAGATCGATCCGGACCGCGTTAAACCGACTGGGATCCGGTTACGCTAAAGCGCCGATGACTATTGTCGCCGGAACGTGCGCGGCGAGAAGCTTTTAATTTATTAAATCGATCATTCGTCGCCGCGACCTCGGAGAAACCTTTATCCTTCGGACGAGAGCTATAAATCGACCAAGCGGATGATCATCCGCCATCAACGCCTCTCCGTCCCCGAAATCAAATTCAACGTTTTTCTCCTTCCCGCCGAGCCGTTCTCCGAGTATTCTTTCTCTTTGTTCCTTTACGCGGCCGCCAATTAAACGATGTACGTAACTCAACGACGAGTCGTTTAATATGCATCTGGCCGTCAAATACGGCTTTGCTCCGTCGTTTTCCCTTAAGCATCACCCCTCCCCCTCCCAGCACACTCGACCCCTCGGCCCGTTTTAATTAATAAGCTCATTATTTATATAGGTATTAATTGTTGAACTGTTTATCTTCTTAAATAATTGTTATTACAAGTGTTTTAGCAATGTCACCGTTGGCATTGTCCTTCGCGCGCGTTGTTATTATTCGTGTTTCATGTTTATCGCGTCTTTCTTTTACCCGGCCCTCTTGAACGCGTCGCATCTACGCCGTCGCTCGCTCGAACAATACTTTCACTTGTATTCATTTGCACGTTTTGTGCGCGCTTCGACCGTTAGTCCACGTTGCGCACACGGACAGTACAATTTTTTTTTCGTATCACCAACCGCATAGGAAACTAATCGCCTCGGTACCGACGGAACACCTGCCGAAAATCTCGAGACGGTTTAAACGGACGTTTCGTAACTTATTGTTACAATAGCTCTCTCGTTGTGGTGTGTTTATTTCATAGTACACGCTCTGGGGGTAGCGAGAGGATTCGGTATTATTATTATTTCGTAGTCATGGATAGGCGATGAGTTCACAAACTGTAATGAAAAACGTTATGCATTGTGTATGCGACTCAAAAGCCTTTAATTTTTCTGTCTGTCACTCAAGTGGGGATACGACGATATATTGTTGTTTTCCGTACGCAAAATAATATATATATATTACACAGTTGCGCTATTATTGCCGTGTTTCAGTTGTTCCGAAGTTATGCGACGACGAATGTACGTGTAACGCGACGAAAGATTCGAATAATTTGGCTTTTGTATTGTTTTCTACGGATGAATGCGTATGGTGCGGCTTTATTCGAGTTCAAACGGCCAACACGCGGAGAACGGGAACACAATCGTCCAGGAAGACTCGTTTCAAAAGAAATATTTTCGTTCGGTTTTAACGAGTGCGCGCGTAAACACAAATTCTAATCATACACGCGACATTGTTCGGGTTTTATTATTCTGGTGAACGTAAAAATGAAAAATAGGAACAAATACATCGGCGTGCAACAGCTACAAACTACTAATGAGCCACGATGTTATGGCTTACAGGAAAAGTTTATCCAATTTACTCGGAACTGCACGTACCGCGCCGCGGCGTGGTTGTCTGTCAACGGTACGCGCGCGGTATCGAAAATAACGTTTTCCTTTTTGCTCCGGAAAGGCTTTTCGGACCCGTGCTGTTTGTTGCCGTGGCACGACGTGCTCGTTGATCTCTAGGAGTTGTTTGACGAACACGCGGACCAACCTCACACGTGTTAACCACGCATAACAATTATTACGCGGTATAATCAATCACGCACGCGTAGTACTGCGACGGATCTGTTTGTTCGTAATTATTATTCGCGGTTTTATTTATTTATTTTTTTATTTTTTGCCGCGCGCCGTCACGCGGTAGTCAGTCGTCGCGCGGTCGGCACCGAAAACGTGCAAGCGAAACACGACGAGTATTTATTTATTTTTTTTCAACATATCTCTCCCGCTCCCCCTGCGTCTACTGGTATTTTTTCACCGCAACGGTTTTTTTTTTTTCTGTTTCGCCCGAAAACGCAGTCCACGCACGCGCGTTCGAGTTGTGCGACCGACAGAAGCGGTGAAAATAAATAACCGACTCAATTACTGACGCGCGCATCGGTCAGTATTCGCACCCTGGAAGAGTCCCTTCCCGACCGAACGGCCATAACACGTCCGCGCGTCTTAATTCTTTTTCACGCGTAACCAACTACCTATTTCGCGCGTACCCGTAGCAACCGATGTACACGCGTTACGGATTCAAAACGTCCAAGCAAATCGTCTATCACTCGTCACAAGTTCATACCGCGGCGCCTGCGCGTGAGCACTTTCTCGGGCAATAAAACAGGACGGGTAACCTTCAGCTGAAAAGTGCACCTGAAATTTAAGGACGTTAACGATGTATTTACGCATCGGTGAGTTGAAAACAACGGTGTATTTGTCCGATAAAGTTCTTGGATAAATATTCGTTATCGATGTCACACCGTTTTCGGTGTGACGACGAGACATCGGGGTACGCTGATACAATATTTCTTTCTATTTTGTTTTTTTTTTTTTTGTATTCGCACCGATAGTAATTATAAGTTATAATTATAACCCAATTGCACGTATTGTTTGAGCACCTCGACTTCGCGTCGCTTTAAGTCGGGCCCCTGGTACGCGACACACTGATATTTCAGCCAAAGAGTCGGCAGTCTGGTCGCGTTGGTCTTTTGTTTTTGACGCCGACTCTCGTGTCCGTCGACTCTTGCTTGTGATGTTTCCGTTGTGCGGACGTTGGATCGCACCCGTGTCTCGTGTACATCCATCATGTACAGTAGGGTGGTTTTTCTGTTTTTTTTTTTTTTTTTTCGGTTGTTATTCTTTTTTCTTACGGTATATGTACTAATATCGATTTCCATCGATACTTTTATTAAGATATTTTTCGTGGTCGACAATAATGGGTTTTTGTATCGACATATTTTATACGTCGTACCTTTTGTCGATATTGACGTCCCTAAGGTCAAACGATGATCATGCACGGTCGAATTCGATAGATATTTTATTAGGTGCACGCCGTCGTCGGGCTTTTAATTTGTTCGTGTTGAGCTTTGAAAGCGTATTATTTTGCCGCATAGTTCACTGTGATTGACTACGGTTTGGTATCACGGTATTTTGACGCTTGGTATCACCATAAACATAAACACGAACACTGACTAAAAAAAAAAAAAAATAATCATCCCATACATTTGATAATTTATCGAAACTAAGTCTGTCGATAGTTGCCATATAAATATTGCAATGGTAGCTTAATTATTATTCCGATAACGGTTTATTTTTTTCCCCAATCATACCGATATAGTATTTTAAAGTGCTGTTCACTTGTACATCATATTTGATTTTTTTTAACTTGCAATAAATTAATTAAAATATATTTGCACAGTAACGTGAGGGTTTTTCATCGTTAATTCGTACCAATCGATTCTGGTTTTTTTTTTTTTTTACAAAAACCATCACTTTCCTCAGAGATATATTTTTATATAAAATTGTGTTAGTTACCGTTTCAGGTGCCGACTGCATTTAATCGCAATTCAACATCAGTTTAACGCGTATTTGATTCTAACCAAAAATGTGATTTACGCACGAATAAAATACGATTGCCACTATAAAAACGTCTTGCTTCAGAACGTAAACGAATGCAAAACATTGGCTTTAGAGTAGAATTTCGAAAACGGATTCGTACCATTGTTTTTATTCGCGTATTTTATCGGGCGGAAAATAGTTCGATGGTCCTAGAAGGTTATTAATTTAAAACGATTGGACGTGGATAGAAAAATGGAAGAATAATTGAAAACCAATTTACGGGTTGAAAAAAAAATACACATATACACATATAAAACAACGAATCAAATGTATTCTTATTGTATGTACTAGAAAAAAAAAAATGAATGCATTAAAATTTATTCGAATGTATGTTATGTATGTATAGTATACATTGTGTACGTTAGTGAGCAATTCAAATAAAACAATAACAGTTTTACATTCACTATTTAATTGAATCACAAATAATTTAATAATCAAACCACTTACACCGAATGTATTGTGTGTATAATTAATTGATTGTTTTAAAGGCACCATTTCTCATTGTTGGATGTTACAAACATAAATTCAGCGCAGACGAGCAGAATCTTAAATATTTAACATCTCATGGTGACCGATGGTTAGTGCATATAAATAATTAACGATTCGTTTTATTCGAATTAATATGTCTAAGTAAATGGGGCATAGGTACAACATGGAGCGAACACGAACAATGTTTACGGTATTTGTCTTTGTTTTTTTTTTGTTATCCATCCTGTAGGAACAAGTTCAATCATTTAACCTCGTAATGATATTTTACAAATAGCAAAACAAACTTTATAGCTACATTTCGTTAGTAATAATGGTAATTGTATATTATGTTTTACGTTGATATACCTGTCATAGTGGTCAAATGTTTAATTATTTTTGAGTTTTTTTTTCTTATAAAATAATTATCATGTTCAATAACATTTTCACTACCTACTATACATGTGATTAATGTATTTTCGTTTAGATTTCGTTATACGCAGTTAAACTGAATTTTTCGGTTATTATATATTTACTTCAACATGTTTTAACAACATTTAATAACGCTAAACATTTTAAGATGGATAAATATTTGCATATTTTTCATCTGACTGGAGTATTCGCTTGGCGGGTGGTATATTGTACACTAATTGTATTTAATTTGAAAACGTTATGACCAGTAACGAGAGCAAACACGAGAAGAAAATTACGATTCCAGAACAAATATTAATTATCCGCCAAGATAAATATTTTCTAATAATACAGTCGTGAAACGACACGATCATCTCGACAAATGTTCGTCCAAAACATTATTTTTATTTTTTATTTTATTTAATTTTTACAAATATATACGGACTGGTGTCCTATTACATAATTTGATATTGATAAATAACAGTCATCGCGATACACACATAAAGCCGTGGAGAGCGGGAAAATTAAGGAGTGGTTATGCGATACTATTTTAGCATAACCTCTACACTTGGTTAATATTTATTTCCAAAGCGAATCATATTAATTAGCCAATTATAAAAATGCTGTTGTTTCCGAGAACTTTGGTGATGCAGTCTTAGGCGTCCGATAATCCGAACTATAATCTTGTGCACTACCGACATGCAATTGGCCACCACTCAAAATAGCACGCTTTACGGAAAAAATGCCAAAATATTCGAAAATGGGTAACACCAAAAAGAGCACAGAAAACAGTTCTTCAATAAAACAGATAGCATATTATTTAAAATAATCTATTAGACCACACCAATGAATCATACTGACAGCTCTAGATATTATTTTTCACTGATCGTTTATGAAATGTTATCTCAACAGTTCTAATGTTGTCAATATTTTGTCCTTATGACACGTCGACCATCAACATTAGGGTCAATCTAACGCTTACAAAACGTATACAATTATGTCGCACCAGTTAGATATTATAACGACATAATACAATAATGGTGAGATAGCTACAACAGTCTTATAGTTCATAAATCTGCGTACTGCAACTTGGAAATATTATATTAGTTTTAATGTTAACAATAACAGTATAATTGTACTTTATTAATTATATTTATTTTAATAAATAATATTTCACAAAACGATTTTTCTACAACGAAAATTCAATTTTAATTAATATTATCGACTAAAGGTACCATATGTTTTTGGTTAACGTAAATTTCTACATAATTGGCCAATCAACTGTTGATTGTGTACGTGAACTAAATATATATATATATATATATACGAGTATATGCAATTACGATACGTAAATATCGCGTATTATTGTTACATGATCGCTGTGATTTTTTGGGCGTCGATATTCTAGACATATAAATGCATTATTTTTGTCCTCGTCGATGCAATTCGATTACTCAATTATATGTCTAAAGGACACATTTAATCGTGGACGGATAGATTTTTTTTTTTTTATAGTGGAATTTATTTATTAAGGCCACATGCGACAAGAACCTACACGAGGTATCATAATTGCAAATAGAGTGACGCTTAAACCCCTTTCCAAACGGACTCGCAGTCCCCAAAATAAATACAATTGTATGCATTTCACCTTCAGTATAATATTTAGATGAGGCTATAGCCTTCAAAAATTTAGTTCTCGTTGTGCCACTGGCCTTTATAAATAAATAAATGAACACTTCACTTTATATTTTTCATTGAATATATATTAAAAATATATCAAAGATTTGTATAGTTTATACTAGTAAATCAAATAATAAAACAGTTTATTTTAAACACATTACTTCTAGCAGCTCAGTTACTAATGTTATTCGAACCAATTGTAATCGGTAAACCTTTTTCTATGTTCATCAACATTAAACTTGTTAACATTTTTCTCTAAGCAGTGAAAAGACTGGGTATGCGTTTGTGTACACATCACGAATACATCAAAACAACTAAGTACCCAACATTTTTTCATTACTATTTGGACAACGGCCGCATGATATTAAACCTACATCATCACTAGAAAATTTTAAGAGAACAAAATTAAAATCGTATTATGAATATTGAATACATTATAAGATTTTGGAATACTAATTATTTTTGTTATAACCATCAATATTGTAATCGTAATATTGTAGTCTTTAAGTTCTTTGTGTACACAATCAATATTTTTTTTATTTCTTTCCATTTCGATATTGAGTCTGTGTATTGATTTCAGATGTGTTTATACATAATTTTTTGACAATATTTAGATAACTTTTCATACACTCCAATAAGAGCACGTCTCTGGAGTTTTACGTCTAGTTTGAAACTATTAAGGTCAAGGCATGGAAAATCTGCGCATAACTGTCCATGTTTTTCGAATCTTGTAGAAGTACTCTCTACACTAATAATTCGGTACTAGTATTATGAAATAAAATTTTTTCTTTTTAATATTTCGGTGTTGGGGCCTCTGAGTTAAATACAGATGAAAGCCTACCGGAAAAAATCCCGATATTTTGGTGGGCCTATCCGCCTATGCAAATTATGGTGTTTGCAATGATGGCGCCAAAGACGGGCCCGTCTTGAAAATCTCTGGCCAGCCCATCAGCCTATAATTTTTAATTTAATTTAATAACTTGAATTCGATTTTTTTTTACGTATTATTACGTAAATAGAATGTACCTCTAATTTCTGGTTCTGATTTTCCTAAATGATACACACGTCACTCACAGCTATAGATCGTTTATGTTTTATAATTGGTACGGTTCAAGGACACGGATTACGATAATATATTTGTATAATTATAATTTTAGACAGTACTGAAAATATGACCGTAAGAGCCAGTAATCCAGTATTACAATCATTGTTGAAACTCCGATCAGTGTTGAACGGTCTGTAATGTTGGCATTTAGCGGCTAGAGAATAGTAAGTTTTGACCAGTGTAATAATCTTTATTGTAGTCGATGCACAATTTCTGTCTATTTGGTCACTTACTGTCATATTATTATAATTTATTATTTTAATTCATAAAATATTATTATATTATTACTACTTACAGAGTATGAACTATAGACGATATTTTAACGTGGCTAATAAAAAAAAGTTTCTCTGAATTATTTGATGTTCCGAGTTCGATTCAACAGGTACCTACCTAAATATTTTGTTACAAATTAACTATTATGTATTTGTACAACACTAAAATGTCTAAAACATAATGTACCTAACACTTAAAATTTAGATTTCACAGACTCTTTATCATTGAGGTTGACGTAATCACCATTTATCAAGGGGGGGGGGGAGGAGGTCAAAGATCTTAATAAATAATTTTTCTTATCAAATTACTGTAATTAAATACGGATTGTTAAAAGTGGAGAGTTCAAATTAAGGGCACTCCAATCCCTGTCACACCCTCCGTTTTTTTTTTTTTTTTATAACAATGCCTACCCTAATTTATGTTTGTCTTTCTTTGGCCTAAGCAAAACTGCTGGCAACATCACTGGATGTTTGGCTGTTGATACGTTTTTCGGATCGACGGTTTTGAGCGTCTTACGAACACGTGTGTCATGCAAGTGTTTTGTGTTCGTCGTGATGTTGAAACAGTATTCGTATTCCTGTACAAGCATCGAGAGTGGCAATTCTTGAAAAGGGATCGGGTTTGTTCCGCGGAGAATTAATTTTGAAAACAAACGAAACCATCATTAACATTTTATTCAGACGTTTCTCATACCACGCTGTTATGCCGAATAACGGCGGCTGTGGCATCGGCGATGACGTACTAAATATTGTTATAACCGTTCCGTGCCAACGACGCACAGTTTCATTGTCTCACTTTATATCGATTTTAAGTACCTAATTATTATTTGATTCCGTCGCCGTAATACAATACTTTGTTCGGAAAACATTTTCCGGTTCCATTGTCTTGAAAAATAACGATTTGGTTCTCGCGATTTATTTGCAAAAGCTTGTTGACGGAATAGCGGTATAAAACATGACGAAAAACCAAATTTTACTGCGGCCCAAGTGTAATAATAATTTAATAAATAACGTTATTTCTACCACATTTTATATTCCGCGTGAAACAACGAACGCATTGGTTTTTCCATGAAAATATAATACAAATCTTTATGTGCATTTCTATAACTAATTAAAGAAAACGAGTTTCGCTGGGTTTTGAAAAAGATATGTACGAGAGTTCGAATATTAAACATTGAAAATACAATAAAAATCAAAAAATCTGCTACATTTTTATAGTTGAAAATTATAAAGCCTCGAATAAGGCTTTAAAATTAGATACGAGATTTTTTTTATGATTTTCTTTGTAGCCAAAAAGAAAAAAAGAACCGGTTGGGCCTCGCTCTGCTGTACAGTTGGGGGTGTAGTGCACCTCGTTTATAGGATAGGTCATACAATGGATTTGTTAAATTTGAATGCAATGATAGATATCATTGTATACGAATAACGATTCTGAACGGAGTTAATATGTTTGTCTAGGATATAATACATTGTTATTTATAAATATTGTAAAAAGTATATTTTATTTTGAAACGATAAATATATTTTTCAATTAGGATGGGTTGGCAGTTGCATACAGCGACATAGTTTGTCAGTCTAGAATATTATACATTATATTATATTTTACATGTAATTTTATGTCAATATTCGCTGTTCAAACGCTTATAAAAAAAAAAATTGTGCCAATGGATTTTAATAACTTTTAAATGACAATAAGAACTTCTTCTGTAGAATCTTTTATTAAATTTTCAAGTATTTTGTACGAGCCAAATTTTTTTTATCACCGATAATAAAAAACAAATGTAAAAAAATCGAATATTTTAAATACCTATAAGTGACTTGTAAATCAATATAATATTTTGGAAAAAATATGACATAAAGGAAATGCCAATCTTAACAGCTGGTAAAAATTTAAAAAATCTGCGACTTATACTTTTTGAGTTATAACAAATATTTAAAATCGTTTGAAAATAAATCGCTATTTTATGCAATTTCGTAAATATTTAAATTTCAAACTGTCATTAAATTTTTTCCTCTAAGTCCGGTAGAAATTTTTTTAAAGATTTTTGAAGAGTAGCTTATAGATAACCTAGTATGAAACTTTTGAACCTTAAGTATGAACAGAAAAAATTTTATGAATTTTTATCTACAAAATAACTTGCAAATTATCGTGATTTTTACACATTTTATTCAAATTTGAGCATTAAGGGCTTATAACAAAATAAAATATTTTTTAGTTACGATAAGTTTAACTTATTATAAATCTTGTATTAAATTTTCAAGAGTTTTCGGTCTGCCAATTAAATTTTATAGATGTTTAAAAACAAAAATTTTACAAAAATCAAAAATTTAAATTGTCTATAAATAAGTCAAAATATGTCAAAATACTTTGATAACTTAACCATGTGTAAAGAACGATAATATAAAGATGTGGTGAATATTTCAAGTTGTTGCGATTTTTGGTTTTTGAGTTAGAGCATTTCAAAAAAATGTAATTTGTAAAAACGTGATTTTGCGTAAAATTTCCCGTTTTTTCGTAATTTTTTTATCGTTTTTTTCGATTTTTTTAAAAAGTATTGAAAAAGTTGGATTTTTGACTTGCCAAAGTACCATCTACTTTTACTTTCCTTTCAGAAAAGTTGCTGTTTAAGCAAATCGAAGCATTTTTACTGCCAAAAAAGGTGTCGTCAGACACAAAAAAAAAATAATAAAAAAAAGAACCGGATGGGTTAGGTTATTTATTCAAAGAAAAAAAAAAAATAAATAATTAAATAAGTTGAAGGATAAATGCATAGAAATAATTAGAAAAGAAATTAATAGAAATAATGATTTTATTTTCCTAATTTAGATGGATAAAATATAAATTTTAAGATACTTCGATGGATTTAGGTGAATGTTTTCATATGAAAAGCACAACCTACAACTTATTTATTATAAAAGACATTTTTGTCTTTAATATTTCAGGTTTGAAAACTTGTTGGGTATAAATTCTTGCCAAACTTTTAGTTACTTTATCCGCTCAAAAACTCGAAAATAATAAATAGTAAATAATCAATATTACATCTTAAACAAATTAAGCTGATTAAAATAGGAGTTATAATGCGAAATTTAGCTTTGCTGAACACCCACTTGTATCGTGGTGTATCTAGTACACGGAAAGTTTCATCTTTCTTACCGACCTAATGTATATTCTTTTTGTTTAATAGTAATCTGCAACATTTCCCCGCGAGTAATGAGAATTTATGTTATTCGTGATGAAGGATACGATGGAGCGATTTTTTCACTTTAGTACAGAACGTAATCATTTTTAAAATTTATATTTTGTTTACATGACTATTCAAAGGTTTCATCATCAATCGTCCAAGTTTTACGGACTTTTTATGTTATTTGTGCGGATAAACGATGGATTTTTTTTATTATATAGCTGCCGGATCGGGCCATGAAAGTTTCGCGAGTGAAACGTTAACATTTTTCGGTATTGGAATAATAGCGGTCAATTGATCAATTTATTCACTGTAGATCACGATCACGATCGCTTTATCGCAGTCATCGGTTGATCGACTAGAGGCCAACGTGGCATTGGCTTGTTTGTCTGGTATCACTCAATCTCGACGCAAAAAAAAAACGATTGCGATCGGTCGATAAAGATCGATGGATTAATCGTCTTTACGTAGATCGATTGAACGGATTTTCAGGTCAATAAGATATTTGAATTGGGACGGCGAAAGGTTGAGAACGGACCAGATAGGTGTTTGTATTTGGCGACAACAATATCGCTCCGGTACGACTAAAATACGTGTGCCGGACTACACTAACGATAATAATCGGCCGGTGACCGTTAATCGCGTACAGTCTATACCTTCGACCGGAAAATCTTAGACCAAGTCCCGTCGGAATCGGGTGTCGTACCGGAACCGCCGAAACGTTATGATCAGCGGCGCAACAACCGGGGTCGATAGCGGTGTGAAACATCGGGGCCCCAAGACGCTAAAGGGGCCTCAGAAGTAAGCTTTGGGGGGTAAGTTCATCGCGAAAGAATTGATTAGCGCGTTTAACGATAAGTAAGTGGTGCGCAGTAGTTGTCTTTGTGCCAAAAAATGTAAATTGACCAACACTTCAATAGGGTTATAGGGTCCCAGATCAACTTTATCGTCGGGGCCCCGAGATCCTGGTCGCGGCACTGCTTACGAAGCGCTCGTTTTCCGTCCTGGACGGTGGACAGAAAAATCCGTTCGGACCGATTCCGAACTCGGCCGAACAGATCTCGTTCGTTTCTGACGCGAACGGAGACGGTTCGTGGATTCGTTTGACGCGTATCGTGGCTTCGGAGCACGGTGTCGTCGGTGTCGAGTGTTTTCCTAGGAGTGCCCGACGCGCGCGGTTATCGACAAGAGCTCTCTGTACCCGTACTGAACGCATATCCTCGCCGGCCGTGTGTGGTCGGTACGTGCCCAGGACGGAGGAAAAAACGTGCGCTCTTGACCGGTTGATTCCGTTAAACGATTTTTCCTCTCTTTTCCTTTGTTTCCCCGGTCGATGGCATGCAATAATAACGTGTGCGACGTACGCGTCGCTCGTGCGTACGGCGTTTGCGAAGCAGAAGTAATCGCATTGTGTACTGAATTATCACGCCGAAATACGTCGGGGCAATGGCGTTTCGTGTTTTGTTAGAGTATTGTGATTTTATCGGATCGCGGCGCCGGGATTTTGACGTGTAACGGGCGGCAGGTACGCAATTTCCGATGCGTTGTCACCGCGCGGATTCGAAACGGTCGAAGAACATTAATAACACTTGGCAGCCGTTCGGACGTTATTGTGATACGAAAAAAAAAAAAAAAAAACAAACGAGTTCGTACACGTTCCATCGCGCACTCATTTCATTATTATTTTTTCGGGATCGTACTGAAATATTACAATGGTTTATCAACGGAAAATTACGTTGGCAAACGATAAGCCAATAAAAAGCTGAAGTTGATCTGCGAAATAACTTTATAAATTAGTTTTATGTAATTGTATCATTTTCTTTTTCTTTCAATATTCATATCATAATTACTCATAACACGATATTTTAGCAAGTAATTTTAGATCTTGGTGAAAATGAATAAAACATTTTTTTTTTTTTTTTCGAATAACGTGTAACCGTTTAAATGTATGGGTTATTAACTATTCGAAATGGAAACCGTTTTGTAATGTACTTTAATATTTAGATTTAAAATTTCGACGCGAGTAAAAAAGTAAATGTTTATGATAAAATCGAAAGAAACATTTAATAGCCGGTTACGATGAAATTATAGCACAACTACTTAGACTTCATAAACTAATCGATAATATCGACTTCACGATTTTTTATTCTACTTTCTTGTCGGTTTATGAATCCATGTACAAGGTATTAAACTCGAGATCTGTTGATATAACTATTAATTAGTACTGAAAAATATTTACGAAATCTATAGAAAATCAGAAGACTATGTTCTAATGAGATGTAAACTTTGGGTTTACTTTTTAGGATACGCGGAAAAAGCGTTGAGTTGTAGAACAACGCGTTCACGTAGCTCAGCCGTTGTACAATAATAATTATAAAACATCTTTTCGAACTAAGCTAATAATGCATTACATCTTGCAGGTACCTAATGAAATATTTTCTTAAGTAATTCTTCGCTGAAACACCTTGACAGTTTATATAATTAATTTGTTTTTTGTACGAAAACTTATTAAACAAATGGAATCCAGTTTTTAAATTTCTTTATTTTACCATATTATAATATAATGTAATATAACATTTTAATTTGGTCATGTTGGATTTGTTCTTTAGAATATGATCTTTCTTGGTGCTTTATAATTGAATTAATTGAATGTTGAATGAATCAAATTCAGTCGGTTCGTCGATCAACATATGTGCACAATACAATCGATAAACTGGTCGTTTTTATTTTTGATATTTAAACATACTGCAATTTATTCGATAATGATCATAGTTATGAAAAGTAATAATCGAAGTTCACAGCAAAACATCATTTTTGTGAATAATGGTACAAAAAAGTACAACGTAAAACGTTCCGTAGTTATCCATTGCTTAATTTAAATTATTATAAAATGCCATGAATACATTAATATATTAATAGGTTGGATTGGCTGTAAATTGTTATATACCAAATATTGGTACAGGAAAAAAAAATCCTGTACCAATATTTGAATTAGTTTTTTTATTCATGTAGGAAAAGAGCATCAAACTTATGTCTACCCAGGTATATCGTATACAAACTTATATGTCTGTAGATTATACATGTTATACTCGTCCAAAAATATTCGACAGTCAACACTATAAAACAACAGTTACGAGTTTTTTGGTAATTTTTCATAAATAAAGCATTTTTTTTTTTAGAACGAGCAACAAATTTTTACGTATTCATATTATTATTATTATAACGTATAAACAAGTTTTTAGTTTCAAAGTGCAATGATGAATCTATATTATTTTTAATGTAATATACACCCACTAATTAAATGATGAAATAATTTTGTGTCCTATAGGAACACGGAATTACAGTGAAAACACGTTAATCTCGATTTATCATCATTAATATAATATGCATAGTGTTTTTTTTTCGTCCTAAAAGTTAAACGATTAAATCGATGTATTTCACTGAAAAAAAAAAAATAATATTAATATTTTTTTAAATAATGTGAAATTGATTAATTTTACTCAGTGATCATTGTGTAATTATTGCACACAACTTTTGTGTCGAATATTACGTCGTCGGAAGTATTCCTGATCATTTAATTAAGTCTACAACAAATATAATGATTAATTAATTAAATAATAAAAAACACCAAACTTCATCAAGTTTTATTTTAAATTTCTTAATTATTCACCTCCCGATAAGTTTATTATACTTCAAATATTAAACTCCTATAAAAAAATGCCTCAGTAGTCGTTGATCTGGCGAACGTTTAACTCTCCACTAAAAAAATATTAGAACATTTACTATTTTTTTATTTTTTATGATACATTGTTTAGCTTGTATGAATGAACGTGTATGTATGATTACATAATACTAAGTCCGGGCTTGAAGTATTGAAACGAAAGTGCTTTTTTTCTCAACACAAATTCGTAATATTATAAATTACATTTTATTTTGATAATAGCTTTTTTATGTTCTAATTAAATTATTTATGATGATTTAAAAAAACAATGATCTGAAAACTATAGCTTTAAATAGTCTGAGTGAAACGTGGTGGTCAGCTAGAGCACGTTCTACTAAAGTACCCACTTTGCGATACAAATTAAATCGTAAAAGTAAAATAAGATGCTCGAAACGAAGTGTGAAATATTGTTAAAAAATGGCATCACTTAATATTGCCTTCATAGTACAACCAAATCTCAAAAAGATTTGACAACACTTTTAAATTATAAGATAAGTTAATTGATTTATCAGTTGCGGTTAAGCTTTTAAAATCTTACCGAGTATATTGGTTCAATACGACATTTTTTTTGTTTAATTATATTTAATAGGACTTTTAACTACAAAGTGTTGCAGATTTTCGTGATATCGGCTGAGTTTTGACAACATTTGAACATTCAATTGCTTATAGAAAACAATTGTGTCAATTTATTTCCAATATTTTTACATTTTAGTGAGATCAACTTATGACAAAACAGTCCGATACATATCACATTTCCACGTACATCATAAAGTTTTAAGAAATAATGGTTTTAAATTATTACGATTTTCAGATGCTCTTAATTTTTCAACTGGATTTAAAATTTGGTTTCACAGATGCGTTAAAAAAAAAAAAACGCTGGTACACAACATGTAAATTTAATTCAATTACCTTAGAAAATGGTGCTTACACATGATATGTGTCAGAAATAAAAAAATAAAAATTACTTAACATAAAAAAGATCAATATCATTAACGTATGTTTATCGAATTGCATACATGTTATTTGTTAATATTAAGTGACGTACATCGCATTAATATATTATAATTCTGAGCTTCATTTTAAGTGTTGGTATGAAAAGTGGTTTACTGGGAAAATGTTGCGTCAACTCCAAAAAAAATACAGCAATTGTTTGAAACGTATAATAATTATAACACATATTATGTTTATTCAGTAAATATAATGCGTCAAATTGACTATAATAAGAAAAATTGTGGTTTTTTTTTGGCGAATAAATAAAAGATCAGCTCGGGTGGGGGGGGGGGGTTAAACCTGTAGAAATCGAACTGCGAAAAAACAAGCTACATGCTAACAATGAAAAACATTCGAATTTCTCAAGTTGCTCAGGCCGATGGATTCAACTTGGATGCTGTTTCCGATTTGATCAATGGCCTCAGGTCATTTTCTGACTTCAACTCAGTCAACGCCTTCAGCCCGGCTATAGGACTCAGCTCGATTGCTGTCTCCATTTCATTAGCAAGCTCCGTCACGCCGAGACGTCTCTTCTTGCCCGACCACCGACCACGACGGTGTAGGAACACCATCACGACCGTCCAAAAGATTAGTACCACCAGCCATACGGCGTTGGCAATGCCAATACTACGAAGCAGCTGATTTATTACATCTGCTGTTCTTCCGGGGGTTTTGACGACCGTCTCCGAGACCATCGTCACTTCCGGCGGAGTTGACGATGTTGGCCCATTGCTCAACGTTCGATCTTCCCATATGTTGACGATTACCAACTGCGTTCGAAAGATTTATATTATTTAAAAACAAATCCAATTTGGACACGTAACGGCTTCTGCGCTTTTGTCGGATCAAAATAAAATAAATAAAGTACGCGTTCGATTTTTAAGATTATAAGAGTTTAGAATATGTAAAACTTAAAAACTGAATTCTATTAAATGTCGTCGTTCGGTGCACATTGCATATATCTAATTTGTTTTTAATTACACGCTAAGGCTTTTCAGCTCCCCCCCCCTTGGACGACTGGATTGACGAAGACGACCAGTTGCGACCATATGCAAGGGACATATACCATCGATTATCGTTTACCTTGCGATCCACTATATACTCCTTCCGATGGCCCTTTTTCGGTTTCGATTCCCTTGGCCTGCCACTGCCGAGTTTCCCATGTTTCGAGCCGCGACCGTGTATCCCGTGTTTGCCGTGTTTCCGTCCGACGCCGTGTTTCCGGCCGTCACAACCGTGGCGGCACGGCGGTTCCTTCGCGCCGGTTACCACTGGTAGACCGTGATCGGGGATCCCGCCGATCTGCCGCAAAGGGCCCGTGTTAGTCGTGACCGGTGCCACGGACGTGACGATCTCTACCTTGGCCGGCCATTCGTCGGACGTCCACGGCTTAGGATACGGTGCCGCTCCAGCTGCTGGCGGCTGCACGACCATCGTTGTCACCGTGGCCAGCGCACACGCCACCCGAAATATGGTGGTCGAGGACGAAGTGAACTTCTTTTGCTTGGTAGCGAACATCATCATGATGCAGAGAAGATAATTATAGACTTGCGCACCGAACGGTTGTGGAATGTAAGAACTACACTTTTTCTAGTGCAACGTGAACGTAACAATACGAAAACGAGAACAAACGACTTGGAGTGCTAGGTGACCATCTACGTAGAAATGAAACATGAATAACATAATATAATATAATATTATAGTAATGTTTTAGTAATAACTACGAGACGTGGTTCACGATTCGAGCCAGTTACAACAAACGGTTAACCGTAATATAATTATTATCACATAATATGTATATTTATACAGGAACTACGCTTCCAAAATCGAACAAAATCATTTAATATTACACGTATCGCTACGGAGTTTCGATATAATACTAAAATTCGTTCAAAGCTGATAAAATATATGAACGAATCATGAACTAGGTTCGTATCTTGTCTGAATCGACTAACTTGAAACGTTGTTCGTAATTAAATGGATCGGTGGAATAACCTGGAGGTTTCATTTTTTTTTTTCAAGATTGTGATTTTTGTATATTCCGATTGAAAAAAAAAAATGTTTATCAATTCTTTGATCTTATTATTATGTCGAATACAATGCAAAAGAAGTCATCTGGTTGTGTTCCGGGCAGGAAGAGGACAGCTTCAGGGCTTCCTTGTTTTCGCACAAAACAGTCTTACTGTATAATATTATTATTATCAACTGTATCATACATATTACATGTTTTGATATCACTCTGTCGTTCCGTTACAATAATAAATAATTCGTTGCGTAATAATATTAATTACTGTTAATAATATTTATAATATGCGAAATGTAATTTTAACGTTATAATAATATTATGCAAATTTACATGTTTAATTTTTTTTTTATTTTTTCAATGAAAGTTTCTGTACATACATTTTTTTTTGGTTTATTAACATTCAGAGTTACTTAACAACTACTCGAATACAATTTTTATGCAACGTATTTTTTTATACCCGTAGTAATAATATTATTAGATAATTATGACTTGAAATACAAAATATAAATACAATTTATTGTCGATTCCCGGCCAAAACCAAATAGCTCGAGTAAAATATATAGAAAAACACAAAAAATATATAACTTAGAATTTATGTTTAAGATTTAATTATATATTAACTTGTAAATATCCTCATTAAAAATTTCCAACATTCAAAATAACCATTTCACCTTTGCCTGTATTAAATTTCGAAAAAATTCTCTCCTGTTGAAATTGAAAAAAAAGGATATTGCCTGGTTATTCCATCGAACCAGTCAATTTTAATATTGTATTTATTTTTTATGTATTTTCGTCTTTAAAATTCCAAAATAACTATGAAAAAGTTTTAAAAATGTACTAACTTATTCAATTTTTTGGTATTGATGAAAACTGAAAATAATTTAGATTCTAATTAGAATCAGTGTTATAATGAAAGGATATTATTTTTAAAAAATACATTATACATTATTGTCTAATCATACAGTTCTTACTCAATGGATATATTACAATAAGTTGAAAAAATGCAAAAAAAATATAATATTTTCGAAAATACCCAAAAATATGTTATTTACCAGCCGCATTATGTTATTTTGAAATAAACACATAACATACATTTACGAACACAACAATGATAAATATCAAAAATCAAACTGAAGACATTATTTGACTAAATAACACGAATGATTTTGCTGTAATATTCAGCAAATTAAAAAAATTAAAATTAAAGCCTGAGAAATTGTGGTTTTGGATGGAACAGAAACGTATTAACAATTTTTCATCCTAAATAGTCAATATCTTATGGTTGTATTATTTGAGAAAAATAGTGTTCTACTATTATGTATGGAATCGATATAAGTATAATACTGTTCATATTGATTTATTATTAGTAACAGATAACGTAATTATAAATGTGCAAAATTGCATTAATTTGAAAAATTCACTATCAGGAATCATCTCAAACTGTGTGTTAAATTCGTTAATAATTTATTTCGCACTAATTATTATTATTAAAATAAATAAAATAAAAATAATAAATTATTAAAATTTCCATTGTAAATATCAAAATGTCTACTTGAGCACCTCCCAAGGTTACTATCACTTTTTAACTTAGCCTATCTTCTGCCAGTAGACAGGTCTAATATATCTCTGTACCAAATTATATATAATACTATGTTGTTGATTTCGATTCCATCGATTCTGTTCAACTCCATTCCACGCTTCGCGTTGCTCGTCAGTTTGGCTTGCTCTTTTATGTTTTTGAATCACAGAATTGCAAGTTTTGCGACTTAAGTTTATACGTTTAATTGCTAGCATTTTTAAAAATAACCATACCAAAATTCTTTAAAAAATGATCAACACTTATCAATAAACTTACTGTACTGTGGAATTTTGACGGTTATATCTGTCTTATACGATAAACTATAATTATGTAATTCCGTAACCAAAGGAATGCATATATATTTATACACGTCGATAAAACACTCACAAAAAAATTGACAGGTTGTAGTTAGGTATATTAGTATACAATTAACACGGTTATATTAGTTTTTAATTTTCCGTGCAACTTTATTCGTTTTTTCTTACATAAGAAACTTGTTCTAATAATTACGAACAATTAAAAAAAAATTTGAGCTAAATCGGCCCAGCCGTTCTCAATTGATGAAGTGTTAAACATTTTTGACTCTATTTTTATATATAGATATATAGATTTGTAATTAAATTTTAGATTTATTAGAATTTTTCATATTTTACGAGTACAATACAGATATATTGTTCAAAGTAATTTTTGTTATACTTTGATAAAACCAAACTAAAATTAATTATAACATTTTCGATAAAAATCCAATGAGCACATAGAATAAATGAGCTTTCAGAAATTGTCTGAACTCAAGCTCTGCGTTAGTACTTGACAAGTATTAAACAATATATGTATATATTTTACAGGCAAATCCCGTAGCAGAAGTAAATTGTCCCGGAGAAAATGGGAAACGGTGATGGAATGCTGTAGACATGATTCAAAATACGACGAATCCGTGATTTAATGGATTTCACCGTGACTAAACCACCGATACCACATGGCGTCTGATAAACAAATCTGCTGCGTACTGGAACTTTTTACGGGTAAGATATATTTCGGTAAGAAGAAAAAAAATAGATGCTTTTTGTGATGTTGACTACCCACAAAGTGAGTTTTCCACAAATGTTTGATACTTAGAACATGTATTCAACAATACATATTCATGTCGATGACACAACCGGATCTATCGAGGTCTTGGTACCTGTCCATGTCACCCCTACCCCCTTACGAAATTAGTATTTTATTTTTATTTTTTTGCTAGCCATTTAGTACTTATTTCGTACGAATTTTTATTTTCGTTCACAACATTTTTATGAACTCTATTCTAAATCCAAAGAGCTTTTTTTCGGTGTGTCATCAGCACCCCCTTAAAAAACCGATAAGAGTAGTGTGGTTTTTTGGTCTCATCATTGAGTACTTATTCTGTAAGAATTTGTATGCCTATTACCCCACTCCAAGTTCAAATAGCAAATCTTTGTAAAAGCAAACATTATGTAAATTATAAATGTGAGCGGTTGTTTTGACCAAACCGTCGAGTGTCCCAGTGAACTTTCCGGACAAGTGTTACAGAGGATATTTTTCAATCGCGGTGAGTAGTGGAGAAGGGGACCGAATCCTTTCGCATCCTCGTTCACTTTAAGCCCTAGAGCTATCTGTCAACAATTTTCTACCAACGACAGAACAGGGGGCTGAGACGTAACACACGGCTTACGATTTTCATTTCACAGGACGAACACTGCCGAAACGGCGCACTACGGTCACCGCGATAACTTAAAACCGCGAGTTCGACGGAGGAAACGTAATCTACTTAATCCGTAATCTGCTTGAATTTTCGTTAAACGATTACAGTGTGAAAAGTTGATCCACACGTCGATCAACTTAACCCAGCTCTCTACTACCACAAAGAATCGTAACTTTTTTTTGCCAATATTAAGTAGTGAATTGGTTCGATTTTTTACGATTTATTGCATAATTTGTATTGGTTTGGTTTCAAATGAATTCGCAAAATACTCTAGAGTGCGCTGTAGAAACATTCCTTCGTCCATCAAATATCAAAAATTGACTTTTTCAGCCAATTCGTGTTCAATATCTAGACTGGCGTCCCGAGTTTTCACTTAAATTCCTACTACTTCAGAAGCATTTTTTTTTTTTTTTTAATTTGGCATTTTTCTAGTCACATTCACCAAAGAAAATGTTATATTTTCCAAAAATTTGCTAACATAGTAAATTTATTATCGCTGATCGTTAGCGTTACTTCGAAAAACATTGAAGTCTCACAGAATAACTGTTGAATTTCGGTCTTTTTTTTTTAATTTAAATTAGAAAACTTTTTACTGGCCTTATTGAACTCTAACATCCAAAATTGAAATCATAGAAGTTGTATGTAAAAGTTTCAAAAGAAAATACCAAAGTTCAGAACTTTCAAAATAGATATCTAAATACTTTATGTAAAATTAAATAAAAAATTTGATTTCAATTTGAAAAAATACCAGAACAAATTATGTAAAAAAAAAAAAGTCGTAAGAATTCGTTTAAATTCTGTACTGAATATTAGAATGAAAACACTAGCGATTTTTTTTTGGGTAGTAGTGAGAGGGAGTTGGAAAAATTTATTTGAAATGCCTCGTCAAATTTCTAATACGTTTTGATGAGTACTCGTTTCGGAAAACAAAAAAAACGTCCATAAAAGTGACTACGGCTGTAGTTAATTTCGAATTCAGATTTGAAAACATGGGTCACATAACTATTTTTTAACACCGTTTATTTTTATAAACAATAAAAAAAACACGTGTAGTTAAGTGCGTTTACGATTATTTCAACTAGGTTGAAGTTGTATATATATTTTTTCCCAGTCGGAGTATTGAAGTACTTGAATATTTTAAATAATTAAAATATCCTTAAAAAATTATGATTAAGAAAGAAATATGATTAGAAAACACTTGTCCAAGAATGTTGTGCAACGCTTGAAGTATTGTTAAAATAAGTTAATTTTCTTATACATATATATATGTCCCGTTATTAGTGTGCGTTCGACTTTATTGTCGGAAAAATGTTCGATCTAAAAATCGAACGAGCAACCTGTCAACATTAAATTTCTTGTTAAATTAAAAAATAAAACTGCTGCGAAATCGTTTCGAATGTTTAGTGAAGTTTATGGTGAAGAATGCTCATCAAAAGCTAGTGTTTTTGAATGGCACTAAAGGTTTTTTTAGTGGAAGAATGGACGTGGAAACCGATCGCCCTTTGCCATTTAAATGAAAAGCAGACATTCTTCGAAAAAATAAAAAATTAAATTAAAAATAACGCATTGTCTATAGGCAGCATCGATAAGTTAAGCGTTTATAAAATTGGAACCGACGATTTCAATGAAATAGAAATGTTTTAAAACAATATATTTGCAATATAATAACAATATGTTTGCGATCGTTTTTCCATTTTTATAAATCGAATATCTCGAAAACTATGACACAATATAATGATACCATTACAACATATACCATATGCAGTAGATCAGTTATATTTAACGCATAGGTGTCGTATGATCTCTAATTATATTTTAACAGATATTATAATTGAAATTTTTAACATTTAAAGAATTTCAGTTGCCGATGACCTACGATTTTGCAAAGTATTCGCGTTTTCATACGGTTTACTTGTTGTCCGTCGGTAAATTTGGTTTGACGGTGTCGAACGTCCGCATCAGGCTATACATTTAATCTCAATGATAGATTGTGATCTCGAGAAAAAAAAAAAGCACACTAGAACATGGAGATTTTTAGGCGTTTAAGACCAAACCGTGATTAGAAATTTGTTTTAAATTAGTTGTACAACATTGGCAAGTTTCGGGTAACGGGTTATCTCAAATGTGTGCCCTTTGAGTTTTAACCCCTTCACATCCTTGACCTTATACTGATCTGGATCCATCCCAGCGTCATCCGATAATGTTGGTGAGTACGTTTCGTTTGCTTTTCATCACGCCGTACGAACCACGAATGGTTTTACTTTACCGTCGGTTACGAACACGAGTAGGTTTTTATTACAATTGCGGTACACACGTATGTATCTACATGATCAAGGTAATTATTTTCATAAACGTTTGCGACGTTAAGACGTTGGACGAATATGATCTCGTGACGTTTTCGTGTACGTGTCACTAACAGTTTTCTAGTATTATTGCAGTACGTTCACATGGTCTACGTACTCATGATGTGTAATATAATATGCGTCACATTCGCCAACGTGTGTGGATATTATGACATTTTCTAGTAAAAACGATGTTCCCTGTCGGGACACTTGCATGTATTTTTCTTCGCGGTATTCGAGTCAAGTTCTGTGCACGTAGATATCGTGCATAATAAACGGAAATAAAATATATAACTTTACAATTTTCTAAAACAAACAAGAACGACAATGTTGTGCTGCAGTTCTGATCATAATAAATAACTACATACGTTCGTGAAATAATTTTTCGAATAACAAACATAGGTTTTGTTTTTAAGGGCGTACTGTTTTTTTTTTTTTTTTTTCCAAAAAGTTGGTGATAAACTGTTGCTATCATTCTTTGAAAAACTTTCTTTTTTTTTTTTTTTAAATACACACCGAAATTCCATACGATTTTATAAACAGTGATTATTGTCAATTTTTTTGAAAACATGTTCGTACATCATAAACGTCATTCCTGTCCAATCTAACCTCCGGAGAGCATAGTATATTGTAAATCTTAATGAGAAACGACCGGCGCGCGGACATTCTACGTCGTCGAACGAGACGATTTTTCGTTCCGGCCGCGACTCGAACCGAACCACACATAAACTCATAAGCCCGGCCGGAAAGATCAATAATATTCAGTAGGACTAACGTTTTCCATACAAATGTTTACAAAGCGCACGGAGAAAATACTGGAGCGTTACGCTTGTATTTATTGATAAAAACACGGTCCAATAATAAAGTGAGCGGTAAGCCTTCGAAAACGTGTAATGCAATTTTTTATTTTTCAATACACACCGATATAATAGAGAGTATTCATTACGAATTCAACGTTTTTACTTTCTCACACGAACCGCTTCGTTATATTTACTCCATTCAGTGAGAGCTTGTTGTTTTCGCCGTCACGCGGTGCTAGGACACTGTAGTACATGTTTAGTTCGTGGTGAAGGGACAGAAATATACCGATCAATATAATATTGTTAAAGGGCTTTTTTTTTTTATTTTTTTTTTTACGAAAACAAAATTGAAAACCGTTCACTACACGCACAAAAGATTTCCTCTTTCGTTAGACATCCATTCGACGACGGACGTATTTTTATAAATCACGTCACATGGACAATCGATATAAGCTCGTGTTGAAAAAAATAATAATAATAATAATAATAAGCATTGATACGTAACATGCCAACTCTAATAGCGCTCGACGAAAAGATTTTATTTTAATAAATGCAATCGCCCACAACGAAATACCCTTTTCGGTATGGTGATGATTCATAGCTAGATTTTTGAATTTAATGTTAGGACATTAATTTTTCATTTATTTTACGACTAAAAGAAACCGTAATCGGTTGGGATAACGTACATGACGGGAGCAATATCGATCGAGGCCCTCTAAGGATTTATGCAGTCAAATCGAATAATCGATTTTTACCATTTGCGTTGTGATATATCGATTATTATTTATACTTAATATACAACGCTATACGCATACGTAATATATCGTATCGGTAGCACAACAATAAATACTATTTTGAATTACTATTATTTCATCGGACATTTTAAAGCGGGTTACGTTAAAAGTATAACGGTGAACGTCAGCATAAGTATGTACGTTATTAACTTTTTAGTCGGTATTTTTAAATATTTCAAATATTTGTCTTTTGTAAAGACAAATAACAAATTCCAACAACGTAATTCTTGAGAAAAGTATAACACGTATGACTTAACAGTAATATTAATAACGTACATTCTTCTTTCTTCTTTTCTGTTTTCTGTGAATGAAGCAAATTTTCAAGCAAGAAATTAGGTATAAATGACATGTTACACTTCTTATGAGGAATATATTTTAATATGATCTGTGGATCTTCTAAACCAAAGAAAATCATAAGAAATAAAGTTTGATAATCACGGTTGATGGCATCCTTGAATATTTTTACTAAGGAAACGAGTAATTTTGTATCATTTTTGGTTCGAAACGTTTCCAATCTTAAACTATTTGGAGTGCAACAATTTGTTTATTTTTGTGAAGTTTGAAAGTTTTATCAAAACCATTTTTATCAATTATGATGATTATATCACGATACACGATTTTTATTTTTAAGTGTGTGTGTGTGTTTAAGCATTTTACATTCTTATTCTTCATAGAATTGCATTTAATAGACATAACTCGTAGTTTTTGCATGAGCATACATAGTATAGTTTTATTATGAATGACGTGTATAAACGAGTACACGAACAGTTTGAGTTACAATACCATATTAGATAATATATAATCAATAAAGCATATACATGTATTACACCGACTGTCGTTCAGAATCGTTTTTCGAATGCGGTGATGATTTATCGCCGCTTTTAAATTTAAACTAATAATGTACCACGGCAAACACACGAAAAAGTGCCATATCTCACTGGAACAGTTTTCGTTTCCTTTAAGCACTCCGTTGACTGGTTTGTGCACGGTAAAAGTTTCACGCGGCATAGTTTTTATTTCAAAACGTATTACGAGTTATAGCATTACTACCCACAGTAAATTCACTGATTCGTACAAAATGTTGGTTTTTATTTGTATTTTACCTGCAATCAAACCTAAGCTTAGCGTCGTCGTCGAACGACTCGTATTTTATCGCACGATAATGAGTATAGACTTTTTCACACTTATTTTCATTTTTATTTTTATTAATTTTTCAAATTACATTATGCCAACGAACATTATTCATTCGATCATTTATGCAAATATATTTTACTAGAACGACAGTACAGTATAGCAGCATCATCAAATCGGTTATTATATCCGAAAATATTTACCTAACGATTACGTAAGCAAGACAATGGATCATGTGGTCTCCATGGCTCCATGGTAATTAAACATTGTGCTTATTTTGTTCGAGTCGAAATATATTAATATAACACGCCATTCGCACCGCGCAAAATTTTAAGTAAACGTCACATGAAACGATACAACACTTCACAATGTGTTCGTTGAAAAAAAAGTGAATTTTACGCATGGCGAACCAAAATATCTACGACATAAATATGGTGTATACTATGATAATTTCAATGAATATGACTCCATTAAACGCGCGTGAAATCATTATCATCGTGCGCTACAGGCAACTTAATAAAACAACAACATATTGTATTTTTAAAAATTAATTTTTAATTTTTTTAATCTTAACATTTTGTGGAACTAGACCTCACGTCGTATAGTATAGGCATTTTTTCACAAATCAAACGGATGTTTATATTGTTTCCAGAATTTTCATCGGAAGGCTTCGGTTCAATTTAAAAAATTGTGTAACTATTATTCGCCCTACAATAAGATCTGTTTATCTAAAATTTAATTTAGTCGTTCATAAATTAAAATGTACAAATAGCTTTATTAATACATATTAATTATACATAAATATTTCGTTTCAAACGGCGCATAACTAAATACTCTAATAATAATAATAACTAAATGACGAGGTTATGCTAAATAATGTTTTGATTTAAACAAAATTTCGAATATATTTCCTTGCGACGTTAATACATATTTTATACGTTCATTATCATTTTATTGTTCCTAATAAAACCGCTTTTGCCGCAACAGCGAGTCCTCCCGTTTACTCGGTGGTTCGCTGTAAACCGTCAAGCGACGTAAGGTCCAACAGCAGTTTCCTCCGATTTTTACGACATCGCTCTCCGACCCGGTGGACCGGGTTCCCTTCGAAATCAACGAAAAAAAAAAAAATGAAAAAAAATAATAATCACGGTAAAGAGGACGGTATTACGAGTACGATCACGTGTGCCGACGACGAGTGATCGCAATGAATAATGTCGATTCGCCGGCGAAAGAGAACAACGGCGTTTTTCGGAAACCGAGACTCGATCCGAGTCATTCCGACCGTCATTATTCGTGAGCGAAAACCGTAACTACAACAACGGCACTCGTCCGCGAATTATTCCAACAACGCGTCACAACACCGGAGACATCAATACAACCGAGATAAGCCGTCGCACCGAACGCGTATAGACGGCGAGCACGACGGTGTTGAAAAATGCCCACCCGTGTCGGTTGCGTCCGGCGAACGTTAACAAATGCGTCGGCGGAACGAAACAACTTCCCGCGCCACGTCTCCCCGCGGCAGCAATAACAATTTCTCCGCTGTCCCCGCGAAATCCGTGAGCGTGCACACGCGAAAAAAGCCTTTCGACACGTGTAACCGACACCCGAACGTTTCAATCAATCCGTTCGAGATGGATAGCCAATGCCCTGCGCGACGCGTCACTAGTGATCGATCTTTGCACGAAACGAGCTTCGCGCGCCCGAATCGTTTACGAAATAAACAATGCACCGGGGTCGGTTTGAAAACGATTTCGCGCGCAAAGCTGCATCTAGCACGTATAAAGAGCCGTGTCCGCACTGCCGGCCGCGGCGGTTTCGGTGATGGAAACGCAATCGAATATTGATCCATTGAAATACGGACTCTGTTATGATCACTAGACGTACTCTTTTTCGCACTGTTTTTTGATGCATGTCATAGTGTCCTGAACAATAGTGTTAAGTATGTGAAATCGTATTTTTTTTTTTTTTTTATAATAGGATAGATATATGTTTATGCTCTTTTTATAATTTTAATCATACAAAATGTATGAAGTCAGTATATTTTATAAATAAATAAGTAAAGTTTTGTATTTATTTGTTTAAATTTTATACTTGGTATTGTTACCTTAAGAAAATAATTTATCCTTTAGTTAGTTTACTTTAAATTGTTCAAATTTCAAATGTTTTCATCATAAGAACACACACTAGATGTGTTGACATTATAAATTGAAATAATTGGTTTTTATAGTTGATAATAATAATTAAAAATTGAAGTTTTTGATTGAAGTAATCGGATGAAGAAAAAAAAACAATTTTTATAGAAGGTGTGACCTATGGACTGTTATGGTTTATGGGCCACGCCCATGGATAAAACGGGTAGAATAGTATACGTGTTGAGAAATTATGACAGAGGAGGAGCTAAATTTTAAAATATTAATTTTTATATCTGGTCACTATAGATATCACCCCTCGGTGGACGTTGAAGTTGAACTCGTTTTGAGTGGACGGTTAGACGAACGAGTTCTGGGTGATAGGTTTGCCATCGGTAAGCACATCGTTTGGCCACGTGAAATAGTAAAAATTGAATCAAAGATACTGTAAAAACTATGGACCAACATTCCACCGGTTTCGTTCGAGCACGCGCTTTCCAAGCATACCTTTTTGTTTTTTTTTTTTATTTTTAGGACGACAGGCATCGAAAAAAAAATTCACTTCTCAGTAAGGCGGTAATTTTCAAATGTTTGAAACTACCGCTTTGTGATTTCAGACGATTTTAATCGTCTGCCACTTATTACATTGTAATATATTGTATTGTACTGCATTACGCCGAATTACTGATAAAGCGTTCGATTTTTTCTTTTTATTTCGTCGTCACATCAGATTTATACGAATAAATGTGTATTTACGTCAGAAGTTTCTACGCGTGACTCGTCATTTCTGTTTACTTGTACTTTATACTATTTTTATTTTGTGGTCCGAAATTCGTACCAAGAATCAATTTAACGTTATGTCTCTTGTTCGGTAAAAAACCAACAATACTAGTACGAAGAATGGATTTCATCCGTTTTCTATTTTGTTTTATTTTTCACAATGGTAATGATTATAATAGGATTCACGTCACACGTCAGAACCGATTGATTTGTAAGCCTTTTAGTGCGCGATATATACGTATATATATTTTTTTATTGTCAATGGGTCTGAGAAATGGCGATGGTAAAAGAAACACTGAACGAAGAAATGCGAAAAAAATTGTTTTATATTATACTAATCGTTTCTAATAAAAAAAAAAAAAAAAAAACTTTGAACTTTTTCTCAAAAACATATTGAAATAAAACATTTAATAAATTTAATAAATTCTTAATTAAATAAATTACTATTGACTTCGATTTATTGTTATTCCGAGTAATTGTCATCCTGGCGTGAAATTAAAAAAATATGTTAACGTAAGGAATAAAATGTTTTCTTTCTCACACGTTAGAAATATTTTGAAATATCGAGTAGAAATCGTGGCTAAGAGCGCGTAGTCTACCCTATAGTTTAAAAAAAAATTGTCAAACATAATTTGTGCACTACGATTCCTATGCGCTGTAGTATTATTTCGAATGCTAACGAAAACCTAATGCAATACACTGGAAACGTGTACTACGATATAATATGTACAGATATGTATGATCGTTATTTTTTTAGGTACACAACCATTTACCGATATATCCACATTTTGTGAAACGTTAATAATAAAAAAAAAAAACGGTTAGTAGCATTCGGGGACTGCCGCGATAAAGCTATTGCATATTAAATAAATAAGAAGTTGATATAATTTTACATTTTTTTATTATTCTAGTTATTCAGGAATTTGTATCATAGCAACTACGATATTCCATTAATTACGGGATTCCACAGGTTGTGGTCACGTTTTTTCGTTACAAAAATTTTTTTTTCAGTCAAGACACCAGGCCTGCGATAAAAGCTATGCAATAGCTTAACACTGTGCTGAGCCGTGCCGTGTATATGTGTACGTTTTTTAAGGTGAATTAGATCATTTATTACAGTTTTCTAGGGAATTATGGTTAGAGGTTTTTATTTAATTTTTTTTAATTTTTTTTTTTCGTATTTCTTTTCTACCGGAAGTTAAAAAAGAAAACGAACGCTTTGTTTTTCGTGAATGTTTAATCCTCGAAGATTGACAATACGACCGACTACCGCGAGAGGATTTTATAATTTTTAGCGTTGTTTCATTTTCGCAAGATAAAAAAAAAAAAAAATGTTCAAAATCGATGAACCCGTAAAAAACGTATACAATATTTTTATACTCGTATCTACCTGCAAAACAATTACAACCGTATTGAAATGGAACGATTTTTAGTGTACACGTGGTTATAAATGCGTACGTGTTATTACCGTTTACGTTTAACGCGCTTCGGTGTTAAATTTCGTTTTACGAAATTCGTAACATTCCAATCGGTACGTCATCTTCATGACGCGTTTGTGCACTTAATATTATTATTGTCTTCTCGACGGATATCGGGGAATCGCGAGTACCACAACAGTTACGATGAACAGTTCAGCCGACATATGGACACAACTTTTTATCGTAACAGTATTACGATTATCGTTATGATTTCGTTGGTCATGAACAGGGCTCGGAAGTTAAGGCACTAAAAAAATTAATTTTTAGCGCTTAAATATGCACATAAAAATATTAATATAAGCACTTTAAATAGCACTAAAAATTGAAAAATATGCAAAATAAAATTGTCAACAATTTTTTTTAAACATACAATTTAAGATACATTTAATTTATAGATTTTTAATGTATTTCATAGAATATGGTGGTCGATATGTAAGAACTATAGGTACTATTTGAGAGTATGTACAACAGTTCACGATCAATCGAACTCTTGATGTATCTAAATGATGACGGAACATTTAAATAAAATTACCGTATTCAGTCATTAATACATAGTTAAAACGACAGCACGATAATAGCGGTCTAAGACCGTTTATTTCGGATGAGTACATCTTAAAATAAAACAATTTATTTTCGTTCACATATTCGTAGACGGCTATTTAGTATGTAATTTAGTTTTTTAACAATATGTGTTTATTTCCTTTATTATCTAAAAATACGCCCATAAACAGCATTTAAAACTCCAAATTAGCAAAATAGCTTCCTTAGTATGTATTTATGTGAAAATATTCCCAAAAATAGCACTAAAAACCTTAAATTAGCAAAATAGCGATAAAAACCGTAAATATGCAAAAAATAGCAAAATTAAATTTCGTGTATGACATCAGGGAAGTGTGAAACATACTTGTATCTTACTTTGGATGTTCTAGGACGAACCAAGAAAAATATGCATTTGCTATAACTTCCGAGCCCTGGTCATGAAGTACACTTTTGTACCGTCCGTGTTTTCGTATTTTCATCATACACTGTAATCAGTGTTTTCATTGATTATACACACTAGTATTTATAATCAATGGTATTAAGTTTGATCCAGATAAATTATCTAGGAAGGTATATTTTTATCTTTTATCTTATCTATATGAATGGGAAATAGGTTATTTGAACCGTTGTACAAGATAAGTAAGTGAAGTTATGTCGATAAAATATAATTTTTAATATTCTTTTAGATTCAGAACGGAACGAGGAATGTATCGATTATACGGAGTGTGTACATTATATATATATATATTTAATTTGTGTTTGTCATCGTATTTCGTAACTTTGAGTGTACTTCGATTTACGGGGTGGTTTTTGGTGGAAAATTACAATTAGTTTGAAGGTCGAATTATAATAAGTAATAATAATAATAATAATAATGATAGTAATATAATTCAATATTTATCAAATGCGTCAAGAATGTCAAAAAGGAAAAAATTAAGAAAAAACGAAAATGAAAAATATAATAATAAAATTTTTCAGAAAAGGGTTTATCAATTATAAGGTATATATTATTTGGTTATTTGTTATTTTTATGTGGATTTTAATCACCAAATATTCATGTAAATAATTTAACAGATTTTTAAATACCATTATTATGACTATTTATAATTATTAAAAAAGATAATTTTGATTTGCCTACTTAATTTAATGTAGGTATTATAAATATTTTCGATAGGTAAAAAAAAAAAAAAAAAAATAATAAATAATATTTTTCTTAATACCAAATTTCATGGTGTAAACCATAATTTATAGTTAAATGTTTTTATTAGAAATAACATTTATTTGACTTATAAAATCACATAAATCAAAACCGTTTTGAAATTGAGATACGTTACATACTCGTATTACCTGGTACAACTGATGTACATTTTTGATGGGCAGAAGCCGTTCATCGGAGTAGAAAAAAAAAAACGAAATAAAATAATTGTCTACCGGGGAAACAACGAAGATCGTGTTCGGTTGGTCACGCGTTTTCGGTAAGCTCAACGCGTGACCGTATTCTCGATCACACAAGGATGCGCGCGGGATTTTCTGACGAATTTTTTTCACGTTGTGTAGTCGAAACTCGCGGTTTGCGTACACTTTAAATTAACTTATGCGCGTTTCGATTGAAACGTCCACTAGGACGCGGTTCGCAAAGCGAGATAATTATTCCTAGCAGAAGCGGGTTTCCGAGTACGTCGATCGGTGCACAATCGACTTGCGAACGTTTTTTGTTTTTGTGTACTCGAAAATCTCAAAATAGTTTCCAACCATAAGCTTAAGCATTTAATATGGTCTAACGCAGTGATGTCCAACCTTTTTTCCTTGGCGGGCCACTTTGTTAAACAATTATCTTAAAAGCGGGTCTAAAAAAAAAATTACTATAAAATACTCAAATAATGTTATTTAATTGCACATAGTAGGAACATATTGAATTTGATTATAAATATTTTATTGATTACTTAAAAGATTACAGATTGAGATACACGTTATAGGTATACATTAATTTTATTTGAGGTGCATGTGTTATATTGTGACATTCTATATGAAAATGCTCGAAAATATAATCAATACATTTTTTAAAAAGAAAAACGTATTTTATTATAATTTTATTTTATTTTTTTTTAGAATTTTATTTCATTTTAGAAAATTGTAATGGGCCACATATAGCCCGCGGGACGCGTTTTGGGCACCACTGATCTAACGCAATAACTATAACTGCTTATTCAATTGTTTTTTTGGGTTTTCCTCGATGAACTCGTATCAATGAACTAAAGACAACATTGAACTCTTTGATTAAACATCTGTTCCACTAGCCAAGACACACGCACTCTGTACTCGGGAATTCGAAATATTTAATAATACTTCGCTTCGTATTTTGTACGTTCGTACCTAGTTACTTAAATATAAATGTGGCATAGTGCAACCAAATAGTTGTCATTGTACCCGAGTCAAGCTCAATATAAACATACACGAATGTTCCCAAATTAAGGACTTGTTCTGCACAGTCGGGACCAGATATTTGCAAATTTCTGTGTATAATTTAGAGTTAATTCTAGTGACTTTCACTGTTTGAATTATTTTAAACAATATATTCCGCTATTATTTATAATATCATGTTGGTTAAAACAAGTTTTCCGTGTAAATTATGCATTATATTGTCTTAACTAATTATTGTAGAAACACTTTCCAGGGCACTATGTTCTGTTTTCTCTCTTTATCCTGTACCTTCCTATATTCATTTGTATTTGTAGAAACGGATATCATTTTGTCTTACTTTTTAATATTAATTCGTAACATTGTTATTATTTGTTGATCGTCTAGCGTTAAAGCTTTATTTACCTATTTTCAACTTAAAATGATTTTAATAATTTAATACTTTAATATTAACTATCATTTTTGCATAATATATGGCTTCGAAGTTACCAATTTATCTCATATAAATTATATCAGATAATTATCTATACCGTAAAACTTAAGTTGGAAAATAAATATATTATTATAGTTATTACACTCTCTTTATTGGGGGACATCAGACGAGTATTATATTGACCCGATTAGAGCGGTTGTCCCAATAATAGATAATTGTAGAAACTACAACGAATAAAGCAAAATATTTTTTTAGTGGTCAGTAACAAATTTATAAATATAAAAAATGTTTTTCTTATAAATATATATATCTGTATAATTATTACATAGAATAAATGCAAAAATAAATAACTAATGGAAAAATTGCGTATTGAATTGTTGGAAACGATAGAGTGATCTGCAGTATGTTACTTATTTTTATTGTTTTTCATTGATCGTAGACAAATTCAGTAAGAACGAATATTTGAAGCACTTGTGAGATTTCCCTCATTTCCTTTTCGAGAAAAAGAAAAATATACTACATAGTACGTTGTATACAAACATGCTCGACAAAAACGTTCGAGTTATCCGAATTCGTGGCCCAGGCAAACATTTAGACAACAATCATTGGTTTATTTCGATAACCTAAGAATCGTTCCGGTTAATCGGTAACTAATACAGTTTTGTAGTCTACACTGCGTTCGTTTCTTCTTCGACGCCAATCCATGCGCGCGTCCGAACATCGAAAAAACAGCATCAAGCCGCTCCTCCGTGGTACGTGAAAATTGCAAAAAATTGCTGTCGATCGATCGGACGTATGCGACGCGATGAAAATATCGAGTCCGCGGTCGATAATGAAAATTCGACGTGAGCCGCAAAATTAAATTTCGATTTACACGTGCACGGACATGCCCCGGTCGGAAGTACGATCGCGTCCGTTTTCGAAACCGACGTCACACCAATAGCAATGCTTACGCGAGGAGCACGTCGCCGTTAGATCACGTCGATCTTTTTCCTTTTTCTTTTCCCCAAAACGTAATGGTAATTTTTCGTGTCGCGCACCGGGATAATTGTTTCCCAACCGCACGGCTTACGAGTTCTCACGGACTAACCGCCACAGATTTCTACGAAACGCCCGGAATCGGGCGCGGTCCTCGATCCGTGGTGCACGCGACGTCGTCCGGTTCGCACTCGCAAAAGGTACGTGTGGGTACGGTTGAAGCGCGTACCCGGCGGGTCGTCTACAGTTAACCGTTCGCTCGTGAGCGAGTCCAGAGATTGTTCGCAACGCGTCCGTGTTTCGGAACGCGCACTTCGAGCAGATCGCACGACGGCGGACAGTGCAATCGGCTTTTTCGGGAGTGGTAGCCCGTTGAAAAAAAACAAAATAAAATAAAAGCAATCGTCCGGGGCGTGCGTGCACGGACGGGATTCGGCGGCAGAACGAGTGTTGCGGTAACGAACGCGTCGCCGCCGAGTTGACGTACGAACCGAAACCGCGCACGATCGAAAACCACTAACCGTCATCCCTTTGGTGCATTCGCGTACTCGAACGGTTTCGTACGATGTCGATTTAAACGACGAGACTCGTAATCAATAACTGCTCAAACGCTACGATCTCCGAGCCGACGCACATCGTTTTTGTTTTATCGCACGTGAACGGCTGACTATGTGACGAAGTTCGCGCATCCGATTTCACGTTCATCACAACGTAAACCGGTGTTCGCAACGTTCGTTTCGTTTCGAAAAAAAAAAAAAAAAATGGCGGGCGGATGGGTGCTGAAAGTTGACGTTTGTAATCGAGTGGAAATTAGGAACTCGTTTTAACGTAATCGATTGAATACAAATTAAATTCACAACAGCGCAAAAGTGACAATATTTGTGGTGTTGAGAAGTGTCGACTGCGTTTTTGAAATAATACGTTCACGCCGCCACTGATTGAGTCTATGTGGTACGACATCGCTCGCCCGTGTTCGCGCGTGTAACGATTATCATGCGTTCCTGGGCAGCGAACGGAACGCGTGTGAAAACACGACGGAATCGAATCGAAATCATTTTTTATGCAAAGTCTATTACTGTTTTCGCACGCGATCGAAGAAGAAAACGCGAGTGTCGAGTATACACAAACACCGTGCATGCGTCAAAACAATAATTTGCGAAAGCGCGAACGCGTCCCATTTACTCATAACGGATCGCTAGCTTCCCGACGAATGCCTAAACATACAGAATTCGATTGATAAAAATGTTCTATTATTTTTTTTTCTCCGGACTACACGTGCGAGCTTCATTCGGTCGATGCGAACGTGCGGTACGGATGACGATGTCTTGACAAAAGATGATTATTGGATGTCGCAATACATATTTTAAGCCGTGTTGCGTTTTTCCGACCAGCCGTGAAATTGCCATTGGTTTTCGTAACTTTTTATCAACGTCATGAGTACGCCTATGCATCGTGTCGTTTTCCATTCGTATCACGGTCCGTGTCGAGTATATGTTTCGTATTGTCTGGCAACGGAGGTGCCAACTACTGTCATAGATATTGTAATGGAATCGGTAAAAACTTTCTCGACGTTCATTTCCTCTTTTTCTTCGGGTAAATGTAATGTTTAAATTTAAAATCCTAATGTTTTTTCGATGCACTAGTATGCATCTGGATCAGCCTTTTGAGTCCAAGAAGTATGATTGAGTTAATGACAAGGTAACATTACATTCTGTAGTAACTAGTACAAATGATACGCAGTGAGGTACGTTTTCGTTATTAGTGTATTTATTATTTTTAACTACCTGCTTCCGATCACGCGTCGTATCATCGTATACGCGATAAAATAGCGTTTCGTATGTAGGTCTACGCGCCTTTATTGACCGCGGTAGTGAAGCAGAATTTCCAAGAGTTTATCGGTTCCGCCGTTTTGATATCGAATCCGCTGGCTATCGATTCCGTCGTACATCTGTATGTATTGATTGCGGCGAATTTTTTAATAAATCAATTAAAATGAACTCTGTGAATCATTTATAGTGAACAAATAAATACATTTATTTATTCTATACAATTTAAATGTTCTTTTTCTCACTTAGCTTCGTGCCACTATATTGTCGTGATATATATGGTATAAATATGTATTATACATAGTATATATAATGCAATGTGCATATAGTGATATTACATGTGTACATTGACACAACTAGGGGGGTGCACAGGGTACTTGTGCACCCCCAAGTTTAAAATGTGTACCCCCAAAAAATATAAGCCTTTTTCCAAAAAATGTGTAGGTACCATGTGTGGCTGTAACCTGATTGAGCACAGTTTACATTTTTCACTACCCAATTGAGCACAGTTACAATTAAACGATAGAAATACGAATTATAACACGATTGAGCATAAAAATACGTACATTGTTACCGTACCACATTGCTAAATAATATTTTTAAAAAAAATTGAAATATTTATAGGAATTATTTTATAATAATCATCAAAGTAATAATTAGTGTATAAAAGTATAAAATTAAATTATTTTACAAATATAGGTATTAATTAATATAGATATTTATTTTAATATTTGTTTTATGTTATACATTTGGGGTGACATCCCCAAATACTTATTTCCCACTTTTGATAAATATTTTAGTAAATCTTTAGAATTTTTATTTCTTAAATATTCATCATAAGCCATTATAGTTGAATTGATTTTTTGCATTCCAATAAAACTCATATTTTTATACAAGTCATACGACTTGTAAAGCTCAAATATTACGATTATACGAGCATTTCAAAAGACGCATGTATAGCCTGGTTGTAGTTGGACAGAAAAATTGGCAACGTTGCATTCATTTGACTGTGCTTAATGGGGTTGTTAAGAAATATGGACTGTGCTCAATCAGGTTATTCCAAAATAGGGACCGTGCTCAATCGGGTTCCACTGCCATGTGTTGCCCCCATGGGTCTGTGAGTTCTTCACTATTTGTGCACCTCCAAAATTATTGATCTTGTTGCGCCTATGCATGTGTATATATATTTTCGTAGGAATCGACAAATATGATGAGGAGATTCAGAGAGTAGTAGCGAGTAAGAAAAAGCAATTTAAGGTATGGCAAAAAAGTAGTAAGTGGGAAGATTGGATAGAGTATAAAAATGTATGTAAAATAGTGAAAAGTACGGTAAGCAAAGCAAAGCTTAATAGGTATGATGAGTTATATGAGCGGCTAGGAACACAGGAAGGAGAAAAAGAAATTTATAGACTGGCGAAGGTGAGAGAAAAGCGATCCAAGGATTTCCAAGATGTCTGGTGTATAAAAAATGAGGATAAGAGAGTTTTAACAAATGATGAGGATGTGAAAAAAAGATGGAAAGAATATTTTGAGAAATTACTGAACGAGGAATATCCAAAAGAAGCTTTAGAGAGTATGTCATGGAATGAAGGATTGATTAGTCTAGTGGGCGAGGAGGAAGTGAGAGATGCGGTGAGGGCGATGAAAAAGAAAAAAGCGGTAGGACCAGATGGAGTACCTGTAGAGGTGTGGAAAATGTTAGGAGATGTAAGCATTGGGTGGTTGAAAAATCTTTTTAATAAGGTACTGATAGAGGGAAAAATGCCAGAAGATTGGAGAAAGAGTTTTATTGTCCCAATATTTAAAGGAAAAGGAGACATACAAGAATGTGGGAACTATAGAGGAATAAAGCTCACGAGTCATAGTATGAAGATCTGGGAAAAGATTATAGAGAAGAGGATAAGAAGTGAAACCTCGATATCAGAAAACCAGTTTGGTTTTATGCCAGGAAAATCGACAATGGAGCCATTATTTTGTGTTAAGCAATTAGTAGAGAAGTACAGAGAAAAGAATAAAAAACTATGCATGGTGTTTATAGATTTAGAAAAGGCGTATGACAGGGTGCCAAGGGAAGTTTTAAGGTGGGCATTAATGAGAAAAATGTATGTTAATTTGATCCAGAATATGTATGAAGGGTCGAGTACTAGTGTCAAGAGTCGGTGTGGAGTATCAGAAGGTTTCAGTATAGGAGTAGGGGTGCACCAGGGGTCAGCTCTAAGCCCCTACCTGTTCTCAGTGGTAATGGATGAGGTTTCAAAGGAGATACAGGGTGAGATACCATGGTGTATGATGTTTGCGGATGATATAGTTCTGATAGGAGAAAACCTAGAAGTTGTCAATAATAGGTTAAATGAGTGGAGGTTAGCCTTCGAAGAAAAGGGATTGAGAATTAGTAGAAATAAAACTGAGTATATTGAGTATGATTTTGGACAAAGAGACCAAGAAGTTGAAGGAATGAGGAGACAACTGACAATAGATGGTGATGTGATAGGTGAAGTTGAGAGCTTTAAATATTTAGGATCTTTTGTTCAAAAGGACGGGGGCTTTGACATTGATGTAAAACATAGGATTAAGTGCGGGTGGATGAAATGGAGAGAAGCATCGGGCGTGTTATGCGATAAGAGAATTCCAATTAGGCTGAAAGGTAAATTTTATAAAAGTGTAGTGAGACCAACTATGCTGTATGGTTCAGTGTGTTGGGCGGTTAACAGGAGAATAGAACAAAGTATGAGTGTCGCGGAAATGAGAATGCTTAGATGGTTGAGTGGAGTGACAAGAGAAGATAGAATAAGGAATGAATACGTGAGAGGTAGTGTCGGTGTAGCGCCAATTGTGGACAAGATGAGAGAAAATAGGCTGAGATGGTTTGGGCATGTGATGAGGCGAGAGGAAACGAATGCAGTAAGAGTGGTTATGAAGATGGACGTTGAAGGGAAAAGAGGAAGAGGAAGACCAAAAAAGAGATAGTTGGAGACTTTGGAGAATGACATGAGGGCTATCGGTGTGTGCAGAGGAGATGTGATTGACCGAGTAAAGTGGAGGTATAGGACAAGGGTGGCCGACCCCATATAGTTGGGAGGAAGGTGAAGTAGAAGAAGAAGAAGAAGAAGAATCGACAAATAAAATTATTCGGCGCGATCGTTAGATTTCATATGGGTAAAAAGACGTTTTCGAATAACGTTCGCAGCTGCAACAATCTGTATACGTGCGAAAACACAAATAACGTCTGCGTGGCAATTATCTCATCATCGTGGTCTGTTTGATTTCAGCCTCGAGCGATTGTTGCGATCAATCTGTTTTCACTGCTATCAAAATATGTCTTCTCGTGACACTCGTAGGAAAATTGTTTGTTTTGAAATTTTAAACGAAACGAGGATTTGGTTTTACCATGATATGTGTGTGTTTTAATTTTTATTTTTTCGTGTTAGTGTAAACCTTTTCGACCAGGAATGCTCCGATCATCATCATATACAAAGTAAAATATTGGAAATGTATTTTAGTCGATAACTTTGGGGATGTCGTTTTGAAATTTTTCCGAATAAACAAGAAACGCGGACAAATAATTACAAAAAAAAAAAATTAAATTTTCAAGCGAAATCCGAAGTCTCATTATTATCTCATATTATTAATCCAACCTCTCCTGTTTAAAAATTCAGTTTTCTAACTGGTACCGTTTACCGTTTCAAATATTAACTGATCCACCTAACGTCTACTTCTCAGAATATTTTTTTTCGAGAGCAAATGGTACATTGGTTTCAAGTTTAAATCACCAATACGGCAACACCTGTCGTTGTGCTTCACCCGATTCAGCAATCATGCCTTTTTTTTTTTTGCGTTTAATTTTTGATTAAAAATCCGAGTTATATATCGAATCTCTTCTAACCCTCCCAGCGGATCATGCCATCGGACCACGTATGGTGAGTGATCGATGATATTATAATTATAGGCGCAGGACGACGATAATTTCGTACCGATCGATACACGACGCGATACCCTATACGGAAATACATTTAACGATTATGTTTAATTACTACCGAGAACCATACTACAAATGCGCGCGTCCATTCCATCACGATGATGTTTGTCTCAAAATATTGTAATCAGAATTCACGTTCGATGCCTACCTTAATTATATCCAGTTCGCGATCGAACTTCGGATACATTACGCTGCGTGTTATAAGTTCCGCTAAAGCTACACTATGGGACATAATAATAATCGATGAAGTTTCATCAAGCGAATTGACTGGTTAATGGTGTGTGAAACCGCTGATGTATTTGATCACACACAGTTGCATTTAATGATCCGAAAAAATGTTCTCGTCTTTCTGAAACCAAAGTTTATTATTTATTATTTAATTTATATTTTTATTACTTATCTTAAGCGTCTTATCTTCTAAGCTTGTTTCAAAACTTAAAATCTATTAAACGGGAACAATGAAGCTGACAAAAAGTACAGCGTGTTTCGCTGCGAACAATTTATGATAATTTTTATATTGCTCGTCCAATGATAATTACCGTTCGCGAACACTCTATGAGTTTTTAATAAATTATTTGCATTCATCGAATTACGTTCGGTCGCTGCACTGATAATACGAATATTCCGAATAAACTATCGTCACGACGAGTAGTTACTGCATTTGTACAATATACTATACATTTTTTTTACGATCGTAAAATTCATTTTTTTTTTTCTTATGTCTATTCAAAATAACCCGCTGTAGTATCGGCCGTCGAGACACTGTTCTGTGTACCAATTATTCGGTAAGTTTGACGTTCAATGAGATTGGCCTTATTTCCTGGTGAGATCGTAGTCTTGGCATTCGGTTAATATGCGCGTTAATATACTCAATAGGAATCTGTAGGTTCGGCACATTGGAGGTTCCATTTCGTTCATTTGGTAGCCGAGTGTGACTTTTGTACGACCGATTCGTAGTCTATTAATCGCTAACATTCTGCTACACAAAATATTCCATGAATTATTATCATCGTTATAATAAATATTGATATTTGATTTTAACGAATGTAAATACATTTATTGGTTACGGAATTACTTTCGGGGCTCCTCTGGACATGAGTTTTTTACTATGTGTTAGTCACATATATTCTCCGATCTTTTGGTTACGAACAATAGTGCACGGATTTATAATTCAAATATCGCAACATAACGAATCACAATATCGTTGTACAATCATTTGTAAATCATCCTACATTTTAAACCACAGACAAAATTGGCTGAAAATATGAACTTGAAATTGCATAAATATCTTTTTCACAAATTGTAGATATGATTATGACCACCTTAGAAAGACTTTAAATTTTCGGTACTTTACAGGCCACTACAGACCGCAAATTTATCAAAAATTTAAATTTCTTACTAATATCTTTCAAATGACACTAATAAATCGACTAATGTTTCTGTACACTATTTTTTGCACGCGTCAAAAACTCGCACAACGCATTATGTCATATTGATTTTTCGTAAACATAGCCAGTCAGCTAATAATAATTTTTTGTATCAGTAATTTAGTGATTATTTTTTATTTTTTTTTTTGATTTTAATTTATCCGTCAAACGGTTTGTTTTATCTCGTTTAGACACATTATATCTTAAAGGTCAACTGTAAGTAATATCGCACTGACCTACAGTTTTAGCCGACTAAATTGCTTGGACCTTTTCGTTGCCGAACCTTTCTAATTCGTACCTATATCGTTTGTTTGACTTTCTGCTTGTCTTCGAGTACAATGTTACCTAATATTTTCGATTGGTTATTGAAAAACTCTGGTTGTCTGTAACGTCTACGGTGGAAATGCATTTAAAAATTAATATACTTCCAGAAATGTTCATGAGTTCCGTATCGTACACTTTAAACGTTGATAAATATTTTTTATAATTTCGCCACATACGCATGCGTACTAAACACGGATCGTTATTTCTAGACTTATCTACTGTAGATTTTGTGATCAATAATTTATTTCTACTGAACATAACCTTTATATTTTAGTGTATGAGAAAATTGGTGTCATAGCACAACGTAAGTTTATTTCAAAATTGTAACTCCCAAATGTGCTTATTTCCAGTGAACTTTTAATACAACCAGGTTACAATTGGTTATGCTAATAGAACCTTTACCTATATTTATTTTTTTTTTGTATAAAAAAGGATATTTATGAACAAAATAATATGTATTATAGTTATACAGTCATACAAGAAAAATTATAATCATACATTTTTTTATTTTATGTGATCCTCAAAAATGTGCCACTCCGAGGTGATTGCCCCTTGCCCCCCCACCATTAAACGCGGCTTTGGTTATGAAAATGAACGTATTATCCATTAGAATTTAAACTTGTAGATGATTTATATAGATAGACCGGTAAAATTGTTCGTTTGTTTATCAACTTATCGGGCTATCAGTTAATTCTTTTTGTTTCGATAAACGAATTATGAACTTTTATTTTCATTAAGCGTTTCGTGTTTATATTCTCAAACGAGTCAAACGACAATTTGAAATGTGTCCCGACGATAAAGCTTAACTTTGACTTTAAATCGCGCAGAGTCAGACTTTTCGCGTCCGGCTCAGCACAATATATTTAAATTTCGATATTCGACCCAAGTACAGCGAAGAATACGAAAAATATAACACAACACAAAGGTAGTAGTCGTATAATAACAATGCAATATGCAAAAACTGAACTTTGAAAAATATCAATCAGGATAAGATATTGCTATAACAAAAGCAACGAACATAATACAAATGGAAACACTATATATTTAAATAAGTTTTAATTTACTCCGGAATAACAAAGCAAGCAGCTCTTTGGTAGAAATAAAAGATTTAGGGATCACGAGGGTGATTAAAATTGAGTAATTTTTACGGGAAAGAAACAACACGTGTGCAGTATTATCGTTTCAATAGCCATTATTGAATAATTAAAAATATTAAAAATGTTTTGCGTTGAGTTCACTCGGTTTTAATTAAAACAGTCGTAGTCGAACGGTTTTCTTTGCGCAAAAATAAATAATCGTATTGATTTAAGATGTAACGGCGTTCGCCGGTTATATTTTTATTCTTACAATATACGACCATTGTTCTAGCAATTATTGCACACGAGAAAATACTACGGAACAAAATTTGTTTTCCTTCCGAACACCCGTTCTTGTTTGCTTGAAGCTTAACATCAATAATACCATGTGCCATCACGGTGTCGTTTTTTCCTTTTTTTCCTCTTCCAAAAACTCAAACCTTCGATTATTTTCGAAAAACTCCGATCGTAAAAACAAACAGTTTACAGCCGCACTCGACGTATCTAAATACGTCGATTTGCAATCACGACCACGTGGGCGAACCCAGGATTTTTTCCTAACGAGCTATTTGAACACTCGTGTTTTCCTTAACGCACCCGACACAAATGTTTTCAGAGCTGGGAATCGTCGACTTGTCGGTTCGTCCATGAAAGGAGTATGTCGGGAAACAATAACAAACAACAAGCGCACCCTCGGCTTCCCGAAAAATCAATCGTTTCCGATACAAATGATTGCTGCGGTAAAAACAACATCAATCCCGTTCCGTTGTGATTATTTGAAAACTGTTCGAAGATTTTGAAATAATATTCGTTGTCGCGGCCAACCCGCATTAACCTCCGCAATTATACTTATTGTACTGCATTAATCGCTGCATATTTGATAGTGTAACATTGTCTCGCGTCAAAAATTGCGTTGAGTCTTATCGTAAAACGATGATAAAATCATAACTTTTGTCATTTAAATGTCTACCGTGGTTCGAAATCGACCGCGATACGAACGGATAAAAATAAGCATCATAATTTCGTGGTGGACGGTACACACCGCAGTAGTGCACAACACTATACTGCGGTTGTTTGACAAACGCAACGTGACACTAAAACGTTTTTTGTCGTCAAAAAAGGGCGATTTTTAATTAGCCAGGCGGTTTAGAAAATGACATATCGAATAAAAGCGTAAATTTATTGATGTGTATGTGTGTGTGTGTGTGTGTTCGAAGGGCGATGAGGGTGAACATGCAGGCTTGTTGGTTAAGGATAATATTGGAAACCCTCAAAGACATTAAACGAACTACCTAACGCCGTATAATATCCGTTTTGAATTCGATAACAGATCGCTTGTGAAAGCTAAAAAGGTATTAGTTTATTTTTATTTATTTTTTTTTCCTTACGGTTATAGTAACGAATGAATATTTTACATCTATCCTACGAAAAATCGTTTGATACGTGACGTAATTTTTTTTTTTTTCCGGCCAACTGCAAAGACAATAATGTATTGTTAATTTTTATAGCTCTCCGAAACACAAAATAGTCGAATACATATTTTATTAACTAACGCGATACAAATGGAATATTGTATTGCGGAATATGATATAATTCACTGCAATTGAAACGTACACCGACTGCAAACGTTTCTCATTGAAGCGGCGTGTAACATACACTAAAACACGATGGACGATAGACCGTTATATTGTCTCTGTAACGAATGACAATTGCAATTGTGAAGCTGAACAAACATTGAAATTCATCCAGGACGAAATTGGAACCGGAGAGTTCTGGAACAAGTGATTTTTCGATTAATTACCCAATTGTCATACCGAGTGTATTAGGCCAATCAAAAATCAATAACACGGAAATAGTGTTGAATTCCGTATCGTAAACAGTAATTTTTCTCTTTTGATGGAACGAGTATAATTTGCGTAAATGGTTCGAAAATAATGTTCGAGGTCAACTGTCTCAGCCGTTAAATGTTCTAAAGATTTGGCACAGTAAATTTTTATGGAAGATATTAAATTTGAAATTACAACCAAACCCATTTTTTTTCCACGAATGTTGACGGTAGATTTGTACTTTTTTTATGATCAGACGTCTATACGGAAAACTAAACCGAAAGTTTCTTATGGAATTTTATTGCATTAAAAATCAGATCAGAAAACTTTTTCAAAAGTTTTTTTTTTTTTCAATATACTCGTAATTGTTAGTTTTCATGTATTAGGTAGAAACCGACAGAGAGCTGTCCGATGAAACGCAGGAGTTGGGCGATACTGGTTCATTGTATTTTTTAAGTATCGTATTATTTATTTATATTTTAAAACGAATGTATTTAAATTCGTAAATTTCTTACTTCACATTCATTTTTCTCCGTAAAATCATATATTCATCATCGTCGATGCCAAATGTCAATACAAATTTTTATTTTTATTTTTTTTATATAAAATAAAACTTCGACAAAAGCGACCATTTTATACATCATATGAAGTACTTTATACCAATACAATGTTATTATTATTATTTTTCGAAGATGAGTTCCACATGAACCTGGTCTTATGAGTTATCGTTTGCAATGTTAAAAAATTACGACTACGATTATCACCACTTGCTAGTTGCAGTGGATCGAAAATCCCGCAACCCACAAGTTTCCAACGGTGGCTGTTATTTATTGCGACCTAATGCAGTCGATTGGGCGAACTCGGTATTTTAAGATATTCTAGGATTTCATTTTCATCCGCATCATCGGTAGATACGATTATTTCGTATACCGCAAGATAATGGATAAATCACGTTTTTAGCAAAGTAAAAGGACGCGTGCCGGAATCGAGACGGTAGATACGATCGACTGTCGATTGTCTCCATTTACCGTTCTCACTTTTGGGAGGATACTTCTCAGTAAGACCCTTTGTTACCTTGAATTCTTAAGCGTTTATTCCAGTTCGACGATTCTCATAGACCACCAATCATGGTACCACGAGTGCTTTATCAGCACGTGATATTATTATCGATTAGTATAGAATTATTTTTTATTGTTATTCATGAACTATTGTTTTAAAACGTTAACGCCACGTGATCGTTATAGAAATTAAAATAATTGGCAAATATATTTATCTGCTTATTTATTCTAACTTCCATCCAGTGCCGAGCCGTTACGTATGCATAGGTCATACCAGTATGTTTGACGACCAATTACGTTTTTCTTCAATTTTTCCTCCCGACTCGATGACGTCTATGTAAAGTGCATTGAGTTGGGCGTTTCGGGTTCGAAGTGTTTGTTTTCGAATCCACGTATCCACGTATTGATGCGGTACCGTCTGGTTTTTCTGTTTCGGGTAGTTATAGGTTTACGGTTAGAAATAAATGCGGCCAAAAGGTGCTGTTCTTCTAATCGATAGAATGGAACCGTTCGACCGTTTCACACGGCGGCACGGCCGACGGAATCGAACGTCGGATTCGTGTCCCAGCGAATCGGTCACAATCAATTCCGATAACTGCGTGCGCGTACGGCAATAACGTGATGTTAACCGGAGAAGTGTACGGTTTAAATCGGCGAGAGTTTCCGGCGATCGTGTAGCGCGAAAGAAAATCGAACGCTACGGGACGCGGTGTTCTTTTTTCATTTTTTTTTTTCGCCAAAAACGTACAACGTGGCAATCGGAAGAAACTAACGTGTGACGCGCGGTCGGTCGGTCGGCGTAGGCTGGTGCGGTGCACAATAAATCGTATACGGCGTGTACCGCGGCAAGGGCGTGCCGAAACCCCGTAGCGAAATCGCTCTGCCTCGGAAGAACGATTTGTAAACCGTTCAAATGACGAAAACAAAACAAAAAACATTATTATAATAACATTCGTTCGATCGTGTCTGCACAGTCGACACGCCGATTCGGCGCGATATCACTGAATTCCCAAATAAAACTTCTGTCCACCGTCTCGACCTCGCGTTCCGGCGCCGCGGCGTCATACGCGCATAACCATGGTAACCTTAAGGTACGGTTTCTCTTCAGTGTTCTGACGCCGAGATCCTAGATTATGTATTTTGCGTGCGACTGGTTTCGCTACTCGCGTTTGACGCGGCGTCCGGCGTCATCACTAGTCTGAACTAGTGTCAGTGGCACCGATGTCCATGTTAAGGTCGGGCCGTGGCCCGACATCTTTTTTGAAAAATATGGCTGGTAGTTAAAAACGTGGCTGGTCCTCAAAATGTGGCTTGTAGGCCACATTATACTCACATCATTATTGCGTTATAAGTAAATGTACAGTGTTATGAAAATATTTAAGATATTGAGGCCGCGGAGTTTTGAAATTGCCCGACCACATTTTACAAACTTCAAAAAGTGTTGCGTCAATATGTTAAAATTTTCATTCTCCTCGACAGAAAATGCTAAAGATCGAAAAGATTCTCGTATTGGTACCTGAAAAAAAAATAAAGAAATTGTAATAAATAACTGGTATACATATGAAAATAACCAAGAATATTTACTCCTAATTAAATTAATAATTTTTTTTTACAAAAATAATTAATGTATTGTAGGTCTAAATTATTTTATTTCTATTAAAAAAAAATATCAAATTTTACCTCAAAGTAAGTGCTAGTTTTTCCTTTGGAGATATTGGCTCAGGTACACGTAATGTCGGTTTCTTTGTCATATCTTCTTGAATCAAAGATTAAGTTAAATTAAACTGTTGACGATTTAGACGAAAAAATACCCGAAACTTTTCATCGTCGTTAATAAGATGTCCACCGATCAAATTTTTAAAGAATTCTTCAGAGTTCCTTGTGGAAAACAAATTGTCAAACGATTTTATTTTTTTGGAATTAACATCATACGTGACTCGTTTTCCATTTCTTCATTACGAAGTAATAACTCACAAATAATATTGTTCAAAATTAAATTTTTATTAATTTTTACGACTGTGAAAATTAGAATTTATCAAAAATCAAAACTGCGTGTGAAAGAGACAATGGTGTCGCAGTGGTTATGATTTAATTTTGTAAAATTAAATTAAAAAAGTGATATAAAATAATAAAATCTATGGTGTCTGACGCTACTGAGAAAACAGGGTAAACGCGGCAGCAAAACCGTACCTTTACACTTCCCTCAAATAACGTTTCACACTACAAGGTTTGGCAAGATTAATCGCACTCTCGCGGCATTCGTCACCGGATCGATGTTCGCCGGAGTACCGATGATGATGATTCCGGCCACGCATCGTGTGCGGGCCAAAAAACCGACCGACATGTCGGGATCGCAAGTCGCGCGACGCCGAAACCGAGCAGCTCTCGCGGATCGCGCGGCCATTGTCTAGCTCCCCCTCCACTACAGTCGCAATGAACGTGTTTTCTGAACTTCAATTTTTCGTACGTAAGCATCGATCACGATAAGCGACCACGCATAAGTGCGCGTATTATTTCGAAAGCCGATGTCACACCATCAGTTTCAGCCGTGCCGTGACAGGTCGCCCTAATCCTATCGTCTGTGAACCTTGATCGTTATTTGTTTGGCGTACCGTTCGTCGGCAATAATCGTACGCGACGAATAAAATATCATAACTTCGCGTTTACCGATTTTCCCGCCTCTTCAAAACTACTAACATATGAGAGTTTCGAAACAATAACCACATTACAGATCGGGTTTTTCGTCGGTTCGTACACGTTCGCTTGCTCGCTCGGCCGAGATCGAACCGTTGCACAAACGGTTGACAAACGAACAAGCGTAGGAACAGGACTCCGTGGCGGTTACGCGATCGTTGTTCGCGCAACGGGAAAACAAAGCGAAGATAAATAAAACGCGATTTCTTTAGAACTCGAGACTTGCGGTTCGTCGACCACAACATTTACACACCTTGTACGTAACGGCGAATTCACGTTGAATGATGCCGAGTTGGCTGTGATGAGCGTTCGGAATGCTATTGATCACAACCAAATAAGAATGCATCTCGGTAGAGATTCCGAGCGAAGCTCATTATGGTAACGATGCGTTTCTCCGAACAAACACTTATGTACAAGCTTTGCACATCAAAAATAAACTTTGTTTCTCGTAAGTATTATAATGATTGTTATTTCTTCCTCGTCAGCATATGGTGCATGATAAGTTTAAGTTACTATAACTTTATACCGCTGAATAATTACCGTTTTAACATTTTAAACATTAAACAAAAGGTTCGGAGCAATAAAAAGTCCAATTTTATTTGGAAAATGATTTATTGACTGTTTCGAGTAAAGGGAAAAATTCTTTACAAATATTTTCAACAACGAGGCCAGTACAACAGAAATAGCAATGATTATAGACTTGTCTTGTTTTTCGATTTTCGTGCAAAACTTAAGCAAGTCCGGACTTACATGATTTTTGCAGTGGACATATGGTTACTCTGTAAATATTCATTTTGACAGTAACGTATTTTAGTAGAAATTATGTATTATTTTAATCTATAAATTTATATATGAAGAAGTTTGATTATTACGATAAATTTTAATTTTGACGAAGATTGTTATTTACAGTATCCTATGAGTTACAATAGGTTTATTAAGTTTTTCAGAAATTAATATTTTATAATTCAAGAAAATATTCGTTGATGGGCTTAATTTCCTAGTTTTTATTTTTACCATATATAATTATTTATATTATTATTATATTTATACATAATTATTAAGTTTAGTACGAAATTTGCCAAGTCATTATTACTTTGGCTATGTATATGAGATATGACCATAAATCGATGATTAAAATCACAAGTGTTATACGTAAGAAGTTTCTATATGATATAATGGAGGTTTTTTTTTTTTAACATATTTATAAACTTTTAGGAGAATATTAAATTAAAATTACTTAAACAGCTATAATCATAATTTATTTTTTTTCTCATGGTCAAAACTCAGGTAATTGGTACACGTGTTGAAAAACTCAAATATATTTTTAGTCATGAAGATCGTTTAATGGAAGATTAATTTGTAAGTGAGTAATAAAATATACACGTTAACGATATAACGAGTTATCGAACCACTCGAATCAATTTTTGAAATCTTGATCTGAACGATGAATAGGTAGCTGTCATCTGGAAAATTTCCAAAAAAACGGACTTTGGTCTGGTTTTCGCGACGATCCTTTCGATCGAACCCTGGGGAAGGGGGAATGTCAAGGGCGTAAACACGTACGTGTACGTGAGTAGACATTCGTATCGTCTTCCCTCTTCTCGCGTTCTACACGTGTGTTCATGCTCCGTTGATAAGTAAATACAAAAAAAAAAAAAAAACGTACCGTGTAAAATGTACCTGACCGCGATCACCATCGTAAATATGTGCTTGTTTGCCGCAGAAACTCGTCCGGCCGATTCTACTCGGTCCGAGAAGCGCGTCTACGATCGCCGTCTACGATGCCGGACGCAACGCTCCGGTCGATATCGCGTTGACGTAGGTATGCACTTACGCCTCTTGTGCAGGGTTGTATTTACAATTTTTGCGTCCTAGGTCAAATTTTTACGCCCCCCCCCCACCCCTCCAACTGAAAAATAGATCCACAGTGTTGATTTCTCTTAATACATTTTAAGTTATGATTCTTTATTCACTTTAATTTGTTATGTTTTAATTAATATTATTTAAATATAGGTTTAACAATTATGCATTGCAAAAAAAAGAAATAACTACAAAAACCAAAACAATAGGTACAATGGCAATAATTTTTTTCTAGATTGCTTGTTAACAAAATCTTCAACAATATCTCCGTAGTCTAATTCTTTTGTGATTTCTGATTCTATATTGAACGTTATATTACAATATGAGTATATTACACCAGGCAACAGCGGTACCCCCCCCCTAAATTGATCAATATTTGGCCGCCCGGGGCAAATGTTCCCAATGCCCCCCTCTCTAAATACGACCTTGCTCCTGTGGGCGATTTCGATTTCGGCGGATTCGTGATGTGATTTCGCGAGCCGGGTAATTAATAAAACCTCCGACTCGATTCTTGCCGAAAACGGGCGAGCGATCAACGAGTTTTACGAACCGTGTACGCTGCCGAACAGAATCAGTGCGTTAGTAACAGCAGCAAACACGACGCGCGCATTAATTTATTCATAAAACAATTACTGTTCCAAAAGTTGTATAGCGGTATGTTTCGCGAGACAACAATGGAAATATTAACTCTGCAAAAAATGTGTACGCACGTGTGCGCATAAACTGTTTTATTTAGGTACCTACACGTCGTTTAATTTATCACTACACGCGAGAATAGCGCTCGTCTAAAACGTACGTACACACACACTCACACACACATTTCATATTAATTATGATTTTATTATTTTTTATTTTAATTACATTTTACAATGATTAATGGTTTGGAAACTTGAGTAGATAAGCTAAAAGTGGATTATTTTTCTGCTGATACCACGTCATCCCTTGTGTATTATATATTTTTCATTTTTTTTTTTCGCTTTTTTAAATTTCACTCAACATGCACGCATGTTTTCAACTTATTTTCGATAATTAATAAAATAATAATTATAAATCACTACTTCTGATAGAAATATTTGTATAGGTAAAGGTTACCTTGACTAAAATATATTTGCTTAAAATGACGAAATTTATTTTATCGCGAGACATTATAAATTCATTATAAACATTACATGAACCACCCATATAATGGTACTCAAAACGTGCATTATGGACATTTCTATGACGTATATTGTTAAAATTATATATGTATAATATACTCAATGACGGTTTTTTGTAGTTTATTTATCATTTTAATACGCATTTAATTAAATATGTCTACTACGGTAGTTATATACAACATCGTTGTACGTAGTACGAAGAATAAAATAACCTAATATTAAAGTTAAGATCGCATCGAATGACGGCATGAATCGGTTTAATATAATATGGTTTTAAATTTGGCGTACTTAATGTGGAAAATATTTTTAAATAAAAAAAAAAAAAAAAAGATCGAATGTAAATATTATTTAAGTTAGTTTGTTCGTCTCATTGTTGATGAAATACTAGAAGGCGAAACAGCATGGTTTTAACAACATTAGATACATTGGATACACCTTGGCTACCACCGTCACTAACCAATAATTATAATTGGTACGATCGGCACCTGGAAGTTGACCGTAAACACGTGTTTAGTATATTATTAGCGAAAATATATTATTATTACTGTTCTAGTAGTGACTGACGTACAATTTCGGACGATATTATAATATTATTAAATTAAACATTAAAGGAATTTGTTTGAAATAAAAAAAAAAAAAGAAAAGAAAAGAAAACACAGTTTTACAAACATTGTAATAGACGTATTACAATAATAATACGTTGCCGTGAGTATTAAAATACAATTTGCTGTCGTTGTTCCGCACAACCGATTTTACTATCGAGTTCACAGCGGTCGAACATAATGTTGTCGGCCATAGGTGGTGAATGTTTTTCGGTTCCGTCGTCGAAATTTGATATTTTGGCTTTCAAACACGTAACACGCACGTTTTGTCCCACCCCAAGTATACGTTAAAGACAAGAATACGTGTATCGTCACGTTATAGAATAAATATATGGTATAACGGTGATATTTTAAAGGGTAAATATAATATTAAATCGTTTATTTTTAAATCAGTTTAATCACTGTATACTTTTAGCGTATACGTTTCAATACATCAACCAAGATCGTCTTATACATGGAAAAAAAAACCGTGTTCGATATTCTCTATTAACTGCACCGTCAATAGACATTATTCTATTAACCAATTTTCATAACTATAAAGCTCTAGATGAAATTCAGAAAACCTAATAAGATCCGACAAAATCTCCTCATCGTTAAAATGTATTTATCACGGTGAGTGTATACCTACAAACCAACGTGTTCTGAACAGACGTTTCTCCATTTTTTTTTTTTTTTTTTGATTTTGAATTCTTTTAATATTATCAGGAACGAAAAATCGACATAATACTCGTTCTGAAATATAGTAAAGTTTTTCCACCTTACCGTATTGTATCCAATACGACATGATTTGGTCTATCAAAATTATTGTTTATCACCTTTCGTTCATTTATGACATTTTCGTCGACGAATTTCATGTGAAAACGACAGCAGAAACCTCTTACTGCACACATTTTAACATTAGCGTCTACGAGGTAAATACTGTATTATTGAGTGTATTTTTCGTGTCTGTTTAAATTTTTAGCCGACCGTAGTTTGATTCGCTTTCGTTGATTTTTAGTCGATTGTTTTGATTTCCTATTGAATGGATTTTGGGCGTAAAATATTTCACGAGACCCGTAGGAACACGAGCCTTTAGCTAGACGAATATCATCGTTCGAAGTGCTCGCGGAAAAACGGTGTAACAGAAAATTTTAATAAAAAATTACGTCCGTTAATGAGTGTGTGTTCCGTAACGTCGTGAATAATTTTATGTTATTAATTGTTGCGAATTTTACTTCTATTCGGTTGCGAAGTTTTCGAACTAGAAATGATTGAAAAATAAATAATGATATACAATATTAATATTGATAAGACGAAACGATGTTAGGTGCCCGACATCGTTTGACACGCGTGACGTAAATTGGATAAGTCGTTATTATATCGGGAGTAACAATAATCAATAACACTTGCTGACGTGTGGCAAGTATTATTATTTCGTGTAATAAACTTTTCAATACCTAAAGAAAAAAAAAACACACACACACACAAGTAACGTATTTACACTTAAAGTTACGATATTATTATACACTAAGAACGAAACATGAATTATTATTATAGTCGCCTTATACGTCGTGCGTGTTCATTAATCATTTCCGCTAGATGATAATTGTAGCATAATTTCGAAAAGTACTTATACATCAAAATATGTACACACACGTGTTCTCTCGCCATCCGGACCGAATAAATCTGAAAAACTAACACGATTTAAAATCGTTTATATTTATAGAAAATAAACCTTAAAGGATATTAATAATATATATATATTAGACATTTACCGACGGCCGACGAGAACTATTGATGTTGGAGAACTGTTACGCGCACGCGTGACGAGGACATGGAACGTTTAGGTATCGTCTGGACGCAGATCCGTTCGCGGACGAACAACTGCAACACGGTTCGTTCGACGATAACGTGTGCGCCGAAAGGCGTGAATTAATAAACCGTCACGGCGGTGTATTCTTTCGCGTCTCGTTCGTAAAACAACGAAACGCCGAACGCCGGTGCCAACGTTCTGTCGCGGACCCCGCGCACCATCGTAACGCGGAATTCGCGCTCGCATTCGGACGTTTCGCGTTCAACGGCGAACTGCTCGAAACCGACCGTCGTAAATACACGTACCGCACTCGGTTCAATAGTGTTATCTAATGCGAAAAGTTTGCACGCGATGTCATCGCGTTGATAGTACGAGGATAACATGGCTGTTGCGACGTACGCGGTAAGCTACGGATAATCGCTACGGGGAACGAGCCCGGAATCGGAATCGGTCGTGTGTACCTCGACGGTTCAACGGTTAATTTTCGGCTGCTTCGGAACGTCTAAAGGTGCGTTTACATTAGAGCCCGAACACGAACGAACGCAAGCGAATGCTACCGAACGAATGCGAACGCGTATTCGCTACACATTCGGCCGCGACCGTTTACATTGTTCGCTCGTTCGTGTTCAACTGTCTTCGCTTCCACGAAAATCTTCGCTCCTAAAATACATAAACACACATTTAGTATCGACAAAGCTGCTGTGGAGTAAAGACTTTGTTGATTTTTTTTAAAAATTTCAAGTGAAAGTTAAAGCCTGGACGAAGATTATTTGAATTTAATTTAAAGGCTGTCCATCTTTTTCTTTACTTCATTCACATCTAGCTTAAGTTCTTTACTTATTTCCGTCCAAAAATCTAATTTTTTCTTGCCTATTTTATATTGAGGATCAGTAGGATCCCAAAGGATCGGTCCTAATTTATATAAGTGTATTAATTGTAAGCATACTTCGTCAGTCCACTCCATAATTACGAGTCAATAAAATAATTAAAACCACAAAAAATTAAATCATAAAACAAAATTGAAAATACACACTTTTAAAAAACCGTTCGGACGGAAGTGACGAATACGCGATACGGGCCGAATGCCGTTTAAACTGAACGGAGAGTTTCTTTGATCGTACCGCTCTTGGGGCGAACGCTTCCGAACGCGAACGAACGCGTTCGTTCGTGTTCAGCCTCTCCGTTTACATTAGATCGTTCGGTAGCATTCGCTTTCGTTCGTTCGTGTTCGGGCTCTAATGTAAATGCACCTTTATACGTATCCAGCAACCGTCGCCTACGATGAACCGAGAGGAACGCGATTTACGATCGGGCGGGCCAAGTTCGGGCAGCATGTTTTGAAAATCGATTTGCTATCATTTGCTAACGATTTGCTAACTGTTGGTATAGATTTTGTAAGCTAATTTGTAAGTGGGTGGGGGCCAAGTTCAGGGACGTGAAGTTCGGAGTTACGTACAGCGGACCTTATGACGTATCTACGATTTCTATATGTCTATCTTACGGTAGCGTACCTACTGTGTAAAGATCGGTAATTTTTTTTCCGCAAACCTTTTTCAACCGTACTCGACTAGTTTTTCGTCCTAGAAAACGACTAAGGCGAAAAGCAAATACGTTTCGCTTTCGGTTTAGCACCCGAGCACGGAACAGTTCGAACAAGTACTTACCTACCTAAGCTCTCTCGCGCACGCTATCGCTGCGTACCAACTACTGCATTCACTGCTTTGGACTCTACTAGTCCAGTTCCACGTTTGCGTTCGAACACCGGAGTGCTCTACGTTTTTCTTAAAAAATCTCCTTCGAATTTCTTTGGTTCGTTCTGTAAGACATGAAATATTATTTTGGCCCAACAATAATATCTGCTGCTCGGTAGATGTTTACGAAGTTGTTCGTTTAACGAATCAAAAACGTTGGCCTTAGACCAATACGCACTAATTACCGCAGTACGCGTTACTTGCATTTGTACAGCTCTGTGAGTTATCGCGTGCGAATCTTAACCGCAGTTAAATGTCTGGAAGGTTATTAACGATTCCGTCAGAAAAATATCTAGAAATGCGAGAACTGAGAACACCGAACGAGGTACACTAATCACAGAAAAAAAAAAATATATATATATATATATATTGATACGGTATGGTGTATTCTCCGTTGCTTTGGTTGTACGTTACGAGATTAAGTACAAATAATAAGTAAAAAAAAAAAAAAAACGCTTAAAATGTTTTTGTCTATCGCCGTTTCTGATTCAAGGAATTGCTAGGGAAAAACATTTTGCCACAAATGTATTATCTTAAACTAAAGTCTGAACATGATAAGAAAATAAAAATATTTTACAGCCAATACATTTAACCGTTATGAAACGATTTATCGTACAAGTAAAACAATATTAAGATCACAGCAAACACTGCACTACAGAGTTTGTATTCCTGATCATTTAGAATAACGTTTCCCAAACTTTTTCTCTGCCGGACCCCTTAGAGATGGTAATAATTATAGCAGATCATTTTAATAAAAATAAAAGCCAATAGTAAATAATCACACTTCATTTATTACTTTATTTTTTGAACTAAATGTGCATGTTTTTATGATAAAAAATTAATTTGATAAAAAAAAAAAATGGATAAATAGATGTATTTTTTATATAATAATCAATAAACGTGTTTAATGCGATGATGTTTTTCCTTAAATAATAAATCTGGTGTTTTAGGATTTGTATTTGAAAGATGAATACGTTAATCCGATTCTATATTTAATCGATTTTTTTTTTATAAACTGCTCGGAGGCTTTTATTATAACGGTTAAGGATCTTAAACTACATATTTAAAGGATGTACATGCATAATTGTGAGTATTAACATACTTTATTTAATTGATAGAAACGATTTACCGATAAACGATAGAGAAAAACAAAATGTGCTATTTATGGCATACTATGCATGAAGGAGTTGAATGCTTTTTAACTAACAATAACTACTTCGACATCAGTATTTCCCATATAATACGATTATTACATCAGTATTTTCGTTTTTATAAATACTTTAGTATTTTGAATTTACGTTGGCGAATCCCTTTCGGTACACGTGCGGACCCCTACGGACCACAGTTTGGGAGATGCTGATTTAGAACATTGTGCGCCTACGCGACATCAAATGTTATCGATTCGAAAACTTTTCGGTCCCCAGGATTTTCGTCGCGTAATATGTACATATAGTACATATATGGACAATATATATCCAGTCCGTTATTCTATCTCGTTTAAAGCAGTCGTGTTTAATCAGAAATTAAAAATTGAAAAATGGGGAGGTGCCGTTTCTACAGCCCTCGAATTTGAATTTGTAATACCTCCGGAAATAGTTGTGCACAAACGACCGGACTTTGTACACGTTCGTGCACAAACGATCTGCTCGAACGAAATTTAAAAATTCCAAATTAGGGGAGACCATAGAAATGGATCCGTGTTTAACTCCCCAACGTGAAACTGGATCTCATATTAAACATCACATGCAAGCACGTATGTACCGAGTACGGCTGCTGTGTGCCGATAATTCATGGTTAAATTGTTTAAACGGATAGTCGACGGTGGTCGCGCAACGGGCAATGCGTACCCCCAAGGAGTGGCTTACAGTTGCGTTTTAGATTTTCTTTTTTCATTTATTTATTTATTTATTTATTTTTTTGTCTCAGTAGTACACCAGACCCAAAACACTTCTCGTCCGTAAACCGTGCCAATTTACGGTGTTCGTATTCATACCACTCCATAGCCACTTCTGTGCACTGTTCTGTAATGGTTATTGCTGTACCGAACGCGTGGTTTTGAATTACTCTCAAAATACGATATCGTTATGGTATAACGCGACATAATGAGTGCGCAGCACGCGGGCAACATTCGCGGTATCAATGTTTACGTAATTTATGTAACGACCAGGAATTAATGCACGTAATACCGGATTATGTTTTACGTTGACGTTCACATGTATAATACCACGATCAACAATATCGGCGGTGCACAAACATGCCAAACGGACCGCGATAAATCTGAACGTTGCACGCGGTATAGTTTTACGTAGGCCGCGGTTAATTTTATCCGTCGCCGTGAATTACTACGGTTGCGAATCCTGCGCTTCTCTCCTGGTATCGAAATATTGTAATAAGGTAATCGTGTAACGTAATGTTGTCCTCTTTGATCCGATACGGTATTAAAACGATCGCGTTATCTGTAACATCGTTCGCTTCGTATTGAGAACACCCAAATCGGATAGAAATGGTTACCGACCATGACATGACATTGTACTCTTCCGTTACAATCAAATATGGTAAATAATTACAACAATACGTTGTCAAACCCTTTGATTCGCTTTGATGTTGTTGAATCGAATTGTATTTTCCGTGTTTTTACATTTTTTTAACGACTTTGCCGAAAAGACGACGTACTCGCCGTAACTTTCATTGTTATCTCGGTTTCATTACAGTTCTTCCCAATCAAACGTTACGCTTAAAATGTATGAGTTCACAAAAAAAAACCGTAGTCCTGGAAATCATTATTATTAACTATATCTTCTTCAAACAGAATATTACGTTTTGAGCCGTACCTCAATAATTGAGATAAAATAATAATAAAATAATAATAATAATAATAATAATAATAATAATTACCTAGAAACTATACACACTACGTAGATCGATTTAGATTATTGATCAAATATTATTATAATATTGGTTGTTGTAAACAACTAATATTTATTTACAGCTTCTTCGATCATGCAAAACTATGTTTGTTAGAAATTTAATTAAAATTATGCGCTACGTGAATATTTTTGAAAATTGTTATCGTGTAAAAAGTATTAAAAAAAAAAAAAGATGAAAAAAATGTCCACGTTATTCTGAAATCGTTATAGTGTTGTCATAACTTGCCCAAAGTATAATACTTTCAATGCTCGTAACTCACGTTTCACGAAAATCTAAAGCATTATGGCACAATATTTTAGAAATATATTATTTTCTAGTAGTTCAGTTTATAGTTTCGGTATTATTATTTTTCGTATTATTAAGCTGAAATACGATATTATTTTTGGAACAGTTAAGTAATTACAAATTGTTATTTCTTCATTAATATTTAATGAAAAGTTTAATTGTTATGTTGTGTTATCCTTGTAGATTCCAAACAACACATAAAACGCATACAATACTATAATAATGAATTCACCAGAAAGTAAATAAATAATGGCTCAAAAGAATAGTTATTGCAACAATATTATTTCCATTCCACGATAGTGTTGTAGTTATTAGTGTTTCGGGTGTTCGACAAAAACAGTTGGGCCGTTCCGAAATCTCGGATTTGCATTTAATCGAACAGTAACAACTAGTGTTGTCCGTCCACAAACGTAAAAATGTATTTTTTTTTCCACGCGATCATAGCGATCAAAAAAAATAATAACATGTCGGATCTATAATTTTGAACACGTTAACCGAACTCGTTCACATAAATTATGTGCGTATTACACGCGATCCGACATGTCGTCGCTACGATAACACGAGTGAACAGTCGATGAAATTAAATTCAATCCTGCTATTTAAGAAAACGCAAACGGTTTTTTTTTTTTTTTTTTGTCTTCACTACTTCGAACGACGAACAATCACAATAAATGACAACAAAACCATTCGAAAACTACACTAGGTACTACGCGAGCATAATAATATTATTATCAGAAACGTCACACGCTCGCGAAGATCGAAATGTCGAAGAAAAAAAAAAAAAAACCCCGATTTGTTCGGATAAATTTTATTTGGGGCACCGTTTCCGATCCAAACACACACACACGCGCGCGCGCGCAGACGCATATCCTCGCTGTCGTTAAAATACAATATTATTGTACTTTGTGTGTAAAGTTTGCGATTCATGTGTCACCGGTACCGGCGCTCTTACGACTGGCGAAATACAATATAAACGCACCGTGTGCATATTCAACACAATGAGACGGGCGCGAGTGTTCTCTGAAGCGATATCTAAGTACACGCGCGCCCGCACGTACGTGATATATGTATAAATATATATTTATGTATACACGGAGCGAAAGGGACCCGTCGACGACATTTCTCAACTTGGTCGCCCTGTCACTCGCATTTGAATCGCGGGAATACGGACAAAGCTATGCGCGTACGACTGCTGCACGATTATCGTACGACGTTATTATGTGATGTGACGCGGTTCGGAAAAAATACATTTACTGCCGGCCCCATCCGAGCGTTGGTTACGCGCACGAAAACTCGGTAGGACTACTCGTCGTAGGCCTCCGGGTTCGCCGGGCTCGAGATAGTGTGCAATTGAAAACGTTTGTTTTGTTTGTTCGTATTTCTCGACATCGTTACTCGGAGCTGACGTTCGGACGAAAAGTTCCGAGGCTGATCCACGAGAACCCGTAAGAGAAACCGAAATGGAGAGCACGGATGGAGGAGAAACGCGAACTCGGAAAACCTGCACGCAACACGGAACATCGGAAAGCATTTCGAAACGATACGACTGGCACGGGCTGTGATCGTGTGTGACGAGCGACGGAAACGTTATTCGCGTTGTTCACGATGTGTTGGTCGGGAACCCTGGAGAAAAGTGGCCGATTGGAAGACCACGTCGACGGTGGCTGGGTAGAGTGATTGCGGGTGCAGAGGAATCGAACAATAGGATAACAATAGAGTAATAGCAAGAGGGACGGATGGGAAAACTTGATGGAAGCGTGTAAAAGGTATTATAGGTCTTTTAAGCACTAAAAATAAAAAAAAAAACCACATTTTTCCAAACCATATTTTATTTTTATGAAACGGTATAAGCGATAGATTTTCTCATCGATCGATCGGTAAAAGAACATGGGTTCCACTGCGGGTCGGGTCAAAATCGAATACGAGTTGACCAACGTTTGATTTCCACGAGGCAAATAGGACGAGATATAATTACCACTTAACCGTGGTACCCGGATCACGGTAATAAGACGACGCAGCTACGTAGACAGGTTCACATTACACCGTACCGTGGTTTATTTACCGCACCACGTTCAGTGGGGTGTTTAGAACTTTGTCAAGTGGGTTGATACGTATTGGGAAATGTTTCATTAACCTGAAGTGGGATTAGCTCCTTAACCCATTTCTCAAAATACAGTGACTAATATTATTATTACATGCATTAATTGATTAAACTAATTTTTCCAAACAAATAATAGCAGCATATAATGCATAACATGTGGCATAAGAAAATCGGTCATCAAATATTTTATACTATAAAACGCATTTTGTGTCTTCATATTTTATACTTCATATGATTTTACTTTACATTCACTGTAATATAAAATATAATTTCATCTTTTTTTAAACATATCTCATCGATGACCTCATCTGGCATTAAAGCCAAATTATTTTGTTGACTTTGATTACTTGTTTAAGTTAGTTACTTTATTTATTTAGTGAACAAGATTTAGTCAACTTCAATAGCAAAATTTACATATTTATAATTATAGTGTAATTCAATAATGATGAGTGTTGAAGAATGATAAAATATTTACTTTTACCATACTGTTCCTAAGACATGACTTGTTTCTTTTTAAAGAAGAAAATTATCGTTCCGCAGTTGCAGTAGACGTTGGCAATGTACAGTATTTTGAGAAGCATGTGTTTGTTGGTATACAATTTATTGTCACAATTATGTAAAGCGTGAACACTCGAAAGGAGATTTATATTGACCATAATTATTCTATGTTTCCATGTGTTTAATTTAGCAATGCTAGCACGTACATTAGTTAAAGGTGATTAAAATAGAATATTTGGTCTTGTAAAAAAATACTTTTAGAAAAGCATTCAAAATATTTTTAAAAAACTTATGAAAAAAAAATTGTTTTTTAGAATACTCAGTAAGTATTTGATTACTAATATTATTTTTGTGAAATACACCCTCTGATACTCGTGATAGTAAAATATATATGATATTTTATTCGTAAAGTTATAACTTACGAGCTAATGTAAAAAATAATAGATAGATATTAACACATTAGAATCATTACATTTTATTTCAGCATTTCCTGACCATTTTGCTCTCTTTGCAAGCTAATCCCAACCTACATTTACTTGAATTATTCGTTACGTACAAATAAATATATATATTTTTTTTTAATTAGCCCTTTATCATATAAATACATATGTAAATATCAGTCATTATATACTATTATATATCAGTATATTACCGATGAATAACTTAAAACGATTTTTATTTAGAATGAGAAAATGTACTCGAACAAAAATATTCAATTTATTCGTACAGAAAAAAAGATACATTATGATTACATAAGCATCTGGGTCTGGTTCTCCTTCGTTATATAAATACTCCAGGGTCGAAACGTCGAATGGTTGACAAACCATAAGCATACTCCCATGTCGTTTTCGAAGTTTTTCAATTGTGATAGATTATTGATTTTGACGGAATTAACTGAAGAGACGCTGTTTCGAAAATTGAATTTCTTAATTACTATAACTCGATAAAGTTTATTAACTAATATCTAAATATTTTACATTTATCAAGTACAATTAAAAGAAGACATTTCTTTCGAGAAAAATGACACATAATATGAACACGGAATAATCATTGTCGTATTTACGTTTTCAAACGGTATGACCACGCGCACATCGTATACGAATTTATTTCGTACGAAAACGTACGAATACCGGTCGTACGAATTGATCGCGCACACTGAATACGTTTTTTTCCGTAAAACAATCAGTGTTCCGGTGATATCGCGACCGTGACGTCCTCAGAACGCAATGAATAATCTGTACCTTCAAGATAATTATCTTCTAATCCGGAGACGGCGTCGTCATTATCGTAGAACCGAATGGGTACGGGAAATATATTTAAAAAGAAAAATGAATTCGTTGAATTTCATCATATTATGGAAGACTTACTGTAATGAACACACACTGTTATGCGTACGAACGTTAATGAAATCCGGACAAGTTCGGATTGTTTTCCTACGTCAAAATTACACGTCCGTATACGTACGAACAAATCGCACCCAGTCTGCGCGCTCGCATAGTATTTGGTAGGTCGGGATCGTTCGTGCGTGTACGTACAAGTTCGCACGAATCAAATTCGTACGAAAACGCATCCAATGTGCGCGCGGCCTTACAAACAATGCACGGGAAGACGGTGGATAACGAATTATAGACAATACCGTATTTCGTGCTTATGCTTAAGCTTATCCTGCAAGTATGCATCTGCGAATAGTGAATATTCATTAAACACTCGAATCACGGAAACTTGGTTTAATATGTAGCGTTTAGTTCAAATGTACTGTTTTTATGCCATCTCCTTGAATAATTGTTTACATGGCACGCTTATTTACACGACAAACAAAAATAAAACAGTAAAAAAAATTTTTAAATAATGTTAGCTAAAACCAAAAATTCGGGATTCGAACTGTGCCTTATAGTAAAAAAAGTGCACATAGTGGGCATATTGTATTACACACTAAAATACTACCAAATGATTGTATTACATGTATAATACTATAGTCAATAACGTCCAAGTGTTGAATTTTAACGGTAGTTAAACAGTTTAATGTGCTCGAGGAGTTAAACATGGTTATGCGGAATGATAGACGTTTAGAAACGATGAAAAAAAAACATAAAAATAAATATACGAAAAACCCTGACCAGTCTACCGGGGCAAATCATACCGTTCATCGTGGCGCGCCAAGGCGTTTTGTTTTTAGACACGTGAACCGCTAAAGACTACTGATCGCTGAAGATCACTGATCGCGCGTGTCGACGTGTCTAAAGCGCCGCGTTTAACGACTGAAATGGAATAGGTGTATCTTAATATTGGGTTGCACCACACTGTAATGTAGGCTATTTTAAATTATTTTAACAACCGACTGCTGAACGTTGGTAAAACGCGTCCGCTCGATTTCGTAGCGTTTTATGGTCGTGCACGTGTGTTTGTTGACGGTCCGCGGCGTTTTCTTGCATTTCCTCGTTTGTAATTTGCGTTTTACGTTTTATCTCCGCGCAATGTTGGACGGAAAACGCTGTAAAACGCGTGCAATGCGTGACCAGCTCAGATATTTTAGTAAAACGAATAACGCAACGATTAGTTTACCGACTCAAAATACTCCTACCCGAATCCATACTACGTTGTTATAAAATCCTACCACGAAAATCGCGCTTTCGTGGTCCGACCGATCATCTATTTTACTTCCTACTTTTGTAAACAAGTCGGTTCAGCAACTACCCCTCCCCAGATTAATTGTACTGTCAACATGATTACGCTCAACAAACACAGTTATGGTCACATGTTCCGGTGATACTGTAATCGTCTTTTCCGGAAATGACTCAGTTCAAACCTCTTATTCGTTACAAACTGATTTAAATCTAATTGAAAACTGGACATCATGGTTAAAATCAGTCCCAAACAATCGGTACGCGTCAGTTTCAGTTTAGATAATTTAGATTTCCGCGCAACAGATATTCCTATTTTCTTCGGTATCTAGGTATTGCTCTTGAAGAAAAGCAAAAATCTGGGAATCTCCCTCAAAATAAAATATGAAAATATTCAACGGTCGACTGCACGGTCCTTCGGCTAATCGAACACGTCCACGCAAACGAAATAATATCAATAACAATAATTTAATAATAATATAATTAAATAATAATAACAAAATATACTATTACTGAGATTCAGATTTGTGGTTGTGCCATACAAGCTTTATTATCAACAGCCCTTGTCACTTCGGCGCCTTAGGGTGGATGACCAGCAACACAGCCCACCATGATTTAAAAATCGAAACGGTCAAATCGACTAGCCACCAAACACTACCCGAGATTTCGTTCAAAATTACCAACACATCTCGCGACCCTTTGATCTCCTCACTTTCTTGCGAAACATTCCTTGGACACCAGACGGATCGCCTTAAACGTAAACGGTTTAGATAGCTCTCTCCGTACCGTTAACTATGCTCACGTCGGACTCTCTCGTGGGACGACTTCGTTTTACGCGACACACCCGGTTAAAGAAAAATTATGAACGTTCGAAAGAAAAATAATAAAAAGGGACGCGGGCACGAGTACGTTCGGCGGGCGAGAAAATTGATCGAATGCAACACGCGCGTTTACATCGGGTTGGCGATAGTAATGGTGGAAATTCTGTTCGCCACGCAATCGTCAGGTATCACACGGTTGGACACGGATCGACCGCGTTCTGTTCGCGGTGACATCGCGCGTTACGTGAACGACAGAAAACCGCGACGAAAAAAAACACCAAAAAGTTCGGAGCCGTACGAGCACTTGGACGTTTCGCGTATCTCCAGAACATTACTTTTCGCAAAACGCTCGCGCGCCCCGTCGCCATTTACTACATTCGCTCCCGAAGTCATCCATCTTCATCGGTCGCGTTACCGTTCGACTTTGTCGTCGAGCGGGGAACGGGGAAAAAACGAAAAATAATACGACGTGGCAGTCCGCGTTGTCATTCGACACGTCGTCCAGCGCACAGCCGGTGCGGAGTGGCTCCGTGACTTTTTCCCGCTCGAATCGCGCGACGCGAGTAACGCTTTTCGCACCGCCAAATCGCATTTATCGTCAGATTTCGACTGTGCGGTGAAATCATTTTCGTGCGCGTGTGCTTTGTCCGTAGTTCCGACGATATGCATGCACGCGGCCAACAATTCCTAATTACTACGACGATGAACGTTTTGGGTCGTAACTAATCCTCCGTGGCGCTCTTGACGAACTTCGTTTTTGGCGCTTGTTTTAGACAAAAAAAAACAATTTTAATTCAGCTCAAATACGCACCCTTACTTTATCGCGCCCTTGGCAGCCGCCCATTTCGACAACTTCTAGTCGTTACACCCCAAACCATCGCATTGGCTCGTATCGCGTACGTATACGTCGACGGGTCATCGCGCTACAATTATGTACTGGACGAAATTGTTCGTTCGGTTTGTTCCCGGTGAAATCTAACGCTTCGCGCGACATTCTCCAAATTATTACGGGGATTCGCTCGACGAGATACACGCTCACTACGCGTAGCCAACCAAATCGATAGAATTAGGCACTGACAATTCGTTTTCATCAATTTTTGCTGAAAATTACAACACGTTTTTATTTTTTTATGTAATAGATACACGATACACCGTGCAAATCAAATATTACGATATTATCTTCATTTTGGTGAAAGTTACAAACGTACTACGTTGGCACGAATTACATTTCATGTTGTATATTAGATTTTGGGTCAATTTTGATCTAAAGCGACTACGGCCATACGTGCCGAAGTATAATACACGTATATTTCATATTGTTCTCTTTTCCTCGCAACAAACACCTATATTTATGCGCACAAAAAACGGATCATAACCGTACGTGTACATTATGTACGTGCACTTCCGTTTATTGTTCAAAGGTAACTTATGGGTGCAAAATCGATTCACGCCGCGCTGACCATCAATCTGAATAAGGAAAAAACAAAAAAAAAAAAATATAATAAAATATATATTTACATGTTTTCGAATAAATATGTTTAAATAGTGCTTATTGACCAGCGAGCGAATCGTTTTTATTCTTATTCTATAAACACACACACATAAATACGAAAACACAAATTAGTAATGTATTGTATGTAGTATGTATACTGCCACTTACTATTAAATCCCTGGACCATTCGAAAAAATAAAATTCAAACATATTTTTATATTTTTATTGGTAATTTTTAACGGTGAATGATATTTAGTTATGTCCGAAACATATACTATTAATCTTGTTAATTTAACACACACATACATATATAAAACTGTATATTAATATATTACATTTATATACGTACATTGTTTTTACATAATCATTATAGTAAATTATATTCTATATCTGCAAACAAGTATACACGTAAATATGTATAGTAATATAGGTGTACGAGGAAGTGTAAAGTCCGCATATAAAATTGCATGTTTCACGCACTCGCCCTCATAGATTTTCCGAAATTAAAAACAAATAGACAATGATGCTATACTCACGTACCTAGATTTGATATTAGGACATTGCAATGTTTAGTATTGCAGTACGGTGCATTGCACTATTAAAACCGTACAGTAAAAATACATAGGTTGACAGTTTACATCGCTTTTTTGCGATGGACGCCGTATATTTGTTACAACTTAAACTCATGGAGAGTGATAAATAACGTTGGCCTTGAGTACGCGTAATTCAGGAAAAAGTTCGTGGTTTCATTAAAAGGTTTCACAAGAACTTACGCGAAAACAATAATAAGATCTTACAATCAAAACAACATCTAAAATAGTCGATTGTGACTGGGTACAGTCAACATATAATATGATGTCATCAAAGTTGTAGCATATCCACCAGTGTCGGAGCAAAAAGTTTACAAACAATTAAAGTTTCTGCAGGATTTTTGAAGAGTTGTATAACAATCCGAAAGGTTTTTAATCCACGGTTGGATTGGATATGCGCATCGCGTCCCACGAGATTTATCGTAATGTTAAGGCTTTTAGTGGTTTTTTCAATTTTCCGGAAAACTACTGAGAAATTTTAAGTATAGCTCGTTCTATGGATCATCGACATGATGAATTTACTGTACTCAGCACAACCGTATGAAGTTTTTGAATTACGTCCGTCTGGAGTTACCCTAGAAAAGGTTTCAAAATAAAAAATCACTAACACACTAGTGACACAATGCAATAAACCCAAAAAGTTAAGTAAAATTTTTCATTCATTATTTCAGTTTTCCTGTCTTGATGTAGTCTGAACTTAATCAGTGACCGAATAAATATTGTTATGTATATGAATTGTTTCACTTTCCATTTATTAGAGAGATTAAAACGATTGTGGCATACTTACAACTTTACGTACGTTATATTAATAGAATATTTACTTTTATTTTAATATTTGGAACGAAATTATATATCCGAAATCACGGAATTGTTATATTAAAAATTGAAGCATTTGTGGGTAACGTGTAAATCATAAATAAAACATTTTCTTGGAAATACAGATGGTTTCAAAGTTGTGATGAATACTTAATGGTATTCGTAGTGATATCTCGTTTAATTCGGAAAAATACTTTAAGCTAAATCTGACATAATTTAAATATAAGTATTAGATATTTTGAAAATTAACTAGAAAAGAAACAATAATACTTCTAAAACCTTTCGGTTTCTAAAGTATATGTTCCGTTACAAGATAATTTAAGTTTTTAAATTTGCCTAGGGAAAAAATACAGTGAGAATCGAATCATTTTTTTTTTTTTAGTAGTATACTCGAGTATAAAAATATTACGGTAAGCTTATCAGTAAGCTAACTAAACTATATACTGTGCATTGTGTTTGCTTTGATGTGCCTGAAATGATAAATATCTAATTATTGAGGGGGGGGGGGGCGTGGATATTTATATAATTTTATTGAATGTGAATTTCTTAACTCCGATTAAAAGTAAACACGTTTCATAACACCCTGCATAGTATGAGATTCTTTGATTTTACATATTTTTAAATACTTCATCAATATTTACATACTCGTAGTTTGTGAATATTTCACATTATCATATATACAATGTGTATATATATATATTATATGTACAGTTTTCATTTGCATTAAAATAAATCAATTTAAATTAAATTAAAGAAAAATTAAAGAAATTATTTCAAATTATGATCACTATCACACAAGTTTTTGATATCATGTAAAATAATGACTTGAAAAATCATTTAGTAAATATTTCCACAAACTTTTGTTTATTGATTAAAGTAATAAAAAAAAAAAAAAAATAGAAAAATTAAATCTAGCAATGATTGAGAGTCATAATGATGGTGGAAAATTAAGAAAACAAATTAAGTTCAAGAATTTGAAGTGATAATAAAAAATAAATTAAACTACGTAATGGGTACATAATCGTTGGCTTACAAAAATTAAAACTATTAGAGATATTCTTATGAATAAAAATAAAAATTCGTCAAATGATATTGACACGTTGAATGCAACTTCAGTCATTATTAGTCGATTTTAAAACCTAATCACTGTATATTAAAATTCAAAAATTTTTAAATGTGTGTTGTATAAAATTGTTTTGAAGAAGGTTACAATAAAGATAATTAAATAAAAAATTATTAATTAGTGATTAAAAATGAATGTAAAAATTGTTTACCTTTTTAAACGCATATTTTAGCAAAATTAAGAACATAAATAATTACATACTTTGAATTTTTTATTACATAAAAATCCGCGTCCTACCAATTATTAAACATTATTACTACTGAAACCATCATTTAGTTGGAATTCGAATAACTACCAATACATCTCACCGTTTGATAATAGTTCAATCCACAGGGATCTCGAAAATTTCCATTTATTGAAGAATTCGTAAAAAACGAAATATATAGATTTCCCATGAGTTTCTCGAAGAATCTGGCGCAAGTTACGGGTATTCAAAGTTTGACGCTATTATACGGCAAATGTAAAAAAAATAGTTTATCATCAAAACTTGTTACAACACTTTTCATGAAAATATAAAAAAATAAAATAATATTCATTTTTCATGCAACCGTTATTGCAAGTTGTTTATAATAATAATAAATCTGCTGAAATCTGTAAACTCGAATACATCTAAAAAATCAATCGTTAAAATTGGAAAATAAACCTCAAAGATGTAATTAAAACAGCTAAGAGTATTCATGTTCATATTTGATAAAAAAAAATTATTTCGAATAATAGGTTAGAACTGTACTCTTTTTTAATTTTTTTCAAGGTTTATATAATATAAATGGCTTACAACTTTATTTATTCATTTTTTTTTTTCACAAAATATGTCAACACAATAAAAAAACACTTTATTTTTAAGTTTTTTTGGAAATTTGAAATATGAAATTCAAATAGGTTGATACTTCTAAAAATAAAATAGGTTTTTTTTTACTAATACCACTTATTTTCTCGTTTAAAGCACATGCGCTTTGTTATTAAAATCATGTTTTTAGGAGTGTTGACATCAATAATGCAAAAAAGAAGTAACAGTGAATCTAAAGTTATTCTTACTTTGTAGATTTTTAATTAAGGTTTATAACTTGATTTTTATTCATCGAAATATAATGAGATTAAAAATGTACTTGTAGTAAATTTTTTCAGTAATAATTTTAAATTATATACAATTAATTTTTTTTGTAACAAAATAATGTGTATGGCTTTATAAAAAATTGGTATTCATATAAAATTTTAACAATTTCATTACAATATGACCTTGTTTATATTTTCAACAGGTACGTTATTTATTTATAAACGCCCGAAAGCTAAATATATCACAAAAAACGAAAATCGTTCACAATAATGTTTAGAAAATTGTACAAAACAACACAAGAAAGAAAAAAGAGTAAACAAAATATCTTGTAAGATTATAGAAAAAATAATACAATAACGTATAAAAATGTGCTTATGAGTTAAATAAAAATGTATCTGTTATAAATGTAATTAGTTACAAGATAATTCTGAACGTTATTGGATATAATTTTATTCGATTTTCTTTTTGAAAATAACAATAATTGTCATACGAGTGGTCAATGATTTTGATAAAAATTAAAAAAGTTAACGGTTAGGTAACAATTATTGTGTTAAAATTACTTCAGGTCAAACAGAACGAAAATGATATATATTACAATTTTATTTATATCATGTTTTGCATAAGAATATTGCAAATAATTGTTGGCTGTTATTTATTTATTTTTTTATTATTTATCTACCTACAAATACATTACAATTCAATGAAAAAAATAATAATTTTTTAAGACTGCAATGATTGAAATCAGTAAACTCTCGATGGATATAATTTCTATACACTCGTATATTTATACGGAAATGTGACAGTTATATCCCAACAAATTGTGTTTCATCTAAATAGTTTAAGAAGGTTTCGTACAATTTGTCAGATTATTAAGCAAATTCAGGAATAGCACCGGCAGTATTGATATACTAGTTTTAATGTTCAGATTTTCAAGCCGAAAATCACGCTGGCTGTAAAAAGAAAAACGAACCTCTGCGATAAATTATAATATACCTATGCATTATAACGAAACGTATTACTATCAATCATCCGCCTGAGGTTTAGTTGCTCGTTTCACGGAAAGCCTTTTGTATTTTAATATAGTCTTCGACGAATTGTTTCAATTTATTTGTTAACACTATAACGATGAATGGCGCCCGATAACCGAACGAAACGCGGAAGGTGCGGCAGTAATAACGATAACAATTATAATATTAATAACGAAAATCGTGTGATACGCGGGGCCGGATGAGTCAAATGGGTCGGGCGGGATACAGGTGACTAATAAATTCTTGTTATTTTTATGTGTTTTCGCAGTATACTAAAATATTTACCAGAAAATTATTCTAATTAACTAATATATCACGGTGAAATCGTAAAAATATATTTCAATTACTTTCATAAAAATGCGTATAAAACATATGAAAAATCATTTTTGTTGCACGTTTTAAGGGAATAATGCTAAATCATGTCTTATGAAAAATCATTTTTGTTGCACGTTTTAAGGGAATAATACTAAATCATGTCTTATGAAAAACGTCGTAAGAACTTTAGTTATTTTCAAACGAGTAAGTCGGTACTTGGGTATCGGCCGTTCGTTAGGTGTATCTCGATCCAAAAAGATGTCTCGACCGCGAACAAATAAAAAAAATAAAATAAAATAAAAACGTCGTTTGATTTTTATACAAATAATAACGCGCGCGCGCGCGTGTACCGCATCATATGTGATACTGAATAGTTCGTGAAATATCGGCACTATGCGCCGGTTACACTTGTAGTACACGTGAATGGAATGTGGGTGTTCGTATACGGTTTACTGAGAACCGAAGTTTTGCGAATCGCGCAAGTTCAACCATGCAAATCTACTGCGCTTATGTAATTAATAGTGTGCTTCGCGGACGTTTCGAACGTACTTGTCGACCGTCGACGTAAGCATTCGGAGGATTATCGTGCGGACCAAACGTGTTCATAAGAAAACAGTGCGTGTAAAAATAATGTAAGTTTTCGACTCGCCGCGCGGCTTGAAAAAACCGTACGCGCGACAAAAACAATGTGTCGATTTTTGCCGTAATCGTATCTCCCCCACCCTCCCCATCGCTTGTCGGTGAACTGATGGAGCAGTGATCGATTCGGACAACACCGACTGACGGCGCGCGCTGTCTCGCGATACCGAGCCGGATAAATTATCATTAGACTATGTTCACATGGACGCGCGTACACGCGCGTTCACCGTTCAGATGGCTGCGTGTCACGCGCGTTGTACGGGAATGTTCTAGTCAAAAACTATACTTATAAAACGATTTGTAGTACAGTTTAGATTGTCATCGAGAATGGATGTGCTAGATGCCGTGTGTTTGTTGGCTGTCCACCGAAGGATGAGAAGACGCAGACAAAAGAAGGAAAGAAAATATTGGGTTCATCCTATTTTAAAAACATGGCTTTCTTATAGTCTTTATGCCACGTTATATCCTAAGCTTATAGAGCACGATGTTAAAAAAGGCATGCCTTTTCTCTATTTTATTAGTGTATCTATTTCGATATCCTATTTAAAAAAAAAAAAATACTAGTTTTCGAACACTATAATATAATAATAACACAATAAATATAATAATATTATAATCAAAATTCGATCGTTCGCATCGATACGCGCGTGTCGACTGAACGATAATGATACATGGAATTTAAATCCGTGGGGTGCCACGCGCGTGTTCGCGCGAAAATAGATTCTTGCGTCGCATACGCGCCATGTGAACGATGTATGAGAAACTCGTATACCTAAACACTTACGCTGACTTACGCGCGTGTACGCGCGTCCATGTGAACGTGGCCTTATACATGAAAGTATTACCGCAGCAGTTGTTTTACGTACGTTTTAATCTCGAACGCGCGCCGCCGGAATTCAAAATCCCTTCAACGACCGCATTGAGTTCCGTCCGCGACCGGGATACGTGGAAATACAAGCACCCGAACGAAACCGAATATCCGTTGCGGCAGGTACGTCACGAGCCGTGCGCCAGCACGAATAATTGATATTTTCGAAATCGGATCATAAACCGCGTCTCGTGCAACGCGTTCGCACGCGGAACTTTCGAGCGGATGTAAGTACGCGGTTGATAACGGTAGCCATTCCATCGACGACATCTTTTATCCGCGTGTGCGCGAAATCCGTCCCGTCTTGTACGTCTTGATCCTCGATGTTCGTGTAATACGATCGTCGCGGTCCGTGTTCGTAAACGTTCAAAAGCTTCGTTCGGAATATCATCTCACAGCACTCACGCGAACGACAAAAGCGGGTGCCACGGTTTCCCGGCGTGTTCTGACGGCACCGCAGCCAATCCCAACTGAAAAATATCGATTTGTTCACGTATCGCTGTGCTCGTCGCGAACGCATACGATTACATCGACATCGGTGGGTTTTTTTTCGTGAAATTATACGGCAGTTTCATTACGACGATTTGTTACAATTTTCGAACGACGATTATCCGGTGATTTTCCTACCGACATCTCGGTAATACATAATACTTATACAGCACGGGAATCGGGTTTGTACCCTATTTAATATTCGGACTGTCTGTCACGACTCAATCTTCCTATTTCCATAACCGAATTCGATGAGAAATTAATCCTTCTCGACGATTCAACGGTAACGGATTGGAGCTGATGAAAAATCATACAATTCGAGTACATGCCGTTTTCGAAACTTTACTCGACCTTATAGATTTACAACGTATTGTGCATGCACTTGTAGCTATCATCACGTCTTACATAATATTCGATTTAATACCTGTATCATATTCATATTTAAAGTAAGAATCAAAAATGTTGGTTTAGTTGAATAATTTGAGCTTCAATCATCGTGTACACTGTACGCACATAATATGCAGTGTTTATAATTTTTTTTTTTTTTTTGATTGTTTACGTTTATTTCATAATGTTGATATTTATTGTAATTAAGAGTCAGAATTTATTTTATTAATATTGCACTAAATCTACGCTTCACAAAACTTTTTTGACTGGCTAAACTACCGTTAAAAGTAAAATTATGCTTCGGAACACGATCACGTTGTTATAACATCCAATATTCTTTATGAAATCTATCGCAGCAAAAAATAATAATAAATAAAAAATATAATTAAAAAATAAACGTGTTTCGTGAAATACTGTTTATGAACATATATCGATATTTTATACTTTCCAATTACCATGTAGATATATACTATCGTCCAGTTCCATGAAGCCCGAAAAATGACCGTTCGTTTATATTCGGGCCAGCGGTAACAGTGTAAGCCATCGCATTATAAACGACTTTCAGATAACAGGAAGCTCCGCTTTAATACCAAAATTCCTAAAGAATTAACGTGTTTAACTTTGTCCGTACAAGACCAACGGTTGTTGTAATAAAAGTAAATCCATTGTTATGACGTCGGAAGTTATGCGAGCAAGGGTCTATAGCCAGAAAAATATTTTATTTATATTTTTTTTTTTTTTTTAGGAGAGGCTTAGAGCATAAATATGTATTTTGACTAGCAAATTTTAAAATTTCAAAAAGTAATAGGTATTTGAATTCATTCAGATAGGCCAGGACTAGAGCTCTTGATACCCGAGTACCCGGGTACCCTGATTTTAGGGGTACTACTCGATTTTACAACATTTCGGGTACCCATTATGGATTGGGTACCCGTTTTGGATCGGGTGCCCATTGTGGTTTGTATACTGGTTATTTACTTATCTAATAGGTTACAGTAATCTCAAAAACTTGTACACAAGATGATAAAAAACTGCTACCTGATAACAATTTATCGTCGCACGGGTTATACATTTAATTGTACGATTTATCACTTATTATGATCTGCGTAGCTATAAAAAGTAACGTCTATAACCACTATGGCCGTTACCTACAAGGTTTTATTATAGGCTTTAAAATAGATTTTAACATGGTATTCATCATTATTTATGAATGAACTAATTGTTTAACTAAAATATCACTAATAGCAATCGTACAAAACACTAAACATTTTATTTTTAAACCATAGTTAAATGAGGGAATATTTCTTATTCGTATAATTATATAATTATATTATAATACTGATTACCTCTTTGCAGCTATGTCATCGCTTGACCATGTACGTGTATCAAAACTCATCGGGTACCCGAACATTTTGAGAAGTGGGTATCCACTACCCGAAAATGTTGGTTAATCGTAAAATCGGGTATAACCAGGATATACTGGTACCCGGATACCCGGGTTTGTGGGTAACCGGGTATTACCCACATTAAAACAAGAGCACTTGCCTAAAGCCAAAACTTTCTTCCTGGTTACAGTTTTGTAAGCGAAAGACTTGATTTAAATATTACACGAGTTATAAATTTGATGCATTTATGTTTGGAGAATTGTCAATGTTATATTCGTAACTATGTTTCATTTTTTTATTTACACTATTAAAAAAATAATATAACTTGTAGTAAAATGGTATACCAATAAATCTTGCGATACACCTGCACGGTAAAAAATTATCACTCTATATAGTATTTGAAATTATTGTATAACTATTACCTATTGTCTCGTGTGGTGTGCGTATTTAATTAATTTTAATGACACTCCTAACTTAAAATTAATATTGATAAAATGTTGAACCGTAAAAGTAACGACGATGACATTTGGTCGTATTTTACACAAATTAGTGGACAGTTAAAGCAGTGTCTTCCAACCTTTATGCTAAGGTGGCCCATAAATGTTCTCGACCATCAAAAAAAAAAAAAAATGCAGAATGATTTAATATTATAACAATACTTATCATTTAATTATTAAGAAATTTTATCATATACTTGATCGAAATAATGTAAAAATGTAGTTATGGTATATCAATACAATTATATTTTAATAACTAAAATTACTTTCTTGTCATTGGTTTACCCATCAAAAATATTTTGCAACCCATTGTTTGGTCACAGCCTATAGGTTGGGAAAGACTAAATTAAAGTGTGGATTGTCTTATATAATTATGCTATGTAACATAACAGATAGGTTGGTGTATTAAAAATTATAATAGTAGTCAGTTATTATTAGTCGAGTGTTATTATATTTTATTATTATTTTAAACTTTAAAGATTCAAAGTAAAGACTGATAAGTGATGAATATTAATATAATTTTTAATAAACCTACCAAGTTTTTGTATTAGAGTTTAGTATTAATTTTTTTTATTATTCAATATATCCTAATTCCAAAGTTTCTAGACGTGTAATACATATTCCATAGTCTTAACAGTAACTCTAAATTATATAAAAACGAGTTTAAAGTACTTAAATATAAGAAATGTTTTAAGCATACATTTTGAACGTTTTAAACAATATTGATCATGTTTTAAATAATTTGTTTAAAACAGTTTTTAACATTTTGACTTAAACACTTTGTTTTAAGAATAACAGTTCCGAGTGTATAGTATCATAACGTATTCCGAAAAATGAAATAACGTCTAGAATTTTGCCGGATAGCTTGATTAAAACAAACACTGTACACGGCGTGCACTTTTATAAGTAATTGTAATTTTATCAAACAGTGACATCTCGGTGAGTAATATTATTATAATAAACCGATTCATTTCGTCTCAACAAATTATGTTATCTGGCTTTCTTATCCTTAATAGCGCTCTCGTCGTGCACGGTGCAACGTAACTTTAAAACAATGTTAATCATTGCTGACTAGCTGTTTTTCTGTTTTTTTTTCTTTTTAATCGAGTACGCGAGCACTGAAAATAATAATACAAACGGGTGCACGTGTACTTCTTCGAAACGGGATTAAGGGCCATGTATTTAAAATACACGTACATACTAGCCTTGTACTCGACATTATCCGTGTACCTACATACTCAACATTATTCGTGTACGAGGTCTATTCAAAAAGTTGTTCTTAAACCACCGTTCTTAAAAATAGGCGAATCATAGTGTTGTAAATGTTATTAGATTAAAAAAATAATAATAATAAAAATAAAGATAAACCACTATATTTTAAAATAAACCAGAAATGTATATTACAGACAATAAATGCACGGACGATGGCGAGCAAGTGCACGTGTATCGGTAAAAAATATCCGTTTATTAAAATCACTGATCTCAATATATTTTTGGTACGCATACCCGGGTCACGTACTCTAATAACTGTGTATGCTCACGACCCCTATTCGTAGACGATGACAGACTCAGCATAACGTAATGAATTTATAATATTACAATTTCCTTCTACGTTTTAATAATATAATACACTACTTGAGTATACCCGACTTCGACCGAGCGATATTTTACAGTTTTTGATTAGATCAATTACTATTTTGACGTAAGAAAAATGATGTAGGTTGAAAAAAGCCCATGGTCGGTGTATAGTCTATAAGTGTTCATTCTTATTTATTTACTCTGTAATACTCATTTGATGATTGTTAGAATTAACCAAATTTAATTTGATAGATGGATCAATATTAGTAGCCTAGAAGTGGAAAAATGTATCAATCCAACCCAAAACTATCAAAAAATATCTTATTATTACGCATCATGTTAGTAGAACCGTTCTGTCAAATTTCAACCTTAGACTTTTTATCGTTTTTGAAACGTAGTGATCGGTGAGTGAGTGGTATTTGCATTTTATGAATATAAATCAATATATTATGTGTTCGAATACATTTTGTTTACGAATAAGTAATTTTTATTTCGAAACCAATCGTACATTATAAATATAATAATACTTCAGGTTCAGCATCTTATTATTTATTTATTATGGATAAGTGTTGGTTGAAATTACTTTTTAATGCTTACGCGCAGTATTTTTATTTCAAAGATGTTTAAAAATTGTCAAGATTAATATTTTTCATTGACCAAACCGAATTTTCACAATTCGAATCGTTGCATTTTGAACGCCAGACGTATACACATTATTCCTAGTTTAGCACAAGCCGTGATCAATGAAACCATCTATTGATATTCGTTTTTTGAAATGTAGTATATTTTTTCCGATGAAAAGTTGGCCCCATTTTGTAAAGGGTGGTTTTTTTTTTTTAATATTATCAAAAAATGTTTTAAACAAAATACCGGGGTTTAGCATACGAACAGCGTCATCTGACAAAGTTTTAGTGGAATAAGATGATGTTTTCTACCATTAAGAGAATTTACCGTCGAAAAAATAAATAAATAAACAAATAAAAACACATTATAAAACCATTACATTCTCATCTTTAGTAAAAATCCAACAAAACACATTATTATAAATAATAAAATATTTATCATTTTATATTACATAAGTTATGTCTTTTGAAATTAATGAAAATCAAATGTGATAATGTATAAAAATTAGATAATATCTAAAGTCCTATATTACAAGGGTTACTTAAAAAATTATAGTATAATATTATCAACTTAAAAAGTCGTATATTAATTTTACTATAGAAAATGTATATCGAAATTTAGTCTTTGGCTTATGATAATTAGATGATTATGAATTAAATTATTAATACGCAGTAATAAAAATGATGAGTAGATCTGGTGTTGCAAGCTTAGTTGTTTTCCGTTGTAATTAAACAATATTCTTCACTTGAATTCGAAATTTATAAAATTATCTTTCCACAATTGTAAAAGCATCGAACTTAAAATCACGCATCACAAAACTTTTGTCGCGGGTCGACTAACGAGAAACATGAAAAAATAAACAAACATAATTGTAAAACCGATAGCAATAAACAAAAATCCGATTGATTGATAACAACAGATTAAAAAAGGATTTTTTTTTGTACGGTTCTCCAACAAAAATATTTATATGCGACGTTTCAACAGGAAATCATACAATAATATAGCTGTCGATTATGTTTTGAAGCAACATTTTACAAAAATATATCCAGATTAATAGCCCATCATCAATAATTTCGAAAATATAATGCAGCGCACAGCATTTGTTTATAAACTAATTATGGAAAATAATTAGATTTTAAACGATGCAGTATTTTTTTTTTTTTTTACGATTTTAAATTTTCATTAATGTATAATTCGTTGTTATGCATAAAACGTTTTTTTTTTTTTTTTACCATATCAAAACGTTGATACGTGATGTATTTTTAATTACGTAAACAATGTTTTGCCTTTGTCGTACCAATAAACACGAAAAATGTCCATGTGCGGTATTTAGTTAACGAATTCATCAAGTTCCCGAGAAGAGACGAGGTCACGTGTACATTTCGATTAGTTCTCTTCACCTACACTTGTCGTTCTTGTTTTGGGAAATGCTTCGTGCTAGGGTTCACATTTTCTTATTATTTGATTAAATAATTCCAACAATATGCGAAAGCTTTAGAGTCCTTGTAATTTGCGTCGACCTATATGTTTTGTCTAACAGATGAATACATTATTTTTCAAACCAGCACGTTGTGCAGATATGTGATCACTTTTATAACACTACCCCTCCATAAGTGTTGTAATGCGAAAAACAAAAAAAAAAAAAGAATCTAATCCCTCGTAAACAATAGGTTTTCATGTATTCATTTTATTTTTTTTTTTTGCATACTATTATCATACTGTCATATTCAATTCCGTGCTTAGGTTCTTTACTCGTTATTTTCCTAGTAACGCATACTATTATAATTAAGTCCACCAATCGTCCCTGAATAAGATTATTTTTTTTTCAATTAGCCACGTGCACGAATACCGTACAAAAATAAGAACGGTCCGCAAAAACCCGATGTACTCGAAAGAAATATCAAATACAATTTAATAGATCTTCATCGACATCGGACTTTGACAAACTTAATGTTCTTGTGGCGCACGTGTAACTGATCGAAATGAAACACCTCTCATATTCGGTTATTGTTTCAGCCAGTGGACTGAATCGTAAATGAACTCTATAAATCAGTTCACCGCAATGCATCAATACAACGAACAGCCACGCCTTCGTCGCCGATGTCATTAGCATACGGTCGTACCATATTATTACACTTAGCGTGATGCTGCACGGGTCGCGGACGATGAAGCTGTAAAAAATCCGAGTAGTTCGACCGAGAGATTGCGTATTATTTGTTTTCGTTTCGTTTTTATTTTTTCCATCATTCGTTTTTCGACCAAAAACGTGCAGTTATATTATTACCATTGTATCGATCCGGCCGCATCGAAATCGTTCTCCGGTTATTGCTGTCGCGAATATCGTAATTCAACGGCCCATATTTTACGTTTGGCTGCGGACGGGCCTGTGTACGAGTGCGGCAGACAGCCAGCAGCGTGTTCGACGACGAGGTGATCTCTGACTGCGGCGACGACTTACCCTCCTCCCCCGTACCTTTGGCGGCGATGAGCTGAAATTTATTTAATATTTATTAAAATGGTATTATGGTTTTGACTTCCGGAAGCGCGCATCAGCGTGGAAGCGCAACGTTGGTGTTGTCGTTTTTCGTTTTTTTTTTCTTTTTTTTTTTTTTTATCTTTTTATTTATTTTCGTATTCCAAAACAGCAGCACATTAGCGCGACGGATCCGTGACGTGACGAATGTTACGGCAATCGTTGCCCGAAAAAAGCCAGACAACTCGTACTGCAAAACGACAACGAGTGTTTGGAAAAAAAAAAAAAAAAATTAAATCTGTTATTCTCGAAAATATCAACTCCAGATGACGTTCGTATTCCGGTCATAACGAAACATTGTTTTCATATTTAAACGAAGAGCATACCCATCCCGACCGCTGTACCTGACTCGACCTGGTCCTGCGGTGCTTCCGATCGTCGGAGATGAATGTTTTGCGTGCAGCAGATGGTACTCACTACGAATGATAAGGTTCAACCAATGTAATTCGAAATCAAAGAGATCTAAAATTTCACTTTTATCTTGTGTATCAAATTATGATCGAGTATGTAGGAATTTTTCTCTCATTATCACTTTTTTTTTTTTTTTTTTATTTGAAAATCTACACCAAAAGTCACTACTGCTTATTTTTACATAATAATATTTCATTAGATTGAAAAGTTCTAATTTTATAGAGATATAGTTGTTCTTTCTTTCGTGTTCGAACATTAAAACTGAAATAAAAATCACTTAAATTATCGCGGGCTATTAAATTTATTTGAACAAAACAAGCAAGTTGGTGTTCAAAAATAAATCAAATAAAAAAATAATTTTTTTTTTTTTACTTGATAAATGCCACAACATTGATTATGTTCACGAACATACATTTTTTCCTTTTTATCCGTTAAATGTACTGTACAGTTATAACATATTTGAATATATAATTATACAGCTATATAGATAAAAAAAATTACTTGAATGTACTTTACGTAAAAAAAAAAAAATAACATAAAGGAATATAAAATAAAAAATGTACACATTTGAATGCGTTGATAACTTTTGGGTTTAAAATACAAACAAATGTATTTACAAATAACCTCCCGACGACAGAAAAATAACTTATATTTTTTAGAATTTGTACATTTCGCACACAATTAGATAAAAATAAGATAGTGATTCGAACATGTATGTATAGTTATAAACTCGGGCATAATAATAAAAAAAAGAAACATTTAATTGTTGTTTATATTATTTATCTTGATTCGTGATGTTTCCGTTGCGCGTGTTTTATTATGAAAAAATAAATAAATAAAACCACAACAATTTAAAATCCAACCACGTAAAATAATACGACATATTAACTTGAGTTGGAACAAAACTGCTAACCGACCGACAATGTTTGGTTGAACATAACATCGGGTAATTTTATTGTTTGGTACAATAATAAAAATATAAAAGGTATTATCTTTTTATATTTGCACCCGTGACAATAATAAATATAATATGTTAATAAATTAACGTTCACCGTTACATCTTAAGTCAATTCAGTACACAATAATGGATCTGGGATTATGTTCGGGGAAATGGGAAAAAATCATATTTATTACATATGTATGCATCTCGATTGGTATGTGTTACGGTCAAAGTGTATAATCAATGTTTGGTCGATTTCAAAGGACAATGTGGACATTTATATACTTTGCCCGGACATTTTTCAGAATGACCAAAACACATTGGGATATTGTAATTAAAGATATTTAAATATGAATGTTAATGTACGATGTAATTACAACTGATCTGAAGTTCCATATTTTTATTAATTCTATATCTCCGGTCTAGATTGTCGTTGGCATACTCTCTAATACAATTATCATTCGGCAATAAACTATTAATTAATTAATTAATTATTTATTATCCTTACTATATCATTACAGATATCAAAATTATGTGGGTACAGTATCGGCTGTTACTATACCTACAGTCATCAGTTAGATACCACCGTCATCGTTGTAGATAGAAATCAATAATAGCTTACACATACGCGGAATCGCGATAAATTTACATTGCACATTGATGAATAAGCACTGAACACAATGACCGGATTTTATATTATAACGCCCGATTTATACACTTTGGCCGTTACATGTGTATTAAATAAGTAAGTGTCTAAGAACAATACTAAGAATTTTTTGCATACAAAAAAAAAATATAAAAAAAAAATTCGTTAGGTACCTTTTATTTATCTGGTATTGTTGTTGTTTCTTCTCCGTTATGTATTAATGAAGTATAATTATAATTAGTTATGATATGAATCATGACATACAAATTATAATCAGTTCAGTCGCACAAAAACATGATGATTCATAACAAAAATTATAATACTTGCACGTTTTATCATTATATCATTGCGATTACTCATGTACAAAATATGAACGGTACCAAAATAAAGCATGTCATAACCATGTCATGAATCATAACTTTTTTACTTGATCTTTAAATATTTAAATATTTCAATTTGTTGTACAAAACTTACAACGTAATAGTTAATGATATTAATGATGATACTATTTATGTACCACAATAAACATTAATATCATTATTTCTCCCCTAAACACCGTTTACAAATAAGATTTAAATCTTCCGAAGGTGGAAATATTTCGTGCACTTGTAGACGTCATCAATGCATTAGACTAATTGGCAATAAGATAAGATTGTAGTAAGAGAGTGTACCGAGTGCAAGCTAGTGAATAACAATTCGTTACGTATCGCTATAAATATGACCCAGAATATCGAAACCATTCCAAGTTCGTCTATATAATATATTCTTTTAATTTTGTTATTCGTATAAATCGTTTTTATGTCACTACTAAAACTTGTTTATTTTGTTAACTCATGGCTATCGTGGAGCGGAGAAGAGGGCGCAGGCGCTCTTCCGTCCCTTTAAACATGCCACTGCGGATGTGCCTATTTTTATAGGTAACGAACGGAAAGAACGTTTCGGACGTAGCGTACCGAGTGGTTTGTTCGACACGGTTATACAATGTGTTAACACGTTAGGTTGTTTTAAATCAAATTAACAAACTATCGAGTTATAACTGATTATTTTTTTTTCAACACTCTTAATCAAATCAACGTAAACAAAGTAAAACGATAATGACAAATATAAGCTGAGCGTCTGTATTGGACGGTCGGAAACGTCTGGATTTGGTGACGATTCGGCAGATTCGATTTATACGTTGATGGATGACACGTCTTTGTTGCCGATGCACGATTTTTCGTAAGATGACGAATCACCAATTACGGATTAACTTGCGCTTGTACATTGTGATTTTACGTAACATTCTATTTTTGACGGGTAGATAATTTTTTTCGGTATTTTAAACATATAGAAGAGTACAGGTTACAAATTTGTTTGGCTGAGACACGCGATTGAGCATAAAACACCTTTTTTGCGATATGATTGAGCAAATTTATCGGCCTATCAAAAGAAATTAAAATACAAAAGAAAACCTGCACGGTTAAGCATAAAACGCTGCAACGTTGTCGTTTTCAATTTTTAACTGTAATTTATACAAAATTAATTTATATTTGTATAAATTCACTAGGGCCGATTCTTTTGCTTATTTCTGGTAAAATAATAGTTATACTGTCTAGATCCATGTATAAAAAAAAAAAAAAAAAAAATATAAACTAAACGCACTTATACGAAACGCTCTTTGTGTAACACGACTATAGGTGATCGAACATTGATATACATTATTTCTATAATAATTTTGGAATTGTATCTTAACTGTCTTGTATTTTCTCCAGACGCTAATTGTTTAAACGTTGTCAATAAAGTTGGGTTCGGCTCACGGCTCGCATCTGACATCGTAATAACTAGTGTAACAATAGGCGAAAACAATAAATTACAAAATGTTGGCAACGCCAATGTGGCAACATCGCATACAATATTCCTATGCTCAGTGCTTTGCTGGCAGTGTTGGTAAATATCTAGATAAAAATGATTTATCTCTTATCTTGTCTACATAAATGTATACTCAGTTATCTTTATCTTCATCTAGATAAAATTCCAGTTATCTATGAATACCTATCTAGATAATTTATTTAAATGACATAAAAATAAAATTTGAAAATTTAATATATTTTTATATTTTTCTGTACACCGTATACCGTATTACACAGATAATAACTAACTGACAATATGACAATCTTCTTATGAAGTTTATTTAAAAAAAATAATTTTATATTTAATGTTTATTAATGTTCGAAATGAGTTTAAAAATTTATATTTATTTAAAAATGTTTTTAATTATGAATTTTTTTTTACCTAATAGGTACCTGTAGGCTGTAGTGTTCTGAATATTTTCAAAATCAAACATGAAATTATCTCATATTTATCTAGATGAAAATTGTACTTATTTTTATCTTTATCTATAGATCAAATTTAGTATAACCATCTTTAGTCGTATCCAGATAAGAATCAGTACAGTCATCTTTATACTTATCTGTGGATAAATTATTAGTTATCTATTCCCAACACTGTTTGCCGGGTTGTTATTTAATCGGTTACGTAAATACGTTTGGTTACGCGTAGCGAATCGCGCGGACATCAACGGTTTCGCGAAGTCTTAGCACGCGTGCTGCGCAGCCATCGTGTCGCGCGCATCTGATGCATCGTCTGCACCGGCGGAACGACGTGCCGGAACATTTTTCGCAGGCGGTGTGTCCCATTGACAGGGCCGGATCGAGTCGCGTTCCCGAACACTGGTAAGCGGTAACCTTCTTGTTGCGCACACAACTGGTCACGATTAATCATAGTTCTCGGAGGTTCGATTTTTTTTCTCCATCGTTAATTCGAGGAGGTCAGAGCCCTTTGTACATATTGCGTCGCGGTTTTTGTTCCGATCTGCGTCGTCGCGACGTCTAGAACTTCGTTCTCGAGCACTTTCGATCGTCCGACACCAGGAGCCGAGCCCTTGGCGTTCCGCGCGTAAGTGCAGGTCGTTTCATTTTTCGGCCCCCGAAGCGACGACGCCGGGCTCGTAAACATTTGATTCATCGCACCCGATCCGTAGACCGTGATTGTTAAAAGTTCACGCGAACGGCCGCTGAAAAGCTTATAGGAGTTATGATCCACGCGGTGCGGAAACTCGCGACTTCCCAAGTTACTTACTCACCCGTCCATTGCCCACAATGGAAACCGAACGCACATGTTGTACGTGTGACGGTCGCCGGCCATACCGAGTGAAACTCTTCGAGTTCAATACGTCTTGTAGCCGAGTTTTGGAAACCTTTCCGAGTATCAAGCATCAGGTCGAATAATGTTTTTTTGGAACAAGTACGATATCAGCCTGTTCAATCCGTGATCTTAAAATACATCATTTTAACGACAAATATGCGGTACTTTTTAATCATCTGTTGCCATAGATCACCTATTATTCTTTACGATATAATTCAATACTTATTCGTGGTTTTTTTTTTTTTTTTATTTACAGCATCAGACCGTTTTTGGAGCGGACGAAAACAAACACACGAATTTAATAAAAAATTTGCGTTAAAATCACTTTTGGAATAAAAGTAAGTGGTTCAAACATATTTTTAAAGTATTAAGCTGCTTAAATTTATGGCACCTGTGAAAATATTGTACACGTTTCTCACGGTCAAAACATCGCGTGTGGACAGATGATTTGCACACAAGCGTACAGTAAATCGATATAAACATAATTGTATCTTTTGAGTTTCACACTATAATATTGTTCGAGATTATTTAGAAACCGAACGTTAGCGTTATAGCACGATCGTTTTCATTTATTTTTTGCGTACTATTATGGTAGTATTTAGTTATTTAATTTTGTTTAACCAAGTCACCATGCCCGCTATCGGGTCAATCGATTTAAATTTTTTCGCAAGAAAAGTATCTATTATGTACATTGAAAAATGATTAATGTAATATGTTTTAACTGATTGGAAAACGTTCGCGAAACGATCGCTCGGTAAATTGGTTTATAAATAACTAAAATATAAATACGCCCGGTGTTCGAACAACACCGAAAGCGTATTGCCTCTGCTGCTGAACAGACGTTAAATATTATTATGTTCACCGACGGTGTTCGTGGTAGCTTTGAATTTTGTAATCCGTTATTGGAAGGTATTATCATATGAGTATTGAACACAGTTAATCAAGGTGAAAATACCGAAATCGGTTAACTGACAGAACTGCTGATCGTAGTATACGTCGAAAGCTTTAATCCGTAAAAAAGGGTTCAGATAAACGTAACAATTATACTGTAAGACTCTTGTACAAAAATAGATGGGTAGTTTTACAAGTACGCGAAGATTCCGGTCGCAGTGGTCTGAGCACGAGGCCGACCCATAGCTCGGTGGGAAAAAGCTTGTATTTATAAAACGATAGTATTTTATAGTACTCGTACCATAAACGTTTGTACGTTTTACTTCCGTACGTCCGTGCTTCATTTTTGGTGTACAGAATTGGCTATTATTGTTGTTTAAAAGAAAATTTTTTCTTTTACTTCTAGTGAAACCATTTGTTGTTATTCATACTGGCGCTACCACGCGTAAAAATTTACATAATATTACATTGATTTCGGATGTATGCGGTAATGAACCGTTGACTGCGATTATGGAGCAAAAAAATAAATAAACAGCGAAATACGTACAAAACTATGCACGTGTTTTTAATTACAAATTATAATACATAATATTATCGAATCGAGGTACTATTAATGAGCACCAAAGGTTGGTGATTGATAATTGTTATTCGATGATGCGAAAACCTGTTAGGAGTGGAAATATTTGCCGGTCTTTAACGATTCTGCTTTTTAAAGATTGTAGTACATACACGATGAAACAAAAGCCCTTGATATTGCATTACTGTTGCGGTTGTAATCGAAAAATAAATTACATATATCTATATATATATATACGAGTATGTATGTACGAAGTGCCTGTTAATACGATGATAAACCTTTATGCGTCATAGAGATTATTAGGTTATGATGCGTTTCAATCCTAAACATACAACGGGATCACGATAATATTCTATTGTACCTTTTACATTTTGTACGGTATTGAAGAAGAACTGATATTTTGATTTGAAACAAATATTTACCGTGCAAACAACTGACGAGTTACAAAAACAATAATTGTAATGTCATCAATACGCTGAAATACAATGAAAACGTGTACTTGCACATAATGTATTTCGACAATACTGACCCGGCAGTAGTACGCCTTCCCGCCACCTCCCAGAAACGCGCGTATGTTTCAAGTTATTGGTTTCCTGACGGTGTCGGCCCGATGAGCTATAACAGATCGTCGGATTAATACGAAAAAGTCCCGTACCATACAATAACCGTTGGTGCGTTTGTCCGCATGGTCCGCGACCGATATCGAAACCGGTAAAACTACAGTAATGCTATGGCAGGCGACGAACGTTCACAACAAAAAAACGGTCAGATCGATTTTGCTTATTTTTTTTTTTTTTACCCGACCATTTCGAAACTTAATGATCAATAATTTCAGTCGGTGCATAAAAACTTTTAACAAACGACAAAAACAACACGTCGATTTAGGCACTAGTCGATAAATTCGCGTCACCAACATTTTGGTCTATTTACACCGTGTAACAGTGACGCACGAATAGTTACACAGTGTTGTAAGATCACGTTAATAAATCAAGTTCTCGATCGTATTTCAGTCGAGGAAAAAGGAATATCATAACGTGTCCAGACTTATTTTGACATAATGTTCGTTGCGAAAACCGTAGTGGCGCGATAAACGTTTATTGTCTTACAGCATTCGTTTCATGAGATTTTCGAATGAAATTCGATATGCAGCATATTTTACGGTAACTAAGAAACAGGAAACCCAATTATACGGTTTCTTTGGAAAGATATTGAACACGAATCGGTAACGATTTTTCGTGTGTTTATTCGCCGTGCTGGAAGTTACAATCAATTTGTATCGAAAGTCCTATTAAAATCACTAAATAGTTGCAAAAACAGATATTTTTTTCTTTCTTTTTATTTTCAAGTCTCAGTGTTTCTCGGAGACTTTATTATTCAAAAACTATATTTACAGTTTTGCAAATGTTTGGTATTTGCTTTGAATAAACCGAACAAATATGTCCTACTAAGAGCAGCTTGTCGTACACTATGATCAATATTAGTGCATAGCGTTTAACATTGCGCGTTTTTGTGAGCGTTTTAAAAATATAGCTGTAACGGGCTATTCAGGTATTTATTAGAACGGCACTGAAACGAACCACGATTGCCATTGTTTAGGAAAAACGATTAAAAAAACAAATGCGATTAAAAAACTTTAGAAATATATTTTAATGGGACGATGTGGTAAACAGGCGAACGCACAGATATAGTAATACGACGACGATGGCGTGGAGTAGATTTAAAATTCGAATGGTCCATAAAAATGAAAAATAAAAATAAATATTATATTTAGATCCTTGTCACTTTATGTGCGTACGCGAAGGAAAATATTTTAAGACCGGTGGAAAAAAAAATCACTAGCACGCCACGCGTAACAAATGGAAGTACATTATTACGTGGTCGCGAGGTTTATCGATTTTTCCGAAATCCAATTCGGTATACTTTCACAGTTGTTACTAATATCTATTATTACTTACCACTATATTTAGCCGTTATTTCATCGAACGCAAAGAGCTAACGGTTTTTATGCTCAACCTTACTGAATCGACTGTGTGTAAAACGATAGAAGAGCAAGCAAAAGCAATATAAATCAAAAACACGCATTTATATGCAAAATACATTTTTTTCGTTTAAGGTCCTAACGTAAAACGTGTTTTTTTTTTTAATTCGCTAATACTGTGCACGATTGTGTAGAACGATAATGCAATCGCTCATATGCCTTAATTATTACGCGTTTTGATTTTTAATGCGAAATCCTGCAGGGATCAGCGATACACAGGCGAAAATATGGTTTGACGACGAGTTGGTCCGAAAACCGACGGGAGAAATACGATCTGGTGGTTGATGATCATCGTATTATTTCTATAGACGTGTAGGTTACCGATGTGAGACTCTTGAGCGCCTGTACGAAGACGGCGTTGCCCGTTACACCGCTCGAATGTGCAAAAACCGTACGAAATACCGGACAGCTAATTATCGCACCGACGTTTCCAACTCACGTCAAGGATGCATATTTTCGAACGCACGTTTTCACGGTTATCTTCGCATACCAACGACTGTACGCACATGTATACCACATGTATGATCGTACCCGGTCAGTTTCGAGAAAGACCGACAACGTGATCGACGGTCCAGACCGATCGTGCGTCCGTGACCGTTGAAATTCGAACGTGTGAGCATTTTTTTTTTTTTTTTTTTTGTTACCGTGTTCAATTAATTTGGACAACAACTTCGTTGTTTCGGTACGAATAAAAGTTAGGCGGTATGGTAATAGAAAAAGTCGTTGTTGGACGGTTAGCGGGTGGGGGGGGGGGATAAATCCACCGGAACATTTATTATCGACGACAAAAACAAACCATTTTAATTTGCGCTAACGCCGTACTGGTTTCGTGTGCGGAATTGAGTTCGATGTTTTTACAAGTGTTTACCTATCGTGTTATTTTTACGTGCCCCGTTGTATCATGCGCTTTGTGCGCGTATCGAGTCATGTTTGCGTGACAATGTCAGGACGAGTTTCGGTGTCATTAAAGATAATCCGGATGACCTTTATCCCGCGTGCCCGTGGTGTTGTTGTTTTCGTTCAACGCGTCGATGTCGATCAATCGAATGCTGAACATTTATGCAATTGTGTACAATACTCGCTATCACACACAATCGTCGGTTCATCGCCGCGTAAAGCGAATGGAAATATAATCGAATTCTTATCGTAACGCTTAAGTTCAAAAACATAACGTTCTGCATTGGAAAAAAAAAAAAAAATTGAAAATCAAATACAAAAAAATTTGTCGCTTATTAACGTTACGAACAAAGATAATATCGCTTTCGAAAATGTTGGTTGTTCAGTTTTCCGTTGACGATTTTGCATTAATTTGTTAAAACTGAAGTCGCGACTTTCATTCATTCTTAAATCATTGGCCTGCCGCTATTATACTATGATTAATGGTTTGTGCACAGCACATTGTGCAAAATGCTTCATCGACGAATACAAATTTGTTTCGCGCCCGAACCGTAGTTAGTGTACTTGTATTATTAACGTTTATTGCGCGTAGTCATAATCAATTCTCTGTTATATTTATGTGATACGCAATACGTCATTAGCGTACACGAGTTTGCGTGCGTTTTAGTATTACGTTTCGCGGATCGTTGTTCGCGTATGAATGCGAAACGAAGTAAAATAAAAAAAATGTCGTTGAGAACGAAACGACCAATCGTGTATTCGCTATTATTTTCGCGAGAGAAAAAAACGATTCAACGAGAAAAACGTGTTAAATCCGGCGCTCGGGCGTCTATTTTTGCGTAATGACGTTTTATCCGACCCGGGTTAAGCGGTACACTACGGATAAAAAATCGACTGAAAACGGACGACCGCCACTGCATATTCGTAAATCTATGAAAACATTATCAAAAGTGACGCGTTCTTATAGCGTACACGAGTCGGTCATCGTGTTGTATTCGTATTCCGCCCGATGATAATGTCAGCAGCTCACTGAATTATATCTTCCTAAACACTGTGCGCGTCGTATTGTATTCTCGTTCGAAAATCGTTCAAACGGTACGGTACACAACACAATCGCGTGTTATAAAACGTTTTTCGAACGCACGTTGATGATCGAGTCTCTACTAACACGACGACCGGAGATGATCGTGAGTTGATCAACTCGAGCCACAGTACTGCGAGCCGTCTAATAATTTTACCGTGTGATAGGCAGTGTTGGGAATAGATAACTAATAATTTATCTAGATAAAGATAAAGATGACTATACTAATTCTTATCTAGATACAGATAAAGATAGTTATACTAAATTTCATCTAGATAAAGATAAAAATAAGTACATTTTTATCTAGATAAATATGAGATAATTTTATGTTTAATTTTGAAAATATTCGGGATACTACAGCCAACAGATATTAGGTAAAAATTCATAATTAAAAATATTTTAAAATAAATATCATTTTTTCAACTCATTTCAAATATTAATAAACATTAAATATAAAATAATTTTTTTTTAAAATAAATTTCATAAGAAGATGCCAAATCCCCAGATGGCACCGCTCATGGTGGGGCAGCGTTAATCATCTCTAATAAAATAGCACACACTCCATCTCTTCCCTGTACAACGATCGATATGCAAATAATTGACACTTCTTTGCTTATTAACTCTATTCCGGTTTCCATTGCATCTGCTTATCTCCCCCCAGGCCGAAAATTCCCAGATAATGAACTCCTTTTATATCTAACACAGATTAATCATTCATTCCTACTCGGAGCCGATTTTAACGCTAAACACCACTGTTGGGGCTGCTCAACAATCAATACCCGAGGCCGCTCTCTTCAGAATCTCATCATAACCAAAAACGCCAAAGTACTTGCACCACGTGCACCAACCTACTGGCCTTCTCACCAAGACCGCAACCCTGATTTTCTCGACTTCTTCATCTCTAGTCTCCCTAATCATTTTCAGTCAAAACTAACCAACCTAAATGATCCAGCATCGGACCACACTCCAATATTGATTCAAATAAATGCCTCAATTTCATCGCACAACAATAATAATTCTTCCAAAATAATCTGGCCAAGGTTTCGTACCATTATGACTTGCAACACTAATCTCAACATCAAGCTAAAATCCCACGCAGACATTGACAATGCTATAAGCACTTTTACAGAAACTATTCTCAATGCAAAAAAAAATGCTGCCGTTCCGTTACACGGACCGAAGTCTGACCATCTTATCACACCCGAAATCAGACAACTTATAACTGAAAAACGCAGAGCCCGCAATCGCTGGCAACATTCCCACTACCCTGAGGACAGGCGAAAATACAATTCACTATCTAATAAACTTAAATCTCTCCTCAAGATCCACAAAAATGAACTTTACAAATCTCACCTTGCTTCTCTTTCTCCAAACAATGGCACACTGTGGAAAAAAACCAAATCTCTTCTACAACATAAGGAAACACTTCCACCTCTACTCCGAGATGACAACTCATTAGCAGTCGACGATCAAGACAAAGCTGATCTATTAGCTTCTCACCTCGTTGACTCATTCAAGCCACATTCTTCTCTTCCTAGTCAAAATCACTTTGAATTAGTTAAAACATATCTCATCTCTCCACTACCAATGGCCCTACCAGCCAAACACACAACTCCTGCTGAAGTCTCCAACATTATCAAAAACCTGAAAAACAACAAGTCACCCGGACACGATCAAATCTCAAATAAAATCATCAAAAACCTCCCTCCTAAATCAATTATTTGGCTGACTTATATATTCAATGCCCTACTTCGCCTATCTTATTTCCCTCCTACTTGGAAGAATTCAATCATCATAACAATATTGAAGCCAGGAAAACCTTCAAACAGCCCTTCCTCGTACAGGCCAATCAGTCTACTGCCGGCATTTGGTAAAATGTTCGAAAAAATAATACTAAAAAGGCTTATGCCAATAGTACAAAATGTAAATATTCTGCCTGACATACAGTTTGGCTTCCGTTCTAGACACTCAACCACCCATCAACTTCACCGCATAACTGATTTCGTCTCCTCGGCACTTGAATCCAAAAAATACTGTGCAGGAGTTTTCCTTGACGTTGCGAAGGCTTTTGATACCGTTTGGCACCATGGACTATTGTTCAAACTTAAAAAAATATTCCCAGCCCCCTACTATCTACTCTTAAAGTCATACCTCGAAAACAGATCGTTCAGAGTCAGAATTAACACCAGACTATCAACTCACCATGAAGTTCAAGCTGGCGTTCCGCAAGGCAGCGACATCGCCCCATTTCTCTACATTTTTTACACTGCTGATATCCCAGTTAGTCAGTTCACTCTCATTGGAACTTACGCCGATGACACAGCCATACTTGCCTCTAGTGTTGACCCTATCCTTGCCAGCCATCAAATCCAAACTCACCTAAACATCCTTATGCCTTGGTTCAATAAATGGGGAATTAAAATCAATGAAACCAAGTCATCGCATATAACCTTTTCCTTAAGACCACAGGACTGTCCGCCGATCATCATGAATAATTCCACTATTCCTCACTGCACGAGTGTCAAATATCTCGGTCTCACATTTGACAGAAAACTCACATGGGGTCCTCACCTCAAGGACAAACGAAAACAATTAAATAGTAGACTTCACCTACTTAGACCCTTACTAAGATCTAACACCAACATTCAAAACAAAATTCTTATTTACAAATGCCTCCTCCGACCCTTATGGACCTACGGCATCGTACTATGGGGCCCAACCAAAAAATCAAATGCAAACACGATCCAAGCATTCCAATCAATTTGTCTACGTATCATTACCAAAGCTCCATGGTACGTAACGAACAAATTACTCCATGATGACCTCCAAATCAAAACTGTCCACGACACAGCCACCAATTTATATAAAAGATTTCATGGGAAACTCCTCATGAACCACAACCACCTCATCTCTCAACTGGCCTCAAAAACTCTTCCAGACAACCCCACAAGACGTCTCAAACGCAACTGGTGCAGAGATCTGCTTAACCATTAAAATATATTTATATAAGTAATAAAATTTTTTTTTAATTCTTTGTAAAAGGTGACTCGACTGCGAGTCTTCCTTCATGTCACTCAAAGTCATTTTATATTTCTTATATCATATTTACTTATTGTATATAATGTACAGATTGTAAATTTTCAATAAACGCCACAATTTATAAAAAAAAAAAAAAAAAAAAAAAAGAAGATGCCAAATCATTCTCTAACTTAATATTAAAAAAATCTTAGATTTGAAAAATAAAATAACAATACGTTTCTCTCTTTTTTTTAACAAATTTCAAACATTTTGAAAATAAACATATAATATAAAGAGTTATTTTTTTAAAATAAACTTTATAAGAAGATTGACATCTTGCCAGTTATTATCTGTGAAATAGGTATATAGATGTACAGAAAAATGTAAAAATGAAAATATAAAAACATTTTAAATTTTCAAATTTTATTTTTATTCTATTTAAATAAATTATCTAGATTGGTACACATAGATAACAAGATTTTTATCTAGATGAAGATAAAGATAACTGAGTATAAATTTATCTAGATAAGATAAAATATAAATAATTTTTATCTAGATAACTTATCTAGATGCATTTATCTAGATATTTCCCAACACTGGTGATAGGTCGCTCCGCGAAAACATCTTGAAATGGAGACGCGGTTTGATTGCCGGACGTGTTTCGGGACGTACGACGCATGTTTAACTGTTCGATTATTGGACATCCTCCGGTAACTGAACATTGTCAGACAACGTTCATGAACTTTTAAACAAAATAAAAGTGGATTTTATCAGATTAAATTATGTTCGGTTTTAATATAAAACATAATTAATCGAACGCATACGAGATCAATTGCTGAAATTTTTTTCTCTTTTTTAAACTTATCAATATATTTATACAAGTATTTTGATTGTATATATAAACATAGTTTTTTTTAATATTGGTTCAAAAACGAAACCAACGAACGGATTTTGAAAAATAAATAAATGCGATAAATAAAAGCAATAATGAATACATTTGAGTAGCTTAATAATTATTGTTCTATTCATCTTATTATGAACATTACGATACGTTTCGATGGTCGAATTGGATTTTAATAATCACAGTGACGCGCTATGAAAACGACAAGGGAAAGCTGCGGCAAGGAATAATTTACACCTTTCAGAAATTAAACGCCAATAATTTATATTTCATGTCTTTTACAATTACACTACAGTGGGGGCAAAAAGCGATGGAGAAAAATGTTTTCCGAAGCGTAATAAATCGGTACGAATTAAAATTTAAATCAAATGAACCGCACGATCGCAATACAAAGTTCAAAGCCATTCTATTCAACTTACACGAGATAATTGGAAAATTAAAACAAGCGTGGGCACCGGTAAAACACGACACTTATCTGATGTTCAGGACGAGTTTAACAAGTGATGTGTGAAATTACATCACGTTCGTTTCAAAACTGTAGTACCGATTCTAATTTTATAAATCTCATACTATATCGTCGGTCCGTAAAAACAAAGGGTTTTTAAATCGAAAATTGAAAACAAATTTTAACTGATCACTTTTCACCAAGGAGAACAAACAGTACGTTTTAACTGAAATTCTTTTTTTTTTTTCTTATATCTTTACAAAACTTACATAAAAGTGGATCCGATTCGACATGCGGTCGGACGAGTTCTGGCCACCGAACGTCAAGCAACGAACGCGGCACAGTGAAAGATTTTTCTAAAAGCACTGACTGGTCGACGAACCGATATCAACTGAAAAACCTAATCGATATCACGGGATAGACGAGTCCGGTCCCAACACACGTCGGACCGGCATGCCGCTCCGAAACCCATGTCCGTCGAAATTGACGTGCTCACTTCGGGGCTGATGCGCCGCGGTGACGGCTGTAGGGATCGACGCTTGATAGCGAAACGTGGGATTCACGATGTTAACTTCCGGAAGGGATCCGTTTCTGCTCGGCTCCGACAGGGAGTACGGATTAGCAAGTGCGGGTCCGGCATCGATTTACGGACGGGGCACTTTGCAGGAGAAATTGTACGACGATAGTCGATCTAAGACGTGCGCAGAGGCGTCTCAGAGGGCTTTGACCCCTCCCGAACACTAATGTGACGATATTGTACCCGAACTGTCAACGTTAATTTTTGTCGCTTGTTATTCAATTCCTCCAAACATACATTTTTATCAATGTTTTTTTTTCCAACGGTAGTGGCACTTAACCGCCCACCCCAATTTCGAATCCACCAATTCGGCTTGGACCGGTGCCGGTGGTCCGGAGACCACTCGGTACGATCCCCAGGACTCGAGTCCGTCTGTCCTTCCGTTCCTGTTCGCCACAGTTGAAGTGGTACACACACACACACACACACACACTGAATCCCTACGCCCCGTGGTGTAGGGCGGTGTAAGTTTTCACGGAGTTATCGCCACCCCAATGGCCATTCACTACATGCTCGAATCACTACCCGCCCGCCGTCCGAAACGAAAAACGATCTTTCGGCGACTTAACCCGTTTTCGTTTTCTTCCCATTCCAACCACGTGCTCGGCCAATCGGTTTAACGTTCCCCACGTTTCTACCACTTGATCGTACACGTCGTCCGTAAACGAAATCTGTGCATCTATAGTATAGATTCTATACGAACGGATCTCAAGAACCGCCGCAACACGTAACACAGAAAAGCGATATTGACTTTGTATTCATACTATTTTAACATTGGAACGTTAATCGGTTTTATTTAGTTTTTTTATTTATTTTCGATTATTCTTAACGTTATATTCTTCGAGGTGTTCGAATTGATAAGAAATAAACGGGGTGACGGACGACTTTGGGTTATTGAAATTCGTCAGCTTGCTGCTGCGAAAACAAAAAGAAATAATGTCAAAAACTTCGTTCAAAGTTTTTTATTCCCTTTTTTTTTTTTTTGTAAGATCTTTGGGATTCAACGGCAGTTTATCAATGAGTTCTGACATTTGAAAATGTGTTACTCTAGTAGCCATATTCGAAAATTCTCTGTACCGTTTAAGCGGTTTTACTACAATATTACTAACAAATCGAACGAAACGAAGACGGATAATATTAATATTTAAATAATCTACCAAGAGTAATTTATTTAATACTTTTTACTTTTGTTTTTTAAGATCTTTATACCTAGTCCATGGAATTTATGCTAAACAGCATTTTAATCTTAAATCACAAATGTCGCAGTTTACGACTTTTAAACAAACCTGACACCATATAATAAATATATTTCCTTTCTACTGGTTAATGGTGAACAATTTTTATATTCATGATGTCCAAGAAATTAACGAATGATTTCAACTTTTCCCATTTTCGATTTTTTTTTAATTTTTGTTTGCAAAATTAAATGCAGTTTGTATTGGTGCAGCGTAAACGATGATTTAATTCTATCAAGACATTATAATTCCGACTCAAACGGTACCGGCACATTGCACGAATGTAAAATTAACAAGCGCAATCATTTCGTATCACCGCGGGTGTTACATGTTACCAGTTGTAGTTGAAACAATCCGAAACGATTAACATTTGTTGGCGGACAAAATTCAAAAATAATTTTAGCAGCTCATAATCACGATATATTGTCAGTTAATTTGGTATCTGTGTGTACATAAATAAAATATGAACTTCGTTACCACACGTCCATGTACGCGTGTTAGTTTAAATCGTACAGACCCTCGCGGTGAGAATAAAGTTTTTAATGAATGTAGTTAATATGCATGCTACATTTGGCAATACTATTTACTGGTGCACATAAACGTAATATTTAAAATATAATTTTGGTAGCTTAAACGCAAAACTTTGATCGGTTTATTTAAGCGCGACGCATGAAAACGTAATATAATTCACAGATAAGTTTATTGATCGTACGGAAGCGGCGATTTAAGCTAGAAACCTTATTTTTTCAACTTATATTGTTTTATATTATTTTTATAGTATTCGCTAGAAATTACAATTATTATGATTTCCGATTTTCCTGTTTTTTTATTTATTTTTATATTTTTTGACTGATCTTGGTACACACTTCAACTACAGCTTCAACGTGTCCGAGGTCCAACATTTTCCGTACGGACAATTATTAATAATTACCTACGTCTTGACGAGAGATATAATATTATAATATTTTAAAATTATATAATTATCACACGTACGTAGACTATTAACGGAAATAGGTAGATTATCTGTAAGTATCTTCTCTATTATCTCTAGCTACGATGACTTAACTTAAGCTGTTTGTATTTATTAATACCCTACGAATATACGGACTTTATTTTTTTTTTTTTAACACGGTGCCATAGCATAATATTGAAAACGAGCGACTGTAAAAAACAAGGGAACAATTCTAAAGTGATTTCTTAATACTACTATTTAAAAGTTTATTTCTTTTATGTATTCTGCAGACAATGTAATCGTAAAGCGTACGCTGAGTATAACTTTTATGTATTAATATATTGCTTACACAATACACGACTTTTAAGCCTTCCGACGAGCTATAACAGTATTTTCGGTACGTTAAATCTGATCAATAATCAGAATGGTAGATGTAGTGTTTTTTAAGTTAAGATGGTACGTCGATTGACTTAACCATATCAATGGAATAGGTACCGCATCTGTTTCTTCTAGAGTTTATTATGTATACACGAAAAATAATAAAAACATAAATAAATTAAAATATTCTACAGTTTTTATTATTTTTGTGTTAGAACGAACTGATAATAATATTATTGTATTGGAAAAATTGATTTGACTCCGCCGTCGAACTGCGTCGGTCGAAATAATGTTTCGATATCACGCAATATCAAAATTACCCATTTAAATAAAGAAAATAAAAACAAAACAGCTTAAGGAAACATTCCCGTGTAATTTATTATACCGACGAAAAAAGGTAAATAAAAATGAAAAAAAAACCTGCGTCACGTACACTCGACGAAGAGGAATCGAGAGAGACGAAAAACAGCTGGTTAGTTTTTTAGCATGCGCTGCGTTTACTAAGCAAAGCTCTCATTCACGGGGACCCAGTTGATTGACCTATGACAATTGTTTCCGTAGTCACGAAGACTATCTCTATGTTCGCAAACTCAATTTTCATTACATCTCGGAAAGTCTTGTAGGTAGGTTACCGCGGTTAGGATAATGTATCCGACCCGCGGTAAAGAAGGAACTATAATTATTTTTACATAAAGAAATTCAGTGAAATTTAATGCTTTCGCAATTTATTGTTTTTTCGTCTCACTTAACAAAACGGTTTTTGTTCCCTTAACGTTCTTTATTTTTCACCCATCTCAGCGTTGGCGAGAGAAATATTTTTAACTCTTTTTACTAATTTTGCATGGTTTGTATACACTTCATTAAAAATACGTTCTATTTAACACAACAACGCGTAAGGCTACAACCGAAGCACATTGTAATAACACGTTAACCACCGTTGACCATTTCAAAGCAAGTGGTTTATAAACACAGCCACCGAAACACACAACGATCGCGGTTATACTCGATTTAGGTACTGATTTTCAACGTAGATGTATCGAATTCAATGTATTCTCGTTCTGATCAGTGGCTGCACTGCGATTTACATCCGATGTATGTAAGGGCGTGTTTGAAAATAAATAAAGGGTGACTCAAAAGTTCACTAAATACGTAATCGTACAAAAATCCTTAAAAACAAGAGTAAGTACAGTGGTGTGCCAATGAAATTTCAATGGGAAGGATGTTTTAAGTAATAATTTATTTAAATTCATTGTGGGGACAGTACCGAAGACACACAAAAGAGGATTTATTGGTCAATTGGGAGGAGGGGGACGTATCAATGATATTATGAACCAGTGGAATCAAATATCAATGGTATGATCGGGGTCCGTGCGTGGAAAATAAGAGAACCTAAATAGATCAATACTCTCAATAATTAAAAAAAAAAAGAAATATGAAATACGGTGAACGGTGAATGGGGGCACGGACTCCTTGGGCTTTCCTCTTAAACACGCCCCTGGTCGTATGAATTCGTTTTTGGCTTCACCTGACATTTTTCGTATCCCAACGGGAAGACGGATTAGAGACTAATCTCCGATTAGAGCTGAGACATAAAAGCGCGCCTTTATAATTACACAGTAAACGAATTAAGTTGCATTTGGATATAATTAAAAAAAGAAAAATATTATTATTTTATTTATTTTTTAACTACTTTTTAACAAGACTGATGTACAAGTTTCTTCAGAACGAGTTTGGGAACGCCTTTTACGGAAAATTCCCGTCCAGTTTGTGAACACCAACAGTGGTTTGTGGCGTTTTCCCTTCCTCGTCCAGACACGGCGGTATCGCTTCCACGCTTGCTCATTTAACGTGGGACCGAACGCACGAAAATCACGAGAACGCGTCGAACCACAACTGCCGGTAGGGTGTTGCCACCGCTTGTCCCGTTCGAACGTCCGCGTCAGCACTTAACGACGTGACCGCAGTCGGCAGTCACGACGGTCGACCGACAACCGATGAGATTTTCAAAATCAAGTATGATCCCACTGTCCGTACTTCGGGACAACCGTTCGAACGATGCCGTCACCGGTTTTCGAACGAAAAATATGGCAATGCGGTTCCAATCGGCCCCACGTGGTATTACGTACGTACACGTACGCCGGGTCCGTCACGGCCACCCTGGCCCCCGCGGTTACGGCGGAGGACGGGATGGTAGACGAACCGAAAACCAGGCCGGAGGTCGTGCTACGGTCATGCGGCGTCCGTCGGCCGATTCGGTTCGCACGAGGGTCAACCGTCCTTTGGCTCGCGTGATTGAGCCCTGCCACCGTTGTGTGCCGCGGGCATTTAGCTTGTACGCGCGTCTCGTGGTCTACACATCCCTCCGGCTCTAAAGTCGCGAATACTTCACCCCGGCAAGATGTTCCGACACCTACCTGCAAAACGCCCCTTTCGAAAAGCGTATCTCATGCATGTGTTGTAGTTTTTCTCACGAAAACGTGTTCGAATTGAACTGGTAACTAATCGCATGGAACGAGAACGTATGTGCCATCGTCATGGCACGAGTGTACCGATGTCGAACGATTTCTGAAACCAGTCACAGAAATTCAAAAAAATACTTGATATAAACTGTTTCGAAAAAAGATATATATATATATATATGTATATAAATACGCACACACACATACACATATATAAGGAGACAAAGGAAGTTGACCACGGTTTTGAGTAGTGTTCGGTCATCAGTCGGCCGCCTGTCGACTAGATGCATTGCCACACACTGCACGCCGGCACACAAACACAGAAGCATTTTTGTAAATAACGACCAGATAGCCTATGTCATATTTTTTTATTTTTTATTTTTTTTTTTTTTTTGGGGGAGGGAAATAACAAATTTGTATTTTCCCTGGTAAGCATAAAATACTCATCGTGTAGTACAACATTTTTATCTTTACCAATATAATGTATAATAAATAATAAGATCATAAGATTGGGAATAGGATTTTAAGTTAATTTAGAAGTGAAATGAGTTAAAAGTTAATGATTTTTCTTTAATTAAGTGAGTATATATTTGTTACCTTAAATGTAATGCCCTGCTATTTGGGAAGATTGAAGACTTTATCTAGCGATTAGATTTTTTTTTTTTTTTTTTTGCAAGGGAATGTATTTCGCGTTTTAATTATTTTACTGTTTTTATATTATTGAAATAAACAAAATCGTAGAGAATTATAAAAGACTTACAAGTCCTGTAAAGCTTGCCACGTGTGACTTTACGGCTTTTTTTAAAGGCTTAAGAATCAACCTCGTAAGGGGAACACTCATGCAATGATTTACGAGCCATATCACGTGGGGTCCCGGGGGACACGTCGAGAAAACCCGTTGGTTTTCTTGTTGTCGTTACTTTACAAAAGAATACGGATGATACGGATAGTAATATATAATATAGATAATATATATAATGAACTATAAACCTATAGTGTCTGTTAAAATTACTTAAATAGGAGAATAATTGACAATAATAATAATAAAAAAAAAAAACGAAGTAGTCATATGATTGTTTAAATAATAACAAATTGTACATCACAAGATGAATAGACAACAATCAGGACCACATTAGATTATAAATATTTTATAACAATCATTCGTCACTTGACATAGCATTATGTTTTGATAATACACATACTCGTAAAAACAGAAAACAAAAAAAAAGACTTACTCATCACACGACCAGATCATAAGTTTACATAGACTTAGGATTGGATTGATAATAAATTCAGAAATACAATCAGTGGAGGGTTGGTTGTCGGGGAAATTATACTTTACTGAGAACTCGATGAAATAGAATGGGGAAATTATTAAGAAAATACTGTTGATAATTTTCATATTTGTGATGGTCTGGTTGTATTAATTAACAATATATATCTATTGCGTGATAACATTTTGAGTTTATCGAGGTGAATTTATATTTTAATATACTGTTAGGGGTCAAAATCCCGTGACGTTACACATTTCGGACCAATCGAGTAGACTTTGTGGAGATATCGATTATTCTGTTTTCAGGTGCATATAATTAATTAAACGTTCAGCACATCAATCGCAAAACGATGGACGGAAGTCGGGTGGCTTTTACCGCGTTGCAACGCTTGACAACTTTGATATCGAATCCTTTTGACAACATAACAATTATAAGTGTATAGTACTCCGGTAACCCGAGGCTGATGCACATGCGGAGAACTGTAGGTCGGGCAATTTCAAGAGGCACATATTAGGGTTGACACTGTATTAAAAATATATACCTTTTAACAAAAAAAAAAAAAAAAAAAAAAAAGATAAAAATAAAAATAATAACATAATATGTATTTTTAAGTTTATTCGTAATACACGTTGAAAAAATTAAATACTTTTTTCAGTAGGATTCCGTTTTGCTCGGGGTTCCGGCTCAGGGATGTTTCAACGTACCATGCGATTAAGTGGCGTCTTTGGTGGGTAGGGGGACGGTGTTTGGAGCATTTGCTCCAGTCTAGTATTAACTTCAACCTGTGATCGGCACGTATCAAAATCATAAGAAATCTTCAAGAGGCCAGTTTTGTCGAAAAATATTAACTACGGGTCAGCTTACAGATTTAGGGCTCTGCCAAACCCTCCAACACGAGAACAATCCAGGCATTCCAGTCTATCTGTCTAAGGCAAATTGTCTCTGCTCCATGGTTTATCGCAAATAATAATCTCCACAAAGATCTAAATATTCCATCGCTCTCTCAATTAACAAAGTCTCACCACGTCTCCTTTCATTCCAAGTTAATCCAACACTACGATCCATTAATAAAACGCATGTCTTCTCTAACAATCCCTGATAACCCCCAGAGACGTTTAAAACGCTCCTGGCCTAGAGATCTCCTAATTTAATCTGTCGGGTGGCACTCCCCCATCTGTTATTCTCGATATGTAAATACTATATCAAAATTGCTTATTGTACTAAATTGTTGTATAGATTGTAATTATGTTTTAAATGAAAAAAAACTACCGGTCAGCTGATCGTGCCCGGGCCCGCACGAACGGAACTGAATTCTTACCGTTCGCACGCTCACCCGTCGCATCCGGTCGGAATGTCACTAGCGGTGCCTAAACCGCGATCCGTCCACTTCGGCACGTCGTTATCGGCAATCGCGTGATTCGAAACGGATCGATGCGCCCGGGAGCAGTGATGGACCGTGGGCACGCGCAGCACCGATGCGCTGTACGGGTGTAAGGATCACACCGCATCGCGTCGCACGCCGTTGACGCGAGGCATGCAGAACTGTAGGTTTTCGGTTTTTCGTGCGCTACGTGGGCGTTTACGTTCTGGATGAACGTTTGTGCGTTCAGTGTGACGTGCACGAACGATGATCGGGGCCGCTTTTGTTGTGATTTTCCTCGTTGGATATCAACCGGATTCGCGATGACGGTAAACGTGACGGTGTACGATCGACACCCTACGCGGTGCCCGCGCGATCGCAGGTCAGCGCGCACCTACTGCGGAGACGAGAGACGCCTTCGCTATTTTGCGCAGCACCGGAGAAATTGATGAGCTACTACGACGAAATTGGAAAAAATCGATCGGTAAGCGTACGAAAATATTGGCCACGACAGTAGTTGTGTGCAAGTGTTAGAAAGTTTTTTTTAGCCGCGCGCTTTCGAATTTCGCAGCGCGCACTAGAATTGCCGAACCGCGTAAAGCGGTGTCGTGGCTCCGAGTACACGTCGACGTAACGCGATAGTGTCGTGTGTCGTGCGAGATCTTCTCAACCGTTTCTACAAGAAACCGTCAAGTTCCTACGCATGTTAAAATATTAATTCTCGGATACGTGTAACACTTGACACGATAATAAATGTTGATGAACCCGCGGCGTGATGCAACATCGCGCTTTTTGTTGTACGCGTAAGCTTAACAGTTCGGCGCTCGCGATAAAATCGTACAGAAATTATACGCGCACCGCGTTCCAATAGGTCGTGTGCAACGCAAATCGATTAATAATTTCTTTAAACCGTAAATAACTTGGGTACCGTTTTCCGTCGTAACATTTCGTCTCTTCCTCGACGCTTCTATTCCCCGTAGATTAGCGTTAACTGTTTGGTTTCATGTCGTAACCTATCACAATCGTTACGTACAACACACAATACCGCACAACCATAACTGTTATTTAGTGTTGCCAACAATTCGTTGTAACACTTCGATTTTCAACGATAACTATTAATTACTCATCGCATTTGTACCATCCCGATGTTGCGTTTCAGATATCTGGATTGATCTACATAAATACTGTTCGTTTTTCGCCGTAATCAAGTAACTATAGAAGTTAATTATAAGTAACCATAGGTCACTGTGTAATAATGGAGGTAACCTATTAATTTTACACCGTACAGCGTTTAATGTGTTTACTTGCGTGTTTGCAAAGCGAAATTTCATATTACCCTTGTGTTTCGTGCAACTTTTGCTGAATCTCGAAAAGTAATAATCATCACGAACTTATTATTTGGTTATTTACGACTATACTACCATGCACGTTTAAATGATCTAAAATCGTTAACAATATTTGTCAATAGCAATTCATTCGAACGTTTAAAATAATTCAATATCGTGTTAAAATCGTTTGCTGATCAACGCTATGTGAAATAATAAACTGGAATCGTGTTGAAGTTAACTGTTATCGATAATTGTAATCACACAGTCAACAATTAATTTGACAAAATGTTTTATTGGGACTGTTGAAATAAAGTTTCAATACTGATATAATTGATTTTAAGTAATTTCTATTATTTTAAAAACGATCGTACTTAAGCTTCAGACGAAATAAAATGCCGATGTATGAAAATATACTACGTATTTTTTTGAAAACCGTCCAGAATAAATCATATAATTACTGAGAAAACTGTTTCTCTTAATGGCGATCTTATCAGTTATGAAATACTTCAACAAAAATGTGTAATTATCTTAAAAGAAACAGAAAATATCTGCTCTAGGTCAATTAACACGATTTTTTGTAGTGCGGTTTCTAACGTATATAACCATTAAGTAAACAATATCCTCGTGGGATATATATATATATATATATATATATATATATATAAAGTCATTTTGAGAAAGTCTGGCCATATTTTTTTAGTCGAATCTAATTTACATATCTATTATTATACCTGAAATTAAAAACGCAGCCAAGTTTACAATCATCCAAAAGTTTTAAAAAAAATGTTGCGTAAACTCGTTTACATTGGGCTATTAACTTAGCACTAATAAAAAAAAATAAAATTATTGTATCATAATAGTAGTAACATTCTATATACTTATCTTTCAGTAGCTGCTATAATTTGCTCCTTTTGAAGTTTTGCGCAACATTTCTTGTTATATTTTGAGGTCTTTAATAATTAAGATTGAATTAAACAAACTAAATTTATCAATAAATTAACTAGCTTTTATGGTAAAGGCGTAATTGAATTAAATTTAAATGATTTAATAATGTTTGTAAGCCTACGAATTAAAAAAAAAAAATAAAAAATGCGCGAAATCGCATGATAATTCGTAAAATTCTCGGATGATTGTTAAAAAATTCAATAATCTTAACTCGTTGTCATTCGATCAATTTTAACCTTTTAATATGAAGGACCAAATTAACTTAAAACGTGTCGGTCCACCCGAATCTGTTGTCGAAAGTAGATGTTGCTGTTTAATAAAATGGAATTTGTATTGCACGTGCGCACTACAAAAGCGTTAAAAACTTGAACATATCGGGTTATTGAATAATAACATAGACTCGTGTTCATTTTATTGTTTACGTATTATAGTTCGTTGAGCACACCTACAGGATTCGTTGAGACAAGGCCCAATAATGTTGTAGGCGCCCTCTGAATTAGAGGTCAGCGCACGCATATGCGCGATCGGTGTCAGGTTTAGAATCGTGACGAGCGGGATGGGATCCCCGGCGAATATGATTGTTACAGATCCTCGCGTACACAGGCACGAGATCCTATACAGTGTCCACCGTCCGTTCTAGTCGTTGTTCTTCGCAGTACAAATATTTGTGTCATAACATAACTGCCTACGAATCAATTGCGTCAATTGTCGAAACGCGAGAGCCGCAGCACGACGAGCATGGTGTACAGCGGCGCAACTATCTTGAGGGACCCGATGATATGTTATGTCTGGGGCCCTATTACTATTGAAGTATCGGTAAATTTAATTTTTTTTCAATAAAGACTTCTCACTACTGAATCATTCGACGCGGTTAAATTCTCTCTAAGTTTACGTCTGTGGTGAGACCGCCATTGAGTCTTGAGGCCCCGATGATAGACACCACCATCCACCCAGGTCCGTATTCGGGGAAGGCAGATGTTCTTTGTTGCCCCGGGCGGTAAATTTTTTTTAATCATTAGAGCGCCGGCAAATGTGTATTGACATATTGGTGTTATGACGTATCATGTATATGATCACACATGGATATATTTAAATTTGTTTTATAATTATACATAATACAGGAGGGTTAATTTTTTTTTTAATATTAATACTTATAGTATAATATATATATATATATTAGGAAGGGGGGGTTATGGATTATGAAAGGGCGGTTAAAATGATTTGCCCCGGGGCGTAAAATGTCTAAATACAGCCCAGCATCCATCCCGATTGTCGCGCCACTGATGGGCGTACTGCCATTATTGTACACCTGTACGGTAATCACTATACCGATCAACAACCGCGTGGGCGTGTGATCGAAAAACACGAGTTACGTAAATACGAGCACTGGTTGTCTTCGTGAACGCAATCGAATACCGCGCGGATCAGACGTAATCGTGACATTGTTCTGTTCGCGTGCGCATTTGATTTTCGAAGTTTAATTGCATAACGAAAATGATTCAACTCAAACACACCTTACTTTCGTCCCTTTGTGTTAGCATACAACACTCTACATTATCGTCTCGCAGTGCACCAAAGGCGCGATAACTTTCTCGACAGTAGAATACTTATTATTATTACACTTATTGTTTCCATGCCGTTCGAATCGATTCTCCGTTTTATCTTTCCCCGTCGTCCGGAAACGAAATTTAACGCCGGATATAGAGATGAATCGTCGAAAATAACCGTGCAAATAGTCGTTTTTTAATTTATTTGTTTAATTATTTTTTCCTCGGCTTTTATCCTCAGAACAGAAGTAATCGGGTGTAGGTTAGAACCTACACGTAGACATCGACCGCGTCCCACGCATATTCAATTACACAACAAAAACGCGTAGAGCTGTTTATGAACTCAGCTCGAGGGGTTGGGACGGTCAATCACTAATCAATAAACACGCCACCGGTCGTATCTCATCGTACACCGATCGCGATGTTTTCGAACGATGTTCAAAGGCCACACGCGGACTCGGATGTGTGGGCAGTACTTTTCAGCGGCGCTTACTAGACGCGCAATTGAATCCGCAACACTTACACGATTACTGTCCCGTCGTACCGTACAGTTGAATTCGATTCGGAAATGTTTTAATCCGGAGAAAAGTCAAACAAACCTGACCCTGCCGGCAAATGTTTCGCCCGTCCGTCAAACATTTTCGACTTGAACCGTACCGTTCAAAACAAGTATGTGTTCTTTTGTTATCAAATCTTAAATTTATCGCGCTGCCGGGTCGAAAACCGCGGACACAATATCCCCCATCACGAGTACGGGACTCATGATCCAACCGATTTATTAATCTAATCGTTGTACATTATTTTTTTGATTAATTCGCGGTTCAATGGCCAACGTTCATGACGCAGTAAAGTTAATTCTTGCGAATAACTATTATTGAAAACGAAACCGAACAAAAAGTTATACTCAACGTATGCGAATCTTCCACATAAATTATATGGAAAAAAAAAAATACAACGATCGCCTCTGAAATACGTTAAACTAACATTGATAATGATTAACGTTCATTTTAAAAGTCTACTACAGAAACTAAGTCTTATAACCGATTGTAGAACTTGAACTAATAAATGTATTCTGAGTGATTACGAAAAAGCACCGTTTTTCAAACAAAATCTTCCAGGTGATAATTGTATCTTCACAGATTGATTTACTCAATAAATGTCTTATTGGGATCAACAATATCGTTTAACATGTTCGAGGATAAATTAGATTAGGTTCACCTGAATTACGATGGAAAAAGTTCCACTACTTTTTGTTCTACGAGTTTTTTTTACGTTCAAACAATAAACTTATTCAAATGAAAAAATTAATATTACAAAACCATTCGTACACATAAACATTGTACTAACATAAAATTTCTTAATTACATAATACATAATATATTTCATTAACTTTACATAAATATATAAATATAAATGACACATTTTAAAATTAGGATGGTTTTGTATACGTTGATTTTAAATAGAATAAGTTAACCAGGTATTTAGTTGATTAGTTTATACATAGTGAAACGATTTAGGTTATGTACAAATATATGTAATACTCTGATTATAATTGTATAACCTAAAATTTGGATTTAAAAATCCAAAAATCTGGATTTTCGGATAATTCGGATTAATTTCACATCAATAATTGTCACTTGATAGAATTTGTAAAAAGTCGTACTTATTAGTTATATTGGTTTATCATTAATTGATTTTTTAAACATTGTTCACTTAGACAACGTCATCAATAACATGACTATTTAGATTTGGATTTAAAAAAAATAAGTAAGTTGATTCAAGTAAATTAAAGTTTACTCTCATATCCGATTCTACGAGTTAAAAATATATTGATTATACTATATCTGAAGATGTATTCAGTGGCGTATGCAGATATTTTTTTCGGGAATGGGATTGTTGAAAAAAAATTTTGTTTATGAAACGAAAAACTATTTAATTTAATGAATTCATAACTTTTATTTTACATATATATATTATTAATTTTTACTATCTACATAAACTGTAAAGTGTGATAACACATATTTTTTTCAAACTATAAGTTACACTTTTTTAAACTTCGATAAAGTTTTGGAGGAGGGGGTTGTAATTTCCTCTATGGATACGCCGTTGGATATACTTATAAGCTCATAACAACATAACAGAGAAAACATTTTCATATTGAGAGTATTTGTGAAAAATTCAATAGAAACTAAACAAATAAGAATGGAATTAATTTTAAGCGATCAGACAATAGCAGAGTTGATTCGTTTCAATTTCAAAAATGTTTAAGAATTGTATTGTTTAATGAATTTGTTGAAATCAAAATTGAGTATTCATCAACTCAATTACAACTTGTTGATTTGTAAATATACAGTTTCGAATACTGGGCCTTAATTATTTAGCGTGTACATTTATATTGCCACATCAAAATATAATTTAAAAATCGTATTTTGTGCTAGTCAAACTTTTTAACACGCAAACGTAACAGCTTCTTCGGTACAACGGTTTGGTCACAGACAGCATAATTTTCGTTTGTATCACTTCATGTACACACGTAGTCGTGACTTACGAGTATTATGGTTTAGTGCAATAATAATTGCATTTTTTAAGTATTTTTAATTTCACTCTACCTAACATCTTTCACTCACTCTCTGTCTCTCTCTCTCTCTCTCTCTCACACACACACACACACACACACACACATTCTCTATATCTAAAGAACCGTAATCAACGTATTACATTCAATATCGTAATAATAAACGAACGCCTGTTCGGTATCAAGTATACATTACGTGGATAAAAGTTAATGAAAAAGCTGATAAGGCGAACGAAAAAATCCATTACTATTATTATTATTATTATTACTACTACTATTACTACTACTAATACTAAGTACTATAATATATTGTTCGTTTTATTCTTCGGCGGTCGCCGTAACACTTGGTAGAATAGATATCAACACACTTGAATAACACCAGATTGGTATCTATTGAAAATAAACTCTGAAAGGTCAAAGTAATGGAAAAAAGAAAAAAAAAAAACACACAATTGAATTCTATGCGAAACAGTTCTGTGCTTACAACCAGATGAAAACCCGTCATTGTAACCCGGGCAATCTGTTTTATCTCGCGCTTATTGCTTATGAACCATGAATTCTAGTTCAAACCCGAGGTGAACTGTTCATATCCAGACGGTGTATCCATAAAATGTCTTAAGATATAAAAAATATATATTATTCGTATCTTTAATCACTTAGGAAAATTATTTTACTTTGAATTTTTTACAAACCTCAATTCTTACAGTAATGAATTAATCAAACAACTCTGAGCTCACACGTAGAAATCTTAAAAGGTGGCCTACAGAACAATTAAAGTAGAAAAAACCAACAATATCTAAAAGCCCATAAGCGCAACTTTCTGTCAATGATCATTTAACAAATTTACTAATTATACTCATTGCCTTGTACGGATTGTAAATCATTTTTAATAAACAAATCAATTGTTAATGTTAGTAATATAAAGAATTGCACTTTCGAAATCATTATTGACTGGAATCAGAACTATATTTATAATATTTCGGTACTATACCGAAATAAAAAGAAAACTTTATACCTTATTGTTACTATGACGGTCAAGGAAAATAATGTACTGCGTATCGTACACGTGCAGCGTGTCCACACAATACGTATGCAAATGAAACAGTACGAAACGTAACGTTAATAAATGTCTTTCCCGCATAACTATATCTATTTAAGCTCTAGCTAAGGTTCTTTTGAATAATTGAAGAATAATACATTAAACACATATGTGAATAGCAAGTACCGCGAGTATAATAATAATAATAACGTAATACATTACCAACACATAATTTTAAACATGGTTTACCTTCGCAATTGAAATTCCATTTGACCCTAAAACGTGGTAACGTATTTTATGTACAAATAGTGTACACGTTTCAAATACACGCCATTCGTGAAGTATAGTCCTGAAGCATGAACCTTATATCGCCTAGCCGAACAACCCCGCTCACAAGCATGGACACCATGACTGGTTGGATCATTTATAAAAATATACGTATTTTTCATCCATTTCGATTTGGTTTAATTTTATTTTGAACAATATTTATACGAGCTACTATTTTGCAAAAGTGATAAATGAAAATCCTCCACGAACAATTAATTATATCCTAACCGTTTATGATTTGTATTAAGTAAAACTGCGTTGCTCGTACATAGAGAAAAAAAAATAATGTTATGACGCAGTGTATATAGGGATGAATGATATTTTCGAAATCAATTCGTGGCGGATATTTATTCGAAAACGTATTGGTATTCCATGGAAAATATAAACGTTTGAAATGTTTACTGTCATGATGAATATTACGATGACTATACGATGCACTTAGCAATTACGGTGTCCGCGTGCATTATAATTGAATCTCTTGTTTATTTGTTTGTTAAAAAAAAAAAAAAAAACAAAAACAAAAATAATAATAATAAATACAATATACTGTTTGGCTTGATCTAAAAGGAAAAAGATAATGATACGATAATGATATTATATTTAATAATGGTGCCCTTGTATTTGCCACCCAAAATTCGTTTTCTGTGATAAGATACTTCAAAGCTTTACAAAGACTTCAGAGCCTACGTTTATAATCAGTTTGTTACATTGAATCTTATATCGGTGTACTCACTATACGACTATATATTATACATACTCCAAGAAAGCATTTATTATGTCGTTCACCTGAAAACAATTAATTACTCGGTACCGGAAATTCATCAATTTGTTTATTTTTTCAACCGTAATATAATACACGGATATAATATTTAGATTTTTTTTTTTTTTTTTTAGTACGTATTGCCAAGTACTGGCTTTTTACATTGTTGTTCCCGATGAATAGTAATATTTCTAGTAAAGCGCTAATCATCGATGTAAATTCGCATCGTTATTTTATGTAATTTCTCATAGCAAGGAGTCTAATGTTTTAACCTTAACTTTTTATTCGAACGTAAATTTAGAACGTTCCGTACATCAAACATATTTAGTTAAAAAAAAAAATAGATACAGATAGTATACTGCGGTATATAGACTTATTTAACTTATCCGCTTTTTCCGTAACTATCTTAACCACGAGAAAACATTGGAAAAATAAAATATAAAACCTCGACATCAAACAATAACATGTATCACATTATTTGCAGTCGTATACAAAACGCACATGAAGTTAGCCCAACCAAGTTGACAGATGATAACATACCAATATTTTACCAATTAATCACGAATAATTGTACATTGGTTTTTATGATTTTCAAATTAAAACTTTAACTTTGACGAATTTTCACGAATTTTCTCAAACCCTATTGGTGACAGAACATATTGGTCTTGGGACATTTTGACCAGGACACGTATTTAAATCCTTTTTGAGAACATTCGGACGCGTAGCATCCCGATGGGTATAATTTAATATTTTTGTAGACATATTGATCCGTATTCTAAAATAAAATCTGACACGAATAATATACTGCAGTACACAGACAGTTGACATATCTGTTTTCTCCTTAACTATTTTAAACGTGAGAAAACATCGGACAAATGAAAATAAAACCTCGACATCTATGTTATACTTCTTTATCCAAGTGTAAACTTTTGAAATGGCCGACTGTAGTGATAAAGTTAAATAACTGTATAATGCACACATCTTTATTCACAAGGGAATGTGAGACAATCTTTTTTTAAATAAAAAAATACAAACAGTTTAACTCAATGTTCAAAGCCATCGAAGATAAAAATGACAGTATATTAATAGAGCCACAAGCCAAAGCATCTAGATGACGTGAATGAATACTTTGAAAAGTAACCGAATGTCAGAGACACCACAGTTGTGGAATGAAAAGAGCATAGAGCAAAGCCAGAACTCAAGGAAGTAACCTTTGATGAAACAGTGAAAGCAATAAAAGAACTAATGAATTGTAAAGCGCCAGGACAGGGCATATTACCAGCCGAACCCATTAAACTAGGAGGTAAGTAAGGATGAAGCATCGAATTAACTGTGCAAACACATATGGTACGAAGAGCCAGACGAATGGAATAAATCCATAATTATATCTCTTTACAAAAAATGAATTATGACGATCTTCGAAAACTACAGAGAGATATCCCTATTGAACACGATGTATAAAGTATTTTCCAAAATATTTCTGGGAAGATTGGAATCTTTAGCAGAAGAATGTATAAAGAACAGAGTGGATTTCGGAAAGGTGAATTCTCAATTGACTAATTATTATCAATTATAGGAAATATTTTCTCTGGAGGCACAGAAACACGTCTATATACGTTGATATACTTATACGCTGATAGGTTAAAACGTTTCGGTCATGTTAAACGGAGAGAAGAAACAAGCAATGTTAGTGTAATTATGGATTGACAAACAGAAGGTAGGAGACCACGAGGGAAGCCTAAAAAACGATTGTTCGATGGCATATCACAAGACCCACGGAGAATAGAAATTATAAACTGGGATGAGTTGGTCAAGGAAGTCGTGGAAGTTGGAGAGCATTGACGGAGGCGGCGAAAACTCTTACAAAGTCATGAAGCCGTACGACGATGATGATATCGCGCACTATGCGACTAAAATCGTATCGACAACGGCGTGTTCGGCGAAAATATTCTCGAGAAAAACGTAAGAACGTTCGCACCAGGCTAACTTACGGGTTCGGACGACCGCCGACGCGGCCTGGAAGTCCGTGAACTTTGGCCTTGTCTTGTCATTCGCAGCATTTCTCAAGAAGCCCATCGTCATCGGTTCATTTCCGCGTTGTTCGTTTGCACATCGGCAATGGTCAACGGCTATCGTCGCCTCGTCCGGAAATCCGCGGATCGCCGTACGATCGAAATCGATTTGAAAGACGCCTGCCGTCCGCCAAATCGGACAAAGGCTGAACGCGATTGCATTCTCCAGTCATATTAACCCTTGACGATCGCGAGTACCACGAGGCGCGTGCCGTTAGCATCCGTGGCCCCAAAACTTACGGATCCCATGGCATGTATCTATGTACAAGTGCCGAAACGGAAACGTGGTCATTGGGACCGGCTCAAGTTTTCAGCGGTTATAAGATGCAACATTTGCGAAAAGCCACGCCCACCGTCGTCGCGATATTTACGTACGCGTTTCTCGATCATATCCAAAACTGTGTCTATGCCTTCACGTAGCCGTGATTGTCTCGAGCATTTCTCCGAACCGAAATATCCCCTGCTCCCACACCGCCCGGATTGAGTTACAGCGAACCTATGCATTTTCAATTTTTCACAACTCGTTTAACCGTAATTCGCCATACATACAAAAAAAAAAAAAAAACGCACGTTGTACCAACTTAAGTTTTTCCTCGTACACGCGAAATATGATTAATGATGTAACGTATACATTTCTACGAAACGAAATATATTTTGTAATTATACAATAAGTATTCTACCATGACGAGTGCACATGAGTTGCCCATGATCATACGATCATTTTGCGACGGGCCATACGGTCGTTATTTTTATCGATAGAAATAATTAAAAATGAGTGATTTTTTCGAAATACGTCGTCTTGAAAATACGAAATGTGTAAGGGATTAAAAGATTTTTACTCATTGTTTGTACCTAGAAACCAATAATTCGATTAATTGCTAACAAACTGACGTGGTCAAATTTATGTTGATATTTTATATCCCTTGAAATTTTGAAATGTACCTTTCTCTCCACCGGAACTGAAAATTCAAGAAAAAAAAAACTACAGGTATTGAGTATGTATATTGTTTCCATACCCGTAAGTCTCTCGTCGGAACTCTATTTTTCATGTCAGTGCGAAAAGGGTGAGATCCGACGCGGATAACGTAAATATTATTTTTTCGTAACTCTTATTATTTTTCGTCAGATAGTGGGTACAAAGGACTCTGCAGCAGTATCTTAATATTTTTTTTTGCTCGTTTTTCTATGAGTATACGTTCCATTGGCCATGTCTCCGCTGGATTATTCGGGTTCCTGGGAAACCAGTAAAAAAGCGACTTCGCAGAAAATAAATGTTTGATCTTTTCCGTAATACATAGAGTATTAAACGATTACGTTTTCGTAAACTAATATTACATAAACTAAAAAAAAAAAAAAAAAATTTGGCTTTCTTCGTTAACTTTATTAATTAATAATAATGAAAAAATATTTTTTATTAACTGTCTGATCAAAAGATAATGTTGCTACAAATAATTAATAGTTATCGATAAAATCTCTTAATAAATGTATTAACCTTAAATGGTAACTATATATTTTCACTACACCTGAAAACTTAAAACAGTTTTTGATCTAACACTCTAGAGATGTAACATGGAAGTATTTAAAATAATAGAAATATACTCAAGCCGATTATTTTTGAATTTAATATGATTTAACTATTAATTCTTAAATTATAAATGACCGAAGTTATCGCAGTACTTCATGACGCCAACTTTGGACTTAATTTATTGTTTTCAGCGGTTGTATCACAAATTGTTTGCTTCACCTACGTGATCAAAATGTTATATTATTTTGCGTTGATCCTATTTTACGTTCATATGAACTCGTACTCAAATACAGCAATTATATTAATAATAACATTTTTTCATCTATAGTTCGATTTTAATTCGAGAAAAATCAATTCCACTACAGAATGTCGAATACGTATGAATAATTTTAGCTCAACTTTTTTTTCTCAAATTTATTTTTATCGATAACTTAATCGTATGTGTAAGCTCATCACCAACTTTGCTTTTAACTATCAACATTTTTACGTTGTAGATAAAATTATAATATTATAAAACATGAAGTATAATCACAAAGTGTTTTTTCGTTTTTATTTAATATCCCATGAATGTAATTATTTTACGAAAGTAATACGTTCTCCTAAAATCTATTATTGGCAATAATTATCACTTTCTGTGACCAATGAGTTTATTAAATAATGTATACACTAGAGTGTATATATAAAAAAAAAAAAAAATATTGATAACTTTATAGTACAATTATATATTTAGTATACAATTTATTATTTACCATTAAATCTGAAATAACACAAGAAGTTACTCTACTTCTCTTATTATTACACTTAAGTTTTAGATTAAACTACTACTAATTAATATTAATTACGACAAAATAATTCGAACTATGATTAACTAAAACTAAATAAATATCACACTAAATTATAAAGTAATACATAATTATATAGTCGAACTGCTACTAAATAGTATTAACTGCAGTTAATTACTACTTAATAATTCGTAAATTAATGTGTAATAATAATTTATTTGCTATGAGTAAAATGTTAATATTAACCACTAAATTGACCATTAACCAAAAAAAAATAATATATGTCTGGAATATAATTACCTTATTTTATTGTTTCATCCAATTTAACTTAATCATAGGTCGTCCGTCTTTTTTCAATCCAACTGTCATAGGCTAGTGATCAAATAACAAATTCTTGTTATAGACGTATGTGTATAAATGCATTAAAAATATCAAAAAAACATAAAAACAATTTTCTTACCTAAACACTAACACTCTTAGAATAAAAGATGTAAAAAAAAAATATTAAATACATTGTATAAATCAATAAAACGAAATTAGCTCATAACATATTTTATAGTTTGTAGTAGTTCAGTACACGTTGTTTTGATTTTATTTAAATAACAATTTGTTTAAAAAATAAAGTTCTATACAACAACCAGTTTGATTTTAAACAGGAAATATTTACAGTATTTTTTAATAGCTAAATCAACAATTGTGACTCTTTGTGATCATACACTCGTAAACTTGTTCAACGTTGAAGTGATAAGAGATTCTAGGTAATTAATCTTGTATATAGATGTATATAATTTGCATTGTTTGCAACATTCGTGTGTTTAATATAATTTTAAAATATAGTAAATTAGCGGATAAAACTTGGCATTGGAACGTGACATTTTTTTTAACGTAACTTTCACGTATCTGCGTTATTTAATAGTATATGCTTACACCGCAGAAGTTTAATTTCTCGGTCTGTTAAACTTTTACAAAATTAGTTATAATACCTAAATAGTATGTAGGTAATTATAAATGTTTTGCAAAATATGTACTTTAAAATGATGGGCGTGGCCACGTTGTTTTCGCGTTTGCCATATTATAATGAACTGCAGTGGAATTAGAGAAAACACGATTATTCGTACGGTCCGTATTTATTTAAAATTTTATATAATGACTTTAATAATGTATTTACCGCACAAAATTACGTTTATGTCAAAATTGTTTATTACATTATTTGCAGTCGAATACAAAACTGTAACAATGAAGTTGGTCCCATAAAGTTTTCAGGTGTACCTCAAGTGTTTGTTTTTTTGGTTTATACGAAAAATTAAATACGGAATCGGCTACGATGTTAAAAATAAATAATTATGCATGGCATGCATTACGAACCAAAGCGCTTCTAAAACAGTGTTCAGCTTGGATAATACAATTATTTTTTAGACAAGATATAGATAACGTTCTAAAAATTTATCTACATTCACTCTCAAACGTTCATTTTTACTTTTATCAAGATAAAGATAATGTAATAAATGTTTTTTATCTAGATACTTTAACATATATTTTTTTTTTTTTAAAAATGAGTAAAAAACAAATATATATTATAATTATTTTAGACAAGTGTTATTATGATTTTTTAACCAATAATTGTAATAAAAAGATTTAGTATGAATTGTCTTATTTGAATTCTCACGAAAATATTTATTTCTATGTACTCACTTAGTAACTTCAACAACCCACAGTACATATACCTACTAATGAAATAAATAATGATTATACACAAGTACCATAAAGATAATAAATATTTATCAAAATAGAAAAAATCAATAGGTACAAACATTCTTAAAATTATCTGAGCATTGCAAATTTGAATAAGTGTTTGAAATGTCAATACAATTCAATAACAACTTGAAATTGTAAATTGTAAAATATAAATATATAAACTTATTGTAAGACACTATAGTTTCTTTTTATGTACGATGTTCAAAAATAATATTATTTACTATTTAAAAATATTAATATTATAATGTTATTTTTTACAAGATATTAGCATTACATTGTGTCCTAGGCTATTGGTTTTTCGATTTACACGCCGACCATCAAAACTCACCGGCCAAAAATCATGATAACTAAAATCGTGGCTCATGAATGTCTATTTACATCTATAATTCGTAGAAGTAAATGGGCGTCGCTGGACGAGAGTTTTATGTAACTGTATCACGTATTATTTCATAAACTTTATATAAATATACAACAACGGTAATAACAAACAACAGTAATATTTCGGTATCGGTGATATTCCGTAGACACTACATCTACGCTAAGATCTACACACGATTTTTTTTTATTATTTATTTGTTGGTATTACATTTGTTCTTATTAGAGTTAAGCAATACAATTGTGTGTCAATTTACACTCGAAATGTACCTTGGTATAATATGTTGTAACAACGTTCAAGCGTCTTCGAAAAATCTTAAATTTGGCATTGGTCCAACGGCATTTTTGATTAGAAATTCATATAAACGAAGTTCAACTTTAAAACTATCAATACAACCGTTTTTTTACAATAAATTCAAAAACCAAGCAACAAATATATATATATAAATATGTTTATGTAATATATGTAATATATGTAATTTTCTATTAGATTCGAACGACGTCGATGAGATAATATTACCATAGTCCGATGCTAAGATGCGATAACGATTCAGTTTTATCGTTATTGTTTTTATTCATGTAATGTTTTTTGAAGAATTTCAATGAATTTTGTTTTTCGATTTCGTTGAACATATTGCGTTCTTATGTCGTCTGACTGAACTCTGTTCAGATATTTAGGCGATGCGTGTGATTCTCAGCAAACACACTTTTTCATCGTTATTTACTAGGTACCAGATATCGAGTTATACGACAGTGTTCCACTAAAGAGTCGTCGTTTCGTTCATCGCCATTCGTAAACAATCACGATCGAACAGTATTTCCACGTCGTCTGTGTGTCTTCTTTTATGGATCACAAACCCTTGGCTGTATCGGTTTCACGTTCTAAAGTTGTATATATATATATATTTTTTTTTTTCACCGGACAACTCTATAATTTACCGGAACGCGTCTCATAAAGTGTATCTTCTGCTGTAACTGTCAACGTCCAGTACACGACGCTGAAATGTCCTAACCTTTTCAAAAGAAACAATAAATAACATCCAGCGGACGTGCTTGAAATCTGCTGCGCGTGGCACATTTCACGAACGTATAAGTGTTGAGCGTCAGAACACCTCTCGCGTCCGTCTGAACCGGACAGTTGGGGGAGGGCGGGGTAAGGCAATCCGAAGAATGGACCAAATTTATAATTCACGCTCACGGCGCTGTGTACTCCGCCAGGAATCGTTTTCCTACAACGTCCCGATCCATCGTGTTTTTTTCGATTACGTAAAAATGCGGTGGATAAAAAACGGATCCATAAACGTACATGTCTGGTACGGATCTCCCGCGAGGCTAATATACCGGCTAACGCGGTACAATTATTCAACACCGACTCTGGTGTTCGACTGCGTTCGCTTTATCACGCGTTCCGCACATATTCTCATTCGATACCTGTGCGATGTGCTCGTGTACAGGACCGCGCTGTCCCGTATGAATTATGCACGTGACGAGCACCGAGCGCTATTTGGTCGTCTGGCAGTTGACCTCGGACCTCCGTTGTTTAACACGGACAACACCGTTGCCCTCGGAAAACCCGTTACGGGATCGTTTCGCGAACGTCCCGCGGTACGAACTGTACGGCATGGATTTTCGGACGGACACGCGATCGATACGTTTAACGAAAACTTAACCGTTCGTGCGAATTCGTACGCGGAACGGACCCAACGACCGTCGGACCGATGTAACGATCTATGTTTTTCGCGTTGTCGCGTCATCCGATAACGCGACTACACGCCTACGCGGTAACGATTGTTATTACCACAACTTAAATCGCTCCGTCGGACGAATTTTATCGATACGTTTTTTTTTTTTTTTTTCCGAACGAATCTCCAGAACGAGTCCACGCTTAACGGATGTTGACACGTTGGATAATTTTTAAAAAAAAATATGTACCGCTCTCTATTTAAATAATGTAAACAGATTACGTCGTACAAAATGCGACAGCGCTGAAATGATCATTTTTTTTTTTTTTTTTTTTTTAATTTCATTCAGTCACGGTATTATACTAGTGTTGAGTAAGGTACATCGCGTCGCGTCTGTCCAACGTTAAAGAAGTTAAAATTGTAATTTTTCGTTATAATTTATAAGCATCTCTAATAATGAATGCTGCGAACGGTAATTTAATTATACGTCGCGATGATAAAAATATAGTTCGTGAAAATCATTTTTATTCGAGATGTGAAAAGAGGTGACACGGAAAAAAAGGTCCGGAGAAGCCTCGGATAGTTTTTGTAACGCCGAGGCTTTGAGAGACTATAATTTATTAATTTATAATATACTGTCGGCAAAATGTCGTGTTCCCGATTTTCACACCTCCGTACAACTTTTTCCCGTACTCGTGACAATCTCGTCGAGATTCTTCGTCGGGTTCAAATAGATTTTTAAATTTCAATACGTAGTTTTCATACGTATTTTTCGGTTACAGCGGAGCTCACGCATGTCGGATGGTGATTGAACCCTGTTCGACGGTATAATAATAACGCAGTAATTAGTACGCGTTCCGTTTGTGTACATCGTTTTAGTATTTACAATAACTTTTTTTTTTTTATTGTATTTTAAGTCAACCTAGACATTTTCACGCAGAACGATTTAATATGAATAGTGAATAACGTTTTCAAACCACAAAACAAAAATCTTATTGTCTCATATAAATATGATAGTTTACCGAGGACTAAATTTAACAGTATAGTATTTCCTTATATTTGTTATCGTAATTATTTTTTCAGTTTTTCGTCACTGCCTATATGAAGACACCGTGATTTTACATCACTCAGGCTTTCAAAGTTAGCTTGTAAAATATCCACGTTGATACCGGATGTAAATAAACGATTCCGTGCACACATTAGTATATTTATGTGTTTATAGATCTTGAATACTCGCAATAACACAACAGTATAACAATAGTGAAATAAAGAAAAAAAGAGAAAATCGTAAACTACTATTATTATTTTATTTCAAATTATTATTAATGCAATGCAATGAGCGAAGAATAAGTGTTTTTTTTTTTGTTTATTCCAAAGCAAAAATATATAAATGTTAACAATAATGAATATCCGTGTTTATTTCTTACTATAGACTATTTTAAACTCAATATTGAAATAAAATTAATTATGACGAGATTTAAATTATCCATTATTTTAAACATAAATCGTGTAAAATTTTACAACAATGTCTTTTGTCAAGTCATAAGAGTACAGACCTACAACAACATTGACAAACATTTGTATGGTTTCTCACATTAATATTATTCGACATTTTCTTCGAATATTTGAAAACATAAATATTTATATTTATTAATTTTAACGTAGGCTCATGAGAACAATTTTTTTATATTAAGACAGCGATGTTGTTGTTTACTACACTTGTAAGTTAAAATCAGTAAGCACTGTTATGGTGATCACTAGCGCGCATAATATAAAATTGATTTAAACAACATTTAACATTTTAATAGTGATCCGAGTTTTCATTAGTTCTAAACGTCAACGGAGCACAGTCTTTTTTCGGCAGATATCGTATTACAGTATGAATATTAAACAAGAACTTTATGAATATTTTATTGGAAAACTCAATTGGTTTTCAATAATGACATTTAGACATTTATCATAATGGCTTGTATTTGCATTTAACGGTCATGGCCGACCGGTTAAAGTCCACAGTACTAATTTGTTTCTCAGATGGAGAAAAAAAAAAAATTAATAGTTAGTAAAACCACTAGCAGCGACACATATATGCGAACGTATAATTTTTATTTTTCGTCCTACACGCGCATTATGTCGAATCCATCAATAATAATGTGTTTTTTTTTCGTCGTGTCACTTCTTACATTCCACTTAAGTGCCCGAGTGTACCCGTCAGAGTCCGTATAATAAATATAAATAGAAAAAAAGTACATAAATATAAAAATTGAGCGTTTCGGAACTCGTGGAAAATATACAAAGCAGGCTTTAATTTTCATACCGAAGTGCGTCACATCGCAACGCGATCGTTGAAAAATCATGTACCCACGACGAAACGTGGTATAGATTATTTAACCAACGGAATTTTAAGAAAACAACAATTACACGCGGTGCATAAATATTAAAAGCATAAAATGCTTTGTACGTACAAATAATTAAAAGTGCTGTGCTACGTTTATTAGACACAAGTTTAAACATAATATAACTGTAAAATCGCTTTTTATCCGCGTGCGTTCTACCGATCGTGTTTTTTACAGATCATTTTTCTCCCCTTTCCGTTTCGAATCAGAACTAATCGGTAGTCTTGATTCTGACAACCGTTCGACGATCGATGACCAAAAGTGATGGTGAATTAATCGAAACCCGTGTTGGCTCGTTTGACCCGTCAACGAAACATTTTCGCCAAACGACACTTTGTCCATTTTCGATGCTCAACCGCGGATCTACGGTCCGGAGTATCGCGTATAAATAACGGTATTTTACCGTTTTATACGTTCACCGAAATGAACGGGAGTCGAACGTTCCTGGTTCGTTGAAAATTAAAAAATAAAAACCGTTGTTTTACCCGCGCGGATTCCGATTCGAGTCACGCAGCACGCGGCACTCGTAGGCCGGCATATCTTCCGCCTGGCCGTGCCGTGTTCGCGATCGAATGTCCGTCGGCCGGGAAAATCGTCGTGAAAACCCTAGGAGTGAGCGGCGCGACGATCTCCTCGCCCGCGCGCTTGCGAACACTTCGGATGTTCCGTGTCGAACGACATGCGTGCGTACCGCTTTTCGTTTGCAAACGTACATCGGACACGGTCACGGACGATCTCGGGCCGTGCCGATCGCGAGGCGGTTAATCACGTGCGCGCGCGATTTCCGCGGCCAAATCCGACGTGAACGATCGAGCGGTCGGCGATGCTCAGGTCGGCCGGTCGGCGATGCCCAGGTCGGCCGGTCGGCGATCCGCAAGCCGAGCCGTGTTGGTCTTCTCCGCTGGCCGTGCGCCCGAATCGTTTACTCGTCGCGCCAGACGGATCGCGCTACGGGGGCGACCCGTTCGGACGGGAAAGCTCGCGATGTCGTCGTGACGCCGCGCGAACGGCGACCCTCGTCTCGTCTCGACGGTTCTCGCGGTTCACCACCGTCCTGCCAGCCCACACGCGTCCGTAAATATACCCGGTCGATGTCGGTACGGCCTTTTGTGCGAGTCTCGTTCGCGTGGCTACCGAGAACGCGGTCCGGACCTCGTAACCGCCCGCAGCCGTAGATTCTTCTCAATTGAATGAAATCATATTTCATCTCGTCCTCGCATCGATCCGCACACGTACATTGTTGCGCTTCGCGTGTACCGGCGATTCGGAAAACGAGACGGACAAATGGCTCGTATCCGCTTTTCACGACGTTCTATGTCCACGTGTACAACTTAACTTCACCTCGTCCCCCCCCCCGAGAACGTGTACCGTCGTCCCTTCGGCACTTCCGTCGGGGGGTGTATTGATGTGCTCGTGTCCGGTACGGCTGGCGCGTAGTTTTCCGAATAGAAAGCGCTACGGCGCGTTTTTCAAGAATCGTTGTTATTTTATTATGCCGACCGTCGACAATTCAGAGCACCACTTTACGCGTTGAGTTTTAACATGTTTTGAATAAACCATCACACGTCCCTTCGGTCCATTTCAAGTCACTGCGAGCGACATAATATGCATGCATATGAAGATTCACACGGAATGCTGATAAACTTTTGACGTTATATCAAAAATAACAACCGGACGGTAAAAACAATTTTCTAATATTCATGTAGTGAGATCTCATCCATCCCGGAGGGGGGGGGGGTAAGGGGCAGGCGTGAGTACATGATTTGTTTCTCGAAACCGAAAACCGTTCAATTGATTTCGAAAAGCTTTATCGCCTCGACGTTTATATCGCGTATTTTTCGGTTCCCAAATATAATTAAGCGTCGCGGAATGTTGGCTTTAAACGACTCACTACGATAATTAATGTTATTCGGTTCTAACCCGACCCGAGTAGTATACAATGCGCAACCGTATTCATTGTACATCGTACCTCTCATTCTAGTCGAATTGAATGAATTACTAAAATTCGGTCGATACCGCCGAAACACGGTTTGTACTCTGTATTAGATAAGTCGTCTAGATTCCGGTAGGGGAAAAATAAACAACATTGTAATTGCATTGCGTTACACGGCGCGCTAATTATCTGGGGTCGACCGCATTATCGTGCCAATACCGTGCCGTCTTATCGCGCAAAAACGATTTCGATTCGATCGCGATACGTACGTACCGATACGAATCGTAACGTTTCGTCAACGTGAACACGAAAAAAAAGAAGAAAAAACCGCGTTTAAAACACATCACCGCGGTAATTACCGTGTTGTTCGATTGTCCGTAAGACAATCGACTCCGCGACACCAGAACGTGCAAACCGCGTGTGTGTAATTGCGTTACACGTACCCGTGCGGTTGCATTAGTTCGTTTGTCAAATCGGTTGGATACGTGTCGTACGCATTACGTGCTACACGCGCACGGTGAAATCATTCTTCCTGTCCTATCCTTGTGCTCAACGTGAATAATCTACGCGCGCGGAGCGCAAAATATTCCTGGTCTCGCAGCGAGCGTAATTAATCAACGGCGCATATCATTTACACCGCGCGCATACGAATCGCCGGACAACCTATTCGCATTCAACATTTTAAACCACCCTATATCCTTTAATAACTTAAGTCGGATTCGCTTACACGCGCACACACACACACACAACGCGTATAATTATGTGTCCATTCGCTTTGGGTTGGTTTCACACGGTTTGAAGTTGAACTTTACTCGAACACGAGAAGTGTGCACAAGTTGTTCCGTTATGTGACTGCGACCGCGGTAATGGTGTTGGAATACGATGATGCCGATGTTCATAACGAACCAGCGACGTTGGTGGACCACGTGGTCGTTTCGATTGCGTGGGCGTGTTTTTCTTTCTACGAGCATTTGATTCGACACACGATTTCTGGTCGGATGGATTATTATTAATATTAATCGTTACAAAAAAAAAAAAAAAAAAAAAAAATACAAAAATACGCGTAACGGATACGTGGAACTTTTGGGCTGCTCTGCACGCGGTAATGAAGCTGTACGGGGGTTTTCGAGTTTTGATTAAGAATTTTTTCTCTTCTTTTCCCTTCTCCCCTTGCCGTACGCACGTTACTCACCGTGTCGAAATTCAATTTTAACCGCAGAACCAGAAGAAATGAAAAACAACCGTCCGTATGCGCGTGTGTGCATATGTTATGTGCACACGAAGTTTCGGGACGAAAAAAAACAAATTTGAAAACAGCTCGCGTGAACGTGGAATAACGTAATTAATAGTGGCGGTTTCGCGGAACGCGATACATTGTTACTATAACGTTCTGCGTTTACAACGCGGTCGCGTTAGAATATGTATAATATATTATCGATAGTATCGTCTGTACGAGGAAAGTTGTACGCGAAAAAAATTCGCATATATGTTAAAACGAACACAAACGGTATATAATCAGCGGTGCATTATGTTTCGTTACTACTACCGTTGTAAACGCGTTGACGCACGCGAGGCGTGGCCTGATCCTCTACACGTAAATCAACAGTCTCGGTTTTTCTTTTCTTCGACTAAAACATCGCTTAAAGCGGATTATTTCTGTGCGTATGAGAATACGTTCATTCCAGTTCGTTTTGGTGATGTACCGTACAGTGCGCTTACAATTTGATACGATTAATATCCAAACAACACAAGGTCTCGACGTAATTGATTACAAAGAAACAGTGCGATTGTTTGCATTTTGCGTCGTCAACACCGTGGAGATCCCCGAATCAATCACCACGTATTGCGTTAACTTTTCGTAACACAACGTCGATTCTCTTTGACATTGCGGTTGATCAAAACTCGTTTGGAAATCCAAAATATTCTAAACGTATATTTTACGTTGCAGTTGACCCGATGTAGGATAATGAAAATAATTAGCAACACTACAAAACAGCAGTATCAGCAATATAATATTATTTAGTCAAATAACATAATTTTTATTATCGTTCCATACATTCCGACGATTATTTTTTGTGTTATTTATTTGTACTATATAAATTCACAGAGCATACTGTGATTCAGGTTAAACATGGTAAAACGTAATATTGTTAGTTATTTGGTTTAGTGCACCCGCATACAGTGAATTCCATTTTACACGAGCACGTTTGGGTAAATTCCATTTGTTCCTCACAGAAATCGGTAAAATCCGAAACGAATGAAAACGTACACGGGTTTTAAATTTAAAAAAAAAAAAAAAAAATGTGTATTTCGTGTTACACGCAAACGATTAAGTTAAAATAAAAATAATTCACACTAAATAATCGTTCACCATAAATGTGCACACGATTTAATGCCGCGATAAACTATTCGTTATCCATTTTCTGTGCTAACTAGTTTCGGATTTGACTTTCGACACGTGTCCGAAAACGCGAACACACCCAAGGCCTCCTTGACGTCTGAATCTTACTTAATTCTACGTACTCGACCGGCACGTTCGGTTTGAATTGCGGCGTCCACGTGAAAAGTTTTCTTCTCCGAGACGTTTTGCGATCGTTAACCTCGAAACAAAAAATAACAATACGATTTCGAACGATTTAACAAGTCATAAAGAATCCGGCTGGAGCTTAACTTAACTTAATCTTAATTTTGCTCAGATTTTTTAGCTCACGGAAAGAAGATCATTACAACGAATACATAATGGTGTAACCTGGAAAGCTTCGATAGAACAAAATCTGCCCGCACAAAGCGAATAGAGTGACAACATTGAACGGTGTCTCAAAGGCTCGTCGAAACGCATTAGAATCGGGACCAGACCGTTGTGCCCGCAACATTGGGCGGCCGTCAACGTTAACCGGGATCACATTAAAACGGAATACGCTGTACCATGAACTTTTCGTCGGGCTGAAAGTTTTGTGTGGGCGAAACAGGGATCAGTGATATGGAGGACTCTTTTTCGGGATCATAACGCTTTTTTTGCGCTCATCGTCGCATCGCACGACGGTATCACGTTATCCGTCGGCTGCAACGTGAACAGTACTTTATTCGACGTTGTTCGGATGGATCGGACACGAACGCGTTTATCTACTATAATATTATAAATTGTACATTTTAATTCGTAAGCATAATATTAATTCGTTGATGAAATTTAATCGCATTGAAACAAAACAGTGTATCTTACTGGAAATCAAAAATAATCACGAGCCTCGTATAGAGCAAATCCATAAATCCGGACAGCACGGACACTTCAGTGATCCGGATAAGAATTCGTGTGCTGCTTTTGTACGCGAAATACAGACGAACGCAGTCTACAATCATATACGTGGACCACGTATTGGAGCAGAAAAAAAATATGTTAAACAAATCTACGTATAGTATATGTATATGAGAAATATTTCTGATTGTCTGTGGAATTTTCTCACTGTAAAGTGGCAGAACGATCGCTAGTTTTATGTCACATTAAATGTGATAACGTTTATTCTGTAGTAATTGTATTAAAAACTTTGAACACACTTCCTTATTTCGATACAAACTGTTCATCAAACCACTGAATATACATGAAATGTACACGCTGTTAGGCAAGTGGAAAAAATGTTGAGGGGGACTTATGTCACCAAAAATGGAAGAGCGTTTCCGAGTTCCCGAATTCTTCACCCAGAGTCTACTGATACTTGACTATCTAATCAAACATTTTTTTAAAAAACCACCGAAAACAAAAAATGTAAACTCACCAACTGGTAAATATTAAATAATATTATTTATTAGTCGTTACTCATTAGTTTCTATTGTCTATCAAGGCTATTCTCAATATCACATCAATATTAAAGCAATGAATACCAATAGTATTACGCATTATAATATATGTTATATTACTGTGTGTCTCGGTGACCGGTTTGTACGTGTTATCTAAACGAGTGACCGGGTATCTGTAATAATATATAGCGTGAATATAGATTACACACGATTATTTGATAATCGCTTATCACACTAAACTTAACCATGTTCAGAGACGTAGAGATTATTCGCGCGATTTCAAATACGTTAAAATTCGATGTTTATTTAATATGTGTGTCTGTGTAAGCAATTTAATAAGTTATTAAAGTTAACAAACATTTGTGCAACATAAAATTACAATACATTTTTTTCAAGCCGTCCCCCCGGACTTCGGAGACTTAAATTAAAGAGGACGCATAATCTTACCGTAAATAAAAAGAGGTACTCCATCCCCCTCCACTTTAACCACTGCTGTTAGCACTCCATTGGACTCTCCGGCAGTTCTCGTGTGCGTGCTGTACCGTAATCACCGTCACGGGTACAGTTATATAGTAATAGTAGGTAAGTATCGCCGCGATGTACATTTCGTCGGGCCGTTTTTCCCCGGCCGTGGCGATCCGATCGATGACATCGATAACGGTCAAAACAACGAAACGGGACCGGGTGCAGTATCGTTTATTAGTAGGTGCTGCCGACGCGGTTCAAACGCGTTGTCTAATTTTAACCTTATAACAATGATAATAATGTGTGTTCGACCTTTCCGATAACACACATCCACCGTTGTAACATCTCGCTCGCAAATGATTACGATACGATATCTGTCCTCCCCCCCCCCCCCGTATGACGGTTAATCTTTTGGTCTCTCTCGTACTCGTCCTCGGGCGTTAAACGTTGAAAGATTTCCGACTCGATGACATTTCTAATGTTTTTGCGGTTTTTCTTTCGCCGGTGTTTTATTTTAAAAAGGGGAGGTGGAAACCAAAAGTTTCCCGTCAGTTCACTTCATAACTACAGGAAACCGTCGTATTGTTTCTGTATACGTTCGTTTTGTTACGCAATGATTACGGTCATAACTTGCCGAGCGGCACGACGATAAATTTTATAGCTATTAGTGGTAGCTATTTTCTTCGGAAGTTATTATCTGATACAACGTTTATAAACGACGTGTTCTTTATCGTCCCCGAAAATGGTTCCTCTCGAGTTATGAATACGATCGATCGCGCTATTTACTGGGAAAAACAACCATATTAATTATACCTTGTACGACGAAACTAAAAATCGAAAATGTACACGTTCGGTAAACATCCATAACGAACGCGTATCATCGTAAATACCTCGTGTTCGGGTTGAACCGTTTCCTCGAGAATAGGTTACAGTTTTTTAGGACATTAAAACCTCGCCACACGTTTACGTAAACGTGTGCGTAAACGTCTGAAATAATCAGATGGATTATGTATTTTTCTATTTTTTCTTTCCCCTCCCCCTTCGAGAACGTTGCGTTAAACAATTATTCATTCTCGAAGAAAACTTCACCGACAGAGTAACGTTGACAAAACAATTCCGTGAACGGTCATTCCTCGGTTAAATCGGCGTGGACCGTAACCGCACCGTAACACAGTCAATCGATTTCAAGGGTTCCGCATCTACGTAAGCTCTCAATCGTATCACTTTGGTTGTACGTTGTGTACTTAATGTAATGCGCGTTATGTTCGGTCGCAAAATAATTGAACTCCGGTTCGAATTCAACAACGATCTGTAAAATAACGCGTTTCGTTGAGCATGATCGAAATCTCAACCGCGCCAAAAAACTATTATTCTGTGCGCGTTTCATTATCGTTACGCGTGACGTTATCTTTTCGCGTAGGAACAACTCTGAACGTGTGCAAATCGATATAATCAATATCGTATTTTTCCTTCACTCGCATCCGCCCATCTCATTTCTCGACGCTCATACACGCAGATGATAATATCACACACTTTTCTACACCTGTGTGTGTTCGTGTGTGTTTGCGCGTATTTCGAGGTAAGTGTATACCGACGAAAATGCCGTGAGCTTTTGTATTCGTAAAACCGTTGCGTGTTGATGTGTCGTGACGATGACACCGCAACAAATGCCAGCTCGTTTATCTTAAACGATACAGCTGAAATTTATTTTGCGTCGTATTATCTGTCCCGGGTTTCGCTCGACGCAGCGTGTGGGCACGTTTGGGTTAGGTGGACGGAACGGTCTGCGGGCATCTGACCACATAATCCGTCTCGGCGATCGCGTGCTCGCGCAGACCGGCGTGGACTCTATACAAACGATATCCTCCACCGGGATGGATATACGTTATTAGTGATGGATCGTCCTGCGATTGGCCGGCCGAGCGGTATGCGGACGAGCACTTTTGGAGATTTCGCCTTGTCCCGAAATAACGGAGCAACTTATCTCATTGTCATCGTTCCCAATTCGATTCGCGTTTTACGGTCAATTCGTGTTACGCCTCTACACAATCACCACACATTTATGACTTTTCTCACGACAATACGGGGTTTTCTTATAATATTGTTATTATTATGTTAAAAAATAAATATTGTATAACGGCACTTATGGGTCCCGTAATATTCCTTTGTACGATGGGGTTTTCTTGGGTGAACACCATTATAGAGTATTATATACTTATATATTATACATATACTTATAACTATTACGATTGCAACGCATTCGGTTGGATTACACGAGGTTAAAATACACTCGTCCATCGTACAATAGCTGTTTGTAATCCAATACCTACAGCAATATTCGTGCTATCGGACTCCTTTTGTAATCGAACGAACAACATAACTGTAGTGCATCTTCCGATACGCTACATCATCAGGTGATGGTATTTAAATATAATGACTGCGCATTCGTCGTCAAATTACGACGACGTTATCGTACGTTTTCCGGAATTTCACGTTTTATGCGTAATAACGCAAATACCCAAGACAAATAGTTTTCCAAACCTGTGGTGTCGGAATCATAGAGCTTATTTACCGGCTAAAAATCAATCACGTTGTTCAATGAATTTGATATTTGCGCTTATAATCGACTATTGAGCTAATTACTCTCATTTTTTTGTTAGAGGGCTTACGCTCGTTAAATTTTCAAATAAATAAATTAAATAAATAAATTATACGAATTAATGTTGAACGTAGTCGACTCTGTTCGAACACGAATTTTCATTGACCGTTTAATTTTCAAAATAACAAACCCAAAACAGTTATTATTATAAACTTGAATGTACTTTAAGAATATCGACTTACATATTAAATGAATTTGAAGCGTTGCAAAAATACGATTAAAATACTATTAAAATTTCGTCTATACACTCGACTTCTTGTCGTTTCGCTCGTTGTGATGACCGTTTGATCACAAATTTTATCATTAACAACAATGATGTTCTACTTTTTTTTTTTTTTTATTGACAGTTTAGCCCAACGATTCTCTGCAACAGCAAAATTACAGTGTATTGTTATCGTAAACCGAGGTTCGGATTACATAGGTGCAGAAAATTTATTTAGTACAAGAACACTTTTCCGACTAGCACGGCGTCCTGTGTATGCAATTTAGCTACATGCACGTTGTACGAAATATTACTAAAATGAATGTGTTGACCATGAAAAATAATGCATTTTGTTATATGATTTCTTATTGTCAAATTTTGTTTATGTAATAATTTCACAGAAAAAGAAAAAACTTTTGGAAATACTTTCCTTGTTTTACGCCGCACCTTTTTTTTTTTTTTTGTGAAATAACTATTTTAATACTATGAGAGATTTTTATAAAAACATATTCTGCCGATGGAAAACGCTTTAGCCGTTATTCTGACGAACGTTCGATGATTAAAAAACTACTGTCACAAAACTCGGAAAACGATCTCGTGCGCTTCGCAAAGCGAACCGATACCGGCGGCAACGAGATCGCGCGCATAAAGCTTCCCGCTGATTGTGCTCGTTCACACCCCAACGGACGTTTTAATCTTTTTTATGAAAAGCGAACAACGATATACGACCAACGGATTACAGCGCTATTCGTGAGTACGTTTGTGTCAAACACCCGTAACGACTTCGCCTTTGGGTATACGTCCAGCAGTAATTCTCACCTGAAGTGCAGCAAACGATAAAAATCGCTTGATCGAAATCCAGAATCGATGTTTGCCTCCGACGGAATCGTGTTCGACAAGTAAAACACAACATTTGGTTTGCGTATTTCAGCTGGTCGAAAATAATTTCGATGACTCGGGCGAAAGTTTCAAACTCCGTTAAAATATTCTGTCCTCGTGTATAGCTACATGCCAAACACGCGTGTTACGTTATTGGGCACCGGGGGTCACAATGTTTCGCGCGGTACAACGAAGGGTGCACAACGGATACGTCGAAAAGCGTAACCTGGAGTGCAACTCGGAATGAAATTATTTTGTTATCGGTGAACTTGATAAAGGCGAAAAAGTTGATAAGAAAAACGTCGACCGAATGGTAGTACGAAGACGAAATAGAAACTGATAGTTTTTCGAAAACCGATTTTTCGATCGAGCTGAATAATTAGCATCCGTTATTTTTTTTCCCCATATCTATAGCGGTCTCGTATAAATCACATATGTGATTGATCGATCACTATAATGTTTATAAATGATAATATGGCCATTTCATACAATAAATTTCAATAAAAATGTTTGCCTTAAATTATATTTGCAACAATTTCAAAACTTTTACGATTCATCACATAAAGTAAGTCTTTAACGAATAGTAATCATTCTTAAATTTTATATTGTTGTTAAATAGTCACGCGATTCGATTTTTTAAACTCACATTGTTTTACTAAAAGATTTTTAAAATTATTATTAAATCCTCCAAATATACCTCACGATTATTTAAAGACTAAAAAAATCAATTACGATTCTGAGATAGTTATCAATAGTTATCGAATCGTATAAAGTTTTGTACTACGTTCGAAATAAGTATTACAACACGTGTACGTACTTCTGTAAGTACTTACTTGGGAAAACATCGGCAAACATTAGCTAGAAGTTATGATTTCTTCACGTAAATTTCACGAAATAAAAAGTTTAGAAAAAAAATAATCAATAAGTAATATAAGAATCACGGTTCATGGACGGAATTAACATACGAGTTCATAGTTGAAAAAGTTTTCTTCGCCGAGCCGAAATCGAACGAAAGTTTACCCGTTGAACACGATCGAATATCCGCGATGCTCCGAAACATTTCTGAGATGCTTACATGTTCAAAGTGTATTGTCACGAAGACACAGGTACGCGTATATGATTTATAATCTCTCAGTATTGCAAAAGTTTTCGATCAATTTCCCCGTCGCCCGCGGATAATCGAAAAGAAAACTGAGGAGAGAAAATAAAGTCTTCGAATACACTCGGGGGCATACCGCTGCTGTATGTGCTTATAATATTATGTTAATTACTGTATTGTGCTAAGGATCAGGAAGAGCTCGAAACGCGGTAGTGATAAATTGGTTCCCGGAAATAAGTTTACAGCTTCGCCGCCGCCGTTGCTCCGCTGCTGCACCGTAGTAATTCTAAAATCATTCCAATTACGTTGTTTAACTATTTGAACGTATGCGCGCAACTTGATCGAACAATAACGTTTGCCTGATCGGACGTAAACATTTCGAATTCGTCGGTTACCGTAAACGCGATCCTTGACGCGACCGATATCGGGTCGAATGATTTATGCTTGTAACGCGCATTTAGGACGCAGCGAGACCGGACGGGATTTGAACACAATGGGGCACGCTACCTCGGGTCTAAGTCTCCGCCGGAGGGGTATTTTCAAACGGATCGATAGGCGTTCATAAGCCGACGAAAAATAACGACCGATTTCCTTATGACTTATCGGTTACGATTATTAAATATATATATATATATTTTTTTTTTTATTATTACTATTGTTGTGTTACGCCATTGTGAATCGCGATTGACGTACAACGATACATTAGGTTAGTGACGGTAGTGTTTCAGTTTCGAGCAGCCAACATCAGATAAGAACGAGAAAAGAAATCTTTCGCGGCCATATCGAGTTTTGTATGTCCACGGGACGGCAAAATTAAACGCACTTCGGTTATTTAACCGTATTTGGAACAACGGTTGTAACGCGTTACCGTACGTACAAAACAAATAAAACATTTCGACCGAATAAATGTATTTCTATTGTGTTTTCGGATGCACGTGTGTTGCAACGCGTTATTGCAAAAAAATGTGCACGACTCAGCCAAAACCTATGTTATTCTTTGTTCGGGGCCTCTGGTCGAGTTCAAGTCTTAAGCTCCGTGAATTGGTATTTTGATTGGGAACCACTGCCACGAGTGACAGCAGCGTCGCACGGATACCGTCCGTAGTTGTAACGGCGATATCGTTGGTCGAAAATCGGTTAGTTTTCCGTTTCGAAAATCGGTTTGACCGATTCGTATCGAAACGCGTCGACGTCGTGCGAACGCGGGCCATAGAAGTAACACAATATCGTAGCGATCCACAAGATTGATAACTACGCGGTAACGTCAGTTGTTCTTAATGCTGCCAGTCCCGTCGAATATTACAGCAACAAACACGAAACGTAATAGTTATCCAAAACCCGACGTTAAGCCGACGACGAATCGATTCAATTGCTACGACGCGCCCGTGTGCTCCAATCTACTTCTCTCCCTAAGGTTAGTTCTAAGGTAGTCCAGCGTTCGGTGAGCACACGATGTGTTCATTTTTCGTTTCCGCCGTTGTATCCGAGCTTTTTAATATATTTTGGTGCAATATTATTTCGGTAATTTTTTTTTTTCGGAAAACACTTATTTTTTCCGTTTTCGGCTGTTTAACGAACTAAAAACCGATTATCGTCAAATATTTGTGAACGGAAATCGTGTTGTTTTTTCACTCTCCTGCGGTCGGGGAAAAAACACTCTCTGGAAACGAAGTGCTAACGTTATTGTTTTTTTCCTCGCACGGTACCCGGTACGTGAAGTAAGAGAATGTTCCGGTGAAATCGAATTTTAAGCCGGTAAGATTTATAAAACCCGAAAATAACAACAGCGGGACACCAACCATCTTGATTAATGGTGTCGAAAAGAGAAGAATCTTAGAAACTTAAAACGAGTGGATTCTGGCATTTTCGTACAACACTTGACACAATTTCCATGTAAATTATCTTCATGGTTTAGCCACTTAAATAAATCATCCGACCACTATCTCGAAAATGTAGTAACGTCAACTTTACCGTTAGTGAAAAATATTTAAAGTTTAATTTTTGGAACGCCGAATCAAAACCTGTTGTCGTTGTGTTTGTTGTTCTGTTTTGTATTGCACATCAATGTGTATAATCGAACGTTATTTTCTGCGTAATGAAAAACACCGACCACTTATTCGCTATTTTTGTTTCGTCGGTATTTTTGGTACTAAATGAACATAACGGGTCTGTGCTGGGAAATCATCTGAATCCATTAAATGCCATACACTGTCGTTCGGTTCCTCATTGTTTTAATAATCATATTTTAAGCACATTCAGCCATTTAACATTTCTATCTTTTTGTTTTACGGTTCCATCAATAAGTTTAACACAAACAAAACAAATAAATAACTAGTCTTTAATATTAATATTTTTTGAGTTGCGACGAAGATGAGATTTATTCGACAACCTGTAAACCGTAAATTTTGTCATGTTTTTATAATTTTTCGTCAGTTTTTCGCAATTATTAAAATAACTGTTGAGAAATTCTTAAAAATACCTGCTTTAAAGTAACCCATCCCGGGTCTCAACCCTTCTCAAAAGAGAAAAAGGTACAACAGTTATAAATTACCTGCTACGATGGTATAGAGAAAAATAATGTATATCACGTAGTTGTAATATTCGTAAACGAATATTTGTATAGTTATGTAATAATTTATTTGTGCATTATATGTATTTTTTATGATATTATAGAAACATTCATTTTTTAGAAAAGTTGTATACTTTCTCCCCATAAAAAATTTGAAAATCCACCAATGCATCCATATGTATTTTTTCATTATTTATAATTTCATAATTCATCATTTTTACGTTTAGTTGATTCTATCGATTCAATAGTTCCAGTTCTGTTTGTAAGCTTTGTATTTGAATCTTGTAACAAATAAAATCAATTCACTACCTAAGCATAACAAAAAAGATAATTTATGTGTACAGTTTGAAATAATCCATCACTAGTCTAGCACAAATGGCAGTCATATATTGGGGTTTGAGTAAAACTACAACATAAAATCGAGTTCATTTAAAACAAACAAATTTAACCACAAATAAAATAATGACACCATAACAAACTTTAACTTATGATTTACAGTTTATAGTTTCAATGGTGAATAAATAATTAAAAACAATAGATTATTTCGCGATTTAGATGAATAATTTACACCTGTAGTAAAAGATAATTATTTTCATTTACATTAGCTGATTTTATTTGTAACCAAGTTTGATATCACGTTACCACTGTCATGTAGTTCAAATATATATGTTATGTGTATCCTGTTTTTCACACTTCGATCGAAAATACCGTAAATTGGAAACATCCAATCATTCATCGTGCAAGGTTACTGATTGCAAGGGGATATTTTAGAGTACAGAAGGGGCGAATGTCCCCCCCCTGGATATAACAACTTAGATTAATTTGCATCACGCAAATGTGTAATTTAAAAATTATAGACAAGTTTTCAGAACGTAAAAGAAATAAGGACTTCGTATAGTAAATTTAAAATCATAATACATTTTTAACTATTGTAAAACATTGTTAGAACTCTACTATATAAAATTATTGGTATGGCAATAATTTTGTGTTTTTTATTATTTTTGCCATGTAAACCATTTAACCATAAAAATTATTATAATTTTTCTAAAAAAAAAAAGTATATAAATGCAGATGATTTTCCTTTCTTCCCCCCCCCCCCCCCAATAAACAAGGGTTCAGGAACGCCTCTCACTGATGGAAGATGGTCATGGTGATAAGTTACACTTTATGTAATTAAATCATTAAATACAAAATTTATAAATTATCGTAAACGTGTACCATGGTTAAATTTATTTATTTATTTATGGATTGGTAAAACAATTAAATACAAAGTAAGTGCTTGACAATTTTCAACCGCTTCCAATTCTTCCTATTTATTATAAAATAACTACTGAATAACTAATATCGTATAATGGAAATACGTTGAAAACCCTGATTTCATCAACATTTGTGATCAACTTTGCGAGATTACGATAGAAAAAATTGTTTTTTGAGTACAAAGAAAATTTTATGAAAAATCTTGTAACCAATTTCAAGTCCCGAGTATTGAAGTTGTGAGTTATTTTATTCATAAAATAATATTTAGTTGGTGCGCTTACCTATAAACGTTGAATCAGTTGAAACGTTAATCAGCACTAATAATGAAACCAAAATCATTCGATTTTTAATTGCGAAACATTAATATTTTCATGGCTAAAAAATAAAAATTTATAACAGCTGGGATATTTCTATCGGAATGTATCACAATAGGCCACTTTGTACAATTATTTTTAGAACTATCCACCATTTAAAAAGAAACTAATGGATCTAGTTTCATTAATGTCTATTGACAACAAATATACACGTTGTGTACAATTACGCTTGTTTTATAAATCTATAGATGATGTACAAGCTCACTCCGTAGAACTCTAACTGTTGACAAATGCATTTTTTCCCGAAATGTAGTGTTATTCAATTGACTAATTGATATTGTACTGTTCTAGTATAAAAGTGATTCGATGTCCATTATGTTCATCATGATCTATTCAAACGTATTCAAACGGAGTACGGTCAAGTCATGATACGACGCATGGATGTAATAAGATTTTTTTCGTGTTTTATCTATACGGTTATAAAATCTATTATTATCTGCCAGGTTATAAAACTATAAACATGTGACAAGACGTAAAAGTATAACAGTTTTAATTCTAAACACTCATAGCAGAAACTTAGTCGTCGAAAGTGTTATCACTAGATTTAGAATATGTTTGTAAAATGTAGTTTTCACTTAGTACATTGGAGCGGCGGTGGTAGAAATGTCTTGATTGTGTTTCAAACATTATATGTATACGGTTGATGTTCCACGGGCCCGTCAGTAAATGAGTAACAAACGGTGTAGTAATAAGTTTTTCATGAAATGTTCCCGCGTATCGACATAATAAAATAGTAAATGGTAATAATAATAAATTATAGATATAATAATTACAATATTAATAAATTATAATACCGGTGGCTACGGCGATCAGCAGCTGATTAGTTGCTGATGACTGTTTTGCAACGACCAGACGAGTTAATATCGACGACAACCCTGGATTATCTCGGGCTATACAACGGGCTGCATCAAACGGGATGGAACGAGATCACTAGCGGTTAGGGCTGACTGTTTTCTTGATCAGTGGCGTCCCTAGAGACTAATGGGGAGGCGGAATTTCATACATGATTTTACAGAGTACTTTTATTAGTATGATATAAATAATAAACAACAATCATTTAAAGAAAATATAGGTCACGGGGGAACTGCCCCATTAGACCCATTGAGAACGTCACTTTTTCCAAGCAATTGTGTCCCTAGATCCCTTAATAAGGGCGAGCGAACATCATACATTGTACTTTTATGTATATTCCTAGTATGATGTAAATAATAAACAACAACAATTTGAATAAAAACTAGGTTAATTACGACCGTCCCACTTTGTGTAATCAAAAAGCGTTTATGATATTTTTACTTAAACTGTCAAATGGCGTTGTACAGTTTCATCAATAAGGTTAACACAAAGATGACATCAATAATGGTGAAGGAGTTAAAAATGAATTTTTTTTTGTAAAATAGCAAAAATAAATTAGATGGATGTTATGCCATAAATAGTAAACTGTGATATAAGCGTTTGTTGAAAATGTTAAATGAATATTGTGAAAACGCGATAATGGTGCTTTTTGCTTCGAAATCGTATTAATTGTTTTTTAAAACTGATAACGTTTGTTATTTAAATTTTTAATAAATTGCAAATTTTGACGTCGTACAATATGAGTACGTAAACGATACGTTACGGTGATAAACGGTTGTTCAGACTATTTACTTGATCGCTCCATTCTTGTAAAGTAAATATGCTTATTGTCGATAATATTATTTTTACATTTAAATTAAAAACAACGTTATTTATTTTTATTTTTTTCTCTAAAACGAATCCGTTATTATTCCGTTATATTTCATTTTCTGACATATAAATGAAATCGTTTTTCACCGAAGTAACTTATAAAAATAATACCTCGCATCATCATAGTCCGTTACCAACCAACAATAAATCATCCGACAAAATGATAGGTACTATATAGCCTTTAATAATAAAATATTGATTTGCCAACAAATTCTTTTTCTTTTTTTTTTTTTTTTTTCATTTACATAACGATAATTAACTTTTTGTGTTCACGTTTGTACGTACGTACACCATTAGTAGTACAAATTAAGTCTTGTTATTTATTTTTCACGGAAATAAAATTCAAGGTATATACGCGCACAATAACTAATGACACTGCGTTGACATCGCGTTCGCGTTTCGTTCGATTCGTCAAATAAACGGTACGAGTTATAGAAACAGAAATATAATATTCTTTCGAACTCCGTAACGTTCGTATTACGGAGTAACACATCATTTTGTGCTTGACGAGTACGGAGTAGTAGTGGTAATAGTAGTATTGACATTAAGTCGATATCTTAACGATTCCCGTGTACATATTAGCGTACACTTTTTCTAGCCCACAGTTAAACGAAACGGGTTTTTTTTTACGCCGTTCGAATCACGTTTAACTGATTATGGTGTACGTTTTTTATGCGAACCGCCGACCGTGCTCCCGCTATATCATGCCGGCGATCGATCTTCACGCCCGTGCGACAAATAACTGTGAAAATGTTTCGAAAACGCAAACGAGTGGATAAGAAAAAAAAAAAAAAAAACCGTTTGCAGACAAAACTATTTTTATTCACCGTTACCGTCGTTTGAAGTACTTGAAGTATCCTGTCGCCCTCGCCAGGCAGTTTCCGCCGCCGTGTGTATTGTACAAAATGTATTTATTTTTTTCCAACTTAAAATATGTTTCCACGTCACACGATGATCATGCAGATGTCTCCTCTCGACAACCAACGGGTAAATGCAGTTACAATACGAACACTTCTACCGATGCCACGGTTCACGTGGATCTTGATCGGATAAATTCTTTGGTTTTTTTTTTTTTTTTTCATACCAGCTCCGGAACAGTTACGCGAAGATTATTTGAAAATTATATTTTTTAATTTCGTATCGTGCGTGCGGGCCAGATGATCGTTGTATCGTTTCGCTTCGTATTTCCCATGGAATAATGTCGAAGACGTGAATCAAATAACTCAAAACATTAAAAGTGGGCTTGTTAGTTTCATCGGCGTTTTTTTCCCCCGCCTCGATTTTATATCTAATCGACTGACACGAAAACCCGGGTAGAACCGGGGTCCTGGAATTTCGACTACTCGATCGTTGCTTTAAAAAAACATTACCAATCATAAGCTGTAAGCTACACCGGAGTAGAGTGTATTTAAATAATGTTGTCCATTTCTACAGGGAAATATCGTACGCTCGAAAGGGCGTTTTCTACCTTCAAGCCTTATGTAATTTTCCACGCGAAACAAAAATAACATTATTTTTAATGTTGATTCGTATGTTCAGAGTCCGTTTTCACACAATCGATGACAGTGCTAGGATTCGGTGGCACGCGATGTATTCATACACAACGTTTGTTGTATGTGTGTATGTGAACGATGACAGTTTTACCCATTGTCATCCAGTCATATGTTTGGAATCTCCCTGTGAAAAATGGACTCAAAACATACAAATATACTCTACTCACTTGCTCCGCTTCCTGTTCTCGATACCAATATTTCCATGGACGGCGAAATTCTAACCCGAAAACCAATGCTGAGGCCATTCTGGGCTAGCACGGGATGCAGATATGGCGTTGTGCCAAACCGTCTCCAGACCCAAACAATACTGTCATTTCGATCCTTTATTTAATAACCATCGCCCCCCTCCCATCCGGATACGAAATTTAAACGGACCATTCCACAAACACGTTTAAGTTCCGCTATCAAAACCATCATGCAGTCATAGCATCATATAATATCCATTCGCTTCCATTGTTCGGGGCGACGTAGAAAACATCACGACGATTCCGGGAGATGAAACGAGGGGGAGATTGTTTATGACCGTTGTGTCGAGATCGATCAAATCCAGAATCGCAGTCTTACCCGTCGAGTGTTCTGTTGCTAGACATCCGTTCTGGCTCGTATTACGTTCAAATCGTATGTGTTCACGTATTACGCACAGAATATGAACTATACCAACGGTTCCCAACCTTGTCGAGACTGTTACCCGAAAATCGAGTGAAACATTAGCAATACAACTTAATATTTACAACACTTATCGTAGGATTATCGATTATTGCAAACCGATATGACCGATTCCATGGAACTGTAATTATGTATTTATGTGTTTTACGTAAAGGAACATATTTTTATGTTATTTTTTGTTTGTACACGTGTACACGGTTCGTTTGGCAGAAGACCACGGACGATCGGGAGTACACGTTTTTTAAATATTTTCCGAAGGTAACAATACAATTACCGATAGTTGTGATAAAGGTATGAGGTACATAAAAAAAAAATTTAAAATCGGTTTTTTCTTCGTCACTCGAAAAACCTTATTTTACCTATTAAGGGGTAGTTATCCCCAGATCGGGAACCGCTGAACTGCACAGGCCGTAAGCTTTCGTGGCTAAATAATCGACACCGCGCGTCACACGGATTCCGGGCACGTTTGCGTTGTCCCACGTCTAGCGAGTTCGTTCCACTCGAACAGTTCCGAGTGCGATTCGACTAGGCTTTATTTTTTTACCCCCCGATTCCGTGCCCGGCGGTCGCATTGTTCTAACACTGCGACTAACGTTTCGACGACAACGCGAGCATGCAAACAATATGCTAATTAACAACGGTCTGCGATTCATCGGAGCGCGAACGCCGTTCGGTCGGATCTCGTTTTTTGTTTTCGCAAACTTTGCCCGTCGGCTCCCGCAGTTCGTCGCAGTTCCCGTACTGCACGACCCGGCATCGACAACAATGTAAGACGGGGCACTGCGATGATCTATCAGCGTTGTTCAGCGATAGATCATCCCGTACCGCCCACGGCGTATCACCCTTACCGAGAGACGGATTCCTACAGTCCTCCGGAAAAACGAGAGAAACACAAATCACTCTCTCGCAGAAGCCAAATTTACGCGGAAACGTTGTGGTATTCGTACCATTATAAGGGTAAAAAGTTCAAAACGTCATGTTTCAAAATCAATGCTCGTTAGACGGTGTCCGTTCGTACGAAATTAATTCCCGAAATGAAAGCGTGCTCTGCCATCCCCACCGCCGCCCGTCCGATATTAGCGATATTTTTCAACAGCACCGGGCCCGTTGGTCCTGCACGATTTAGATTTCCAAGACATATTGGAAACAACGACGCATACGAGCGTAAATCGACACCGCGTTTTACGGACATAAATCCTCTTAACGTTCGGATGACTCTTAGTGGCTCGGTACAATGTAGGTCCTATGGAGCGCCTTAGTACACGTGAATTCATGGAATTCATGTGTCACGTGTCAATTCCAAAATAAAAACGCGAAACCTCGTTTTAATTGTGTACAAATAATATTTTATTATAAATTCAAGTACTTAATACAAAATTACTTATTTAACCATTATAAAAACGAATATATACTTCGGATAAACACGTTTACTTCACGTTACACGCGAATCCGTGACACGTGTATTAAGGGAGTTCTACGTAGTGTAGATTCTGTTTTAAATAATACTTTCACGTAAATAATATATTGTTATACTTCCCTTCGGTCGGTGTTATTTCGAACGCTTCTGGAAGACCCCCCCCCCCCCCGTACAAGGATTCCGTGAAAGGTCAAAACGAATTCAAATTCAATAACAAACGAGATTTCGTGGACACGTTTAATGTGTTCTCGAAACCGTACGGAAGTCAACGCGTGCAATAACGAAAATTGCGCTTTGATAATGGTCAAAATTGAAGGCGAATCCAACAATGCAACGGGCTGCGTGCGTGCTCGTGCACTCGCCGCGCGCAACATCGTTTCGCTGCCCGCCGAAACCCGGCACGTGCCGATCCGCAATCATTTTACGTTTCGCCGTCGCATTATTTTTTGGACGTATAATGATTTTTGCTGCACGGATGTTGCGTGACGATATTGTTCGTGACAAACAACAGTCAGCGATCAACGGTCGAGCGTTGGATCGGGATCTATATTCGGTCGAACTGCACGATTACGTGTTCGCGTGCACGTGTTTCGATTGTCCTCGGTAACGCGTGCCGCACAGCCGCGACATCGCGCTCCTCCGCGATCACGACAATATTCCCCATAATGATTATCCGTTATTTCTGTATTTCAGTGTACCCGGTGCTGCAGTCGATGTTTGTGTCGATCGATACTGTCATATTTTTTGTTTATTTATTTATTTTTTTTTTTTTTTGCCGTCCGCGAACGCCGAGCAAACGTGATAATGTGTCGATGTGTCATGCGGTTCGCTTCACCTGCTGTGCTGTTGGATCATCAGCACGTGACCTCCGGACCCGTTTCTACCGATTTATACTTCTTCCCGTGGTGTACGTCACGAATCAAACCGATGCCCCGCAACAGGGATGAGCAATTCGAAGTGATCGGAGGGCAAGTTTTTAGAAATTTAAAACCGGGTGGGCCACAGCAAAGAAAACAAACGTGAAAAAAGATCATTAAAATCGATAGTTATTTTGATCGATTTCGTTTCACGATTGAACCAATAAAACAACAGAAAAGTGCCTACGGAAAATATAGCCGATATGGATGTAAATCATATTCAGACGTTTAATGATTTAGCTTGAGTTCAGTGCTGAAGACAAGCATAATATGTACATTTTACGATCAAAAATAAGATTCTGATAACCGCTAAAATGTAACGAAGTGATTTGAAACAATGAAGCATGGACTAGATAAAAAAAGAAGTACGCCGTCAGTGGCCCATCCCTGCGCCATAACAGTATCGTACGCTCTCGTTGAACAATTTGTTTATCGCACAACATATACGTACGATTTGCCGATTTAATAGCTTAATATTTAAAATTGTAATTGTTGCAAGTAAACCAATTGTACTACACGTTCATGATTTTCAACAATATCCACTAAAATAACATCATGAAAACCGCGTGATTACCGGTATCAACTACCATCGAAATCGCGTTTAATAACTGTGCAGATTAAATATTACGTGAACTCCTGCCGCGTAACAGGTAAGATTTTATTAATATTCCGATATTACGGATTGAAGCGGTGATAGTCGAGCAACACGATCATTGAGCTAACCGTTATACTCATGTAGTCGGGATCTAAGTTTGTTTTTTTTTTTTGTCCGTTAGAATATAAAAATATTGTACTACAACCAACCATAGAAATTAGCTGTACGTGATGGTCAAAAGTGTGCGCCGGGATTAACGATCCACGACGTACGAGCTACAGTACGGGTACCATACATGCAAGTGCGTGACCGTGGATCTGTAAATTTATAAATGGATTTACCATTTTTAAGTAGAAAATCATATTGCTCAGTACAAAACCAATCAGTGTACCTAATTTCATTGAATAAGCGCCTTTATGATTTTTTATTTTAATGAATAATAACTTTATCTATGACGTATAGATTTAATTATTTCAATAGCATAGACCAATAACGTTTTGTAGTTACAAAAAACTTTGAATTTTACATATGTTCATGTATCTATAAATATTTGCAATAAAAAAAAAAAATAAAAACGCTACATCATAGAAAATGTCATGCTCTTTTAAATATAAAGAGACTCTTCTTTATATTCTACGATGAATTTACGCTGAATGGTTTCGTGCTGGGTAAAACGTATTTTCACGCTTAAATTACTGGTAAAGTATGTCCGTAATATAAACAACGTAAATATATTTCACACAGTCAGCAAAAGTTAAACAGGTTAAGCGATTAAATTAGATCCCCGTAAGAAAAATATTTAAAAACGTCAAATCGGCAGTATTGGTGATTCGGAAAAAATTGATGAGCATACTTTTATTCTTAAAAATGTAAAAAGTTTAAATGTGTAAAAATAATAGAAAATAATTTTAGAAAGTTTAAAAATGAAAAAGTTAAGATTATAATCGGCGATAAATAAATCGGTGAACGAAAATTGAATAAAATGAATAAAAATTGGTGATCGTCGGACGTATAATAATATTGGTCCTTATTGGTTTATAATTTTTACGTCGAACACACATTTTTAACTATTCACATTTTAACCATAAGATGGTACGACTCTCACTTAATAGATGTTTTGAAAATAACGCTAAATCCACAACACCAAAAGCTCAGGCCAGAGTTAAATGGGTTTTTGGACGTCGTGTCTTACCGTAACATCCGGTAAACAACACAAATTCAAATATACCCATTGATCTATTCTCGTATCGATATCATCTCGTCGTATGCGCTGCTGTTCGATAAACCGATTTCTACAGGGCTTAACTCGCACCAAATCGGTAAACATTTCACGTACCACACGTAGTGGTCGTTATTCTCTCTTCGCCTTCGACCCATACGCGCGCAACAAACCGCGTGGAAAAACTCTGCAGTCTACGGGCTGACCTCACTTAAGGCGAATATGCACTGCGGCTCTGCTTGCCCTGGCGGTATGTGTTCCAGACCAAAGTTTATTTAAATCACGCAAACACGCGCGTACGTGTACGCTTCGTGTGTGCATAGGATTTCAACCGGGGCCGTACGTCGCAATGCGAAAAGTACACAAAAGGCTGCGGACGGGCGGGAGGAAAGTTCTCGGCTCGCGTCACGCATCTGATAACGCCGCTGCGAATTCAATTAAAAATTAACTTCATAAATTATTAATCATTGCGTCCGGATGTGTCTGGTGCGGTGTTGATCTTTTCGGTTCCTCGTTAATAATAAGGCATTGTCACCTGTGCCGGCGTGTTTGAACAGACGAGTTACGATTCTCTCCGCGACCGCCGTGAACTCAAATAACAACGGTCGAAGTTTACTTGGCGTATCGTCAAGGGGGAGTTGAAAAATAGGATTTTCAACATTATGAATCACCGCTCGAATCTTCAATACCGTTGCACGCAGGTGAATCGCACGAACGTGTCGACAGGGGTTTTTTTACAGACTTCAAACCCCACCGATCTTGTTTCACATTTACGTAATACACTGTACCCGGACGAGTAAACGATGTACCATGCGACCGATTACGTAAAATATATTGCGTGCGAGGAACTATTTCAACTTGAATTGGTTTTTGACTCCGGTTGAACCATCCATCCGTAGCACAGATGGCTTACTAGCGTACGTGATCGTCGTACGGAGCCGTGTAGCATCGACGCGTAAATCGTATGACGTACGTAGATGTGCAGCGAAGATGATTCCTTTGAAATATAAATCTGAACATTTGTTCAATGCAATCTCTCGCGTTCTACACATCTATATAAAAAAACCAAAGTCAAACGTTTACAACTTAAGAACAGCTTGACCGATTTTGATTTGTCGCGTTCGTCTTCGCCCCGAATAGCAGAATAACTAATAAAATATATTGGAAATATTTACGTAAATAAAAATAAGTAAATAAATAAATAAATAAGCAAAATATAAATCCAAAATGATGGTGTTTGGACGGTTCAATAATTGTATGAAAATCGTATTGAAGTTACGGAATAAAATACGGGTAGCCGTAATAACGTCACGGCGACGGAATACTCTGTATGAAACGAGCGGGTACAGCGGATGTATATTATCGCGATCGGCAATAATCCGAGTTGGCTCAACTGAAAATTATTTTTAAATCGCGCGAACGTCGAAATCCTGCGTAATCATAATATTATATGGAAAAAAAAATGTTAGTACGGACCACCGTGAATGACCGCTGCACTTCACGTCCGCTCGACCGAAATGGACGCGCATCCGTCACGATCGCCGTGGTAGCGAGTCCGCGTTCCTATCGCGACGGCTTTATTTTAGCTATGCGGATAGAAGAAGATTATCGTTGAAAATTCCCATGGCCCAGAGTAATCTAATCTTTCACAACACATCCGTAATGGCGATTCGTAACGTTGTGTATCGATCCACCGAAAAAGAACGAGAAACGGCTCGGATTAGCGACGAGAAATCGTCGAGCTCATCATAGCACGGATCAATAGCGAGATAATCTTCGAAGTGCAGGAGGAAATGCTTCGACCGTTGACTCGAATCGAGCAGAACTGTTCAGGTGCTTCAACGAAGAAGATCGACCAAGTGTAACCCGAGCAAAAAACTTCATAGTTTCGTTTAAGGACATGTCTAGTCAACCCGCCTTTGAAACACTTGATTTTTGTAGTATTATTAAATCTGTAAATTCTGAAAAAATCCATTGAACTCAATAAATGTTTTCTGACCAATTTATTACACGTTGAAATCGTACGTTGAGTACAGCGGTAAAAGGTATCACTACATCCGTTGACTGCTGGGCGGTACGAAGTTCGTCGGGTCAGCTAGTATAAACAATATATACGTACGCGTGTGTGTTTACATGTACTCGTACAACTCGCTTGACGTACTGGACGAGAGTTTGACGTCGAGAAATACGACTGGACCGAGTATCGTAACCGATTTCGCTTTGCTACGTTTTCAGAGGAAATATTCCGTTATGGAAAAAATCACAAAATGATACGGTTTGCACACATATAAATGTATACATAGGTATCCGTTTAATTTAATTTTTACTTAATTAATAAGAATTGTTTAGATTACTTATTATTATTATTTTTTTTTTTTACTTGACCCCCTCCCCCCCCTGAAATAAAATTCCGGCTACGTCCCAGGTTTTTGGTCTCGTAAGCTTTGTACATTTTCACCGCGCCACAAAACCCCGAAACGAGCAATCGTCGAGTGACCCGGACGTACAGTGGCCTCGTATTCGAACCGATATCGACTCACGATGTGCGTCGAGCCGGATCGTTTCTCGTGGCTCGAACAAAACGTTCAAAAACGTCAAGCTCACGCGCATTCCTATTGTAATTAGCGTAAAAACGTTGACCGAAAACGACCCGAAACGGTATTACGCGATATCACAACTGGTGAAACACGGGTAACGTGCACGCGCGTACGGTATCTTTTATATTAATGATGTGCACACCGCGTATCCCGTCGAGGGACGCGCAGGGACCGAGTGCGAGGATGGTGTTTCCGACCGCTGTTTTAAATATTATAATGGATTCGAAGGGGTGTTCGTCAAGCGTCCGACGCCCGGTGGTTCAACGTTTATTTTGATTTGTATCGTTACGCGCGCGCGCTCTACACAATACATCTCTCGCGCTTCTTGTGACGGACCGTACCGCGATTCCCGTTGCCGTGGTTACCGCTGATCGCAATGCGAATATCGCGGGTAGGAATGAAAAAATACATAAATAAATACAAATTATATGAAAAAAAAAAAAGAAGCATAATGATATTACGCAATCACAATACGGATACACTTCTCTCTCCGTCACGGTGTTTCGCCCGGCAAGCGAACCAAACCTAATCCGACGGACCCGCAGTGGTACGTGGGCGTGCACGTGGTCCGCACTTCGATGTCGCGATCGTTGAATCCCGTCGGCGCAGCGGTTGTACCGTCAATGCGTAAATCGTCCGCGATTACCGCGGGACCCGTCTGTTCATCGGTTGCGCACTGAGAAGATGCGCTTTTCGCGATTTCGAACTCATAATGGTCCTGTTCGCCGCGACAATCGGTACTCTTCGGCCGGCACGCGCGTGTGAACGGCGACGTGTGTACGGAATCCGTCGCTTCGATCACGTCGACTGTTGTCCGCGACGCCGATCGTCGGTCGATAAACGCATTTCCACACCCGCGAATCAACGCGTTCGGAGGATACCGGAACAACGTGTTCGGGGCCTAATACTTCGGTCGGAATTTCTCCCCGTCGTCCCAGTCACGTCGAGACGGGTTATCGTTTGTGTGAGCGAGGTCCCGAACAAATATGCTTGATCGGGATAACGAAGCACCGTTAAAAGATGGACTATATGTATTTTGTATGTATTTATTAAAATAGTGTCAAGTAACGGTTTACAATATATTTAATCAAAAACATATAAACAAATAAATAAAAATAAACAAAATTCTTACCGCGCACTGCGCCACCTGCTGTTGCTGACCTTTAAAAAATCTTACGTGCAATCACCAACGTAAGTACTGGGAATAATGGGTATAGCGAACCAATAACGCGGCAAATACCTACCAATGCAAAATAAAAACGACTACAAAAACCAGTCGCGGTATATATAGGTCAAGCCGGCGCGAATAGGTCAGTGGATGGGGGATTTATCGCGTCTAAAATATTCTATTGTTATAGCGATGACACAGGTACGCAAATAGAATGGTCGAGAACATTCTCTATCATTGCCGAATTGTATCCAACATCGTTAGTTGTTAAAAACACGTGCAGAGCGCATATAACATCCTAGCGATGCCCACACGTTGTTTTCGCTTATCGGCCGTCTGGTGTACGTGATTCTCGTGATGTTTCAATGGCCGACCGATTGTTTCCGGTCCTTCGCGCAACTGGTTTTATGTAATAAACTTCATCGTTATGAAAAAATAAAAAAAATAAAGAAAATCGCATTCGTTTGAATATTTATCTTTCGCCGCGATAAGAGTGTCGAATACGAAGAATTGTCCCGACACAGGTCCATTTATCCGCAAACATGTGCTATATGATGACCATGACGTAATACGTTTGGTGATTACCGCTTTGGCGGTGCGCTTAAAATATTGTATTTCGTATCGATATGTGTAATATGCACTCGGATCGGAATGAAAATTCTGTAAAATTTTTTTTTCGATTTCAACTACAATCACTAAGATGATTTCAGCTAAACGGCAGAAGACTTCAACATTAAAATAATATTTAGAATTCAAGGTCGATTGTGGCTTTGAACTGATGTCACATCTTTCGGAACTGATTTTTCATTACAAACCTGCGTTTTTTTTTTTTTTCTTACAAGAATTTTGACCCAGTACTTTTGTCGTGCGTATATGTTTTACTTGACGATCGATTTTTACTGAAGATTGTACGAGCATAGATTCGTGGTCGTACGAGCTCCCGCTGGTTATTAGACAGGGGAGACCGGGAAAGTTTTTATTTATCTATATTCGCGGAAGTAAGGGTGCGCGCTTTACGAAATAATAATATAATACGCGATAACGAAATGATATTAATAATAATAATAATTATTATTATTATTATATGATGTTACACGCGTGCGGTATGCAGGAACGCGAAATGTCGCATATCATATCGGAAGCGCGAAATCGTTTCGAATCGATCGACGTGAACGCGAGTTCTATAAATACTCTTAAATATTCGGTGCGAACGTATTTACTTGATTCATGCCACGTCTTTGTGGCAATCGAGCAAATAAATAAATAAATAAGACACTCATCTCAGACACCAATCGGAAGTAGAGACGATTAAAGGCTACTACAATCATTTGCAAACCATAGCGTTTATCGAGTCGCGTGTTATCTGTTAACTATCCGATTGTTTTTGATCATTATCGTTCGTCCCCGAGCAGCGTGGGAATCACCCGGATTATGTATGAGTGCAGTTCGGCTGCAATTTACCGCGTTCTCGGCGATCGACTACGAGTGACATCGCGAGTGTCAACGACCAACTTGATGGTGAATTAAATGTGTATACTAGTGAGTAGTGTAGGATCGGTTTACGGAGACCGTTTAGAACGGAAGGCTTATCCGAACGGTATTCGGGAAAATGGACATAATATGTTATGTCTAATCATAAGACTTATGCCGTTTATTTTATGGATCTTGATGGAAATAATCCTACTGAAACGTACGAACTGTTTGCTATCGAGCAGAATTATTATGTTTCATGTTTTTTTTCTAAAAAAACAAAAAAAAACAGTATTTTGTCTATTACTTCTTACATTGTCATGTTTTTATTTAATTATTTTAAAACGGTTTAAAAACAAGTAATTACTTACCAGTGTTTAACAGACAGTATCTTATGAAGCACCAAAGCGCAAAACTTATGCAAACGATTGAATCGGACCCATCACAATACCATTACTCCGTTCAATTGTTCATTCCGATCATCTAAAAATATAAAACACCACGATCTTTTAGTAAGTATTTTCTCGAGAACAATATTTACAGTGTAAGCAATTCTAAATGTTAATCCACAAACAGCCACGAGTATAAAAGTTCGAACGTCAATAACTGTTGGGTATTTGTACAATAACAAATCCCTTTGATTGTCAACAAAATGAATTTAGATTACAGTACATGCAAAAATGATCGTAATTCTTGTAAATAACATGCAAACCAAAACTTAATTTTGTATACATTTATTTGAAAGTACGCCGATACATAGATTCTCTGGATTTAAAGTCCTATGGTTTTATTATTAATCTTATAATGCATAAATAAAATTAAACACGTGTTTTTTTTTTATTTTATTTTAAACGGTCGTTTCCATAATTGTTATGTTCCGTGTTTTTTTTTTTTTTTTTTTGTAAAAAGCAAAAAAATAATATTTTCTTAAAATTATTTATTTGTTTGTTATATTTATTAATTATTTCTTTTTATTTTCTTTTTAAATGTCATGTCTTTATTTAATTGTTTTATACTTGTATGGCGGCGGGTGTGTGTCCGAGATTATGACTATCAATCTCGGACCGCCTGGTTGGCAGAATTTTTATTGGGACACCCGTAGGTTTCTGCCATGTCCCGGAAAGGGGGATGGCAATCTCTGTCCAAAGGCAGTTGTTTCCTCTCCAAGTAGAGAGACTGTCCGTGGCCATGTTTGAAACTAGCGACAGTACGTATCGTAGATCCCTTAGTCCACTCGGCCACTCCGTCCCCCCATTTAATTGTTTTTAACTGTTTTAAACCACTTTTAAACACGTTTTAAACGTGTTTAAAGCTGTTTTGGAAAGGTTTAGGAATAAATAAATTCTCTAACTGTGATTAATACGTACAGCGCACATGCTCACTAGAGATACCTGATAAATTCCATATTAATAATATTGTACAATGAACGATTGCTGATTATTTATATTGTCCAATATTCTATCTGATCTGTGGTAATAACAATTTATCCTAAAGTATAAAACAACGTGATTACACGATCAAAGCTTTCGTCTTCGTCTATCACTTTATCAGTTATTGAGGTTGTTGCATAACTACTAGTCGTTTGCCACATTTTATATATTACAAAAATTACACCCTTTAAAAATGTACGCCCGAACGTATTTCCATATGCCTCCCTCTAGTTCCACCCCTGCTCGTAACTCATAATTATTTTTAAAATAGTTTAATAGTATTTTTTAATATTTTCTACGTCCTATTTCCTAAGTTACTATATGCATAATACATATTCCAATGTTTTAACATTAACTATAAATTATTTAATAATTAGTTTAAAACATTTAAGTAAAAAAAAATATTACCTAACTACAAGTTTTGTAACAGTTTTAAACATTTTGATTAAAACACTTTGTTTCAAACTACTCTGCTATCGTGTCAAACGCGAACGGGTAATAGTTGTGTTTGAAATTGGTTTTTGCTAACCTGATGTTTCGTTATCTCATCGTATTGCTACTGCAATATTTTACGAATTACGTTGTGTATTACCATCACTGCACTACGACTATCTACTACTCACTTGTGTGGTAAACTGTACATAGTACGTTGTGGGTCTCATTCAGCACATTCAGTTGAACATTCTAAGTACCGCCCTTATTACATTGAACAAATAGTTAAGGATATCCCGGGGCGCCAGTAATTTTGTAGTTGTTCCGCGGTACGGTTAGCCGTACCGAAAAATAAAAGCAGTCGTAATTGTTTTTTAAATACTCGGCGTAAACGTAAGCGGCAACGTTATGAAAACAGCGCCGAAACGCGTCGATAACGTTGATTACTATCGAGTTTCACGGTTCTGCTGAAGAAAATAGTGACTTCTTCACTAGAGTTCGCCAACGACCCTTTAACCGGATACCGTGCGTTTTGTAACAATATTCCGTTTCCGGACGCGTTACACCGCTACGGAGTTACCGAATCGTAAACGGACAAAAACCCTGGTGACGGCGAGTGCGCGCGCTGCAAATCATACGATAAGCGACGATCGTTTACTAGGCGACGGGTCGTAATTATAGCGGATAATTTAAATACGTGCGCGTGGGATGCGCGACATCTTTGATTTCTCCGTACCACCCGAGTGTCACATAATATCGCTATTATCGTCGTACTGCCGTTCCCGGTAACGAGGCTTTGACGTGCAATCGTTTTTATATCAATCACGTACGCGGTTCGGGGAGAAGTCGAAAGCCAACTTAACCGCCTTTCTCTGTCTCAAACCCCAACGCTTCGCCCACTGAAAGCATCTAACGCCGGGAATCCGTTGTTTAAAAATCGGCTGCAGATGTGTTTGTTGTGGCACGCGCACGTGCTCGGACGGTACGCCTCGGTACTGTTTACGTACCGTATTCGTGTACGCCATTGGACGCGCGGTTCGTACGGTACTTAACGAACGACGAACCGCGGAGGTCATGACGGTGTTGTCCGTCCGGTATCAACCGTCGGCGCGTAACGGTATCGTAAAACGTATATAAGTCGTAGTCTTGTTGCGCGCATCCGAGTTCGCGAAAAGATCATCGCTTCCGGGACTCGAGCTTTGAACGTGTGCACTGTAGTCGTTTCGGAAAACCAAAAGTCGAAAACGTCTGGTCGAACAAACGCGACCGACGAAAACTTACGTTTGATGGGGTTAAAAAAAATACATAAACAAATGTGTTTGAACTGAATCGTTACCAGACGTTTACAATAAAGTCAACGAAACCGTAGTACGCTGCACTTCGCCACTGCACGTTTGTTATCGCCGGAACGTAAACGGGAGATATTTAACGAGATACGGCTGTGTTCATAAAAAAAAAAAAAACCGTTATTATTGCGGGGTGTTCCGTACAAATGTATACGTCGTGATAGGCCAGGAATGCGCCGTACAATCTTAATTCGCATTATCATCACACGGTTAACCCGTTTCCCTGTACACTATCATATGTTATCGTATATGATATATCATAAAGCGTTACTATTATCTCGATTTATAGGTGATTCGGTCGCGACTCACGGAATAAAAATTAATGGATCTGACAAGTGACCGAATCGCGACTGAATGATGTACTAAAAATATTCGGTAAAATCGATCTTTAGGTCTTTTGACGTTTTCAATATTTGTGACCGATTCAAAATAAAATTGACTCGCCCAAAGATAAGAACAAAATTAGACGTCAGAGCAAAATGATTGAAACGACTGAAATTACTGAAATTACCGAATTTATGGTTGGTCGACGGTCGTTAGATAATACAACCCATGCATATACCATAATAATTATTCAACCCTATCATGAAGTCGAGAGTCCAATCTAGTCTTTAGTCCATTTTCCATTGAATCCATTTTATCTAATAGACAATATTGATTATGATCATTATCGACTTTTTCAGTAAATCGATCTTTAGATCTTTCGATGGTTTTCAATCTTAGTTACTGATTTAAAAGAGAATTGATCCACCCAATGATAAGAACAATATTAGACGCCTGACCGAAAAGACTGAAATGACTAAAATGACCGAATCACTAGACTAATACGATTCAAACGATTTGACCGAAAATTCCCGCCTCTATCTCGATTGTAACAACATAATTGCACGGTATTGTCGTGCGACGAAATAATTATTCCGCGACCAGAGCTGCTCGGAGTGATTCGTTTAACGTGCCATATTCACCGATGAAAACTACATAATAATTGTCTCTCCCATTAAACTAATATAAAGTGATATTCCATCGGTCGTCCGCGTTTCAGTATTAAATTTTATATTAAAAATTCCGACACTATTACATTTTAACATCCATACCAGTCGTTAAATACTTTCATTTAATATTTGTAAAAAGTTACGGTTTGCGAAAAAAAAAAAAAGAAATAAGTACCACTGGGTTCATAAATTGTATTCTTAATCATTGCTACCCGTAACTTTATTATTATTATAATTTTTTTTACAATTCATTATAAATAAATATATATATATTATGAATTTTCTGAATCAATTTACATTTTGTGCACTATGTATGTTATTCGTTCATATTGTTTTATATTAAAAACTAATTTTCGGTTTCATGAAAAATTGAATATCTTTCACTTACGAGATCGTAATTTTATTGAACTCGACATTTATACAATTCTTAATATTGTAAACATTAAAAATGTTGATAATCGTTTTCCCTTCTTCACCATTATTTCTACTATATTTTTTTTCTCCCATAAGTTCACTTTTGCACGGTTTGAAACATGTACGACGAATAAATTACTGTCATCCAAACAATACTTGAAAATACAACAAAAAAAAAACACAGAAGCTGGTATCTTTTTATTTCGTTTTCGACTAAAGCGATTATAAACGCATTTCCTGTATGAATGCGATATTATATTAACTGTCCACTTGCGTATACAATATTCATTATTTGACGGACAGCATGATATTAAAGTGTATGTTCGCAAAAATAAATTCATATAAAAAATTCGTGAACACGAGTATATATCCCAATACGATATGTTGTCCGCAAAATCCTTAATTTTTTTTTCTTTGCATAATTTTATTTATCTTATATTCCGGTGAAAATTAAATTTTAGAAAAGTTATAAATATTATATTATTGTTAGATAATTGTACAACTCGTGTAGAATTCTTATCACTACTTGCACGTATCAATTCGTACATCAACTGGCTGTATAAATAACACTATAACGAATGTTTGCCCGAAGGCAATCTAAAAGCTCTTTTACGTACCCGGAAGCTTAAATTCTACGCACGCAGTAAACTTAACCACATACAACACTATCCGTTGTTTCTCCACGCTGATATATTGGAGATGAGTAGTAGTGTATATTGCTAAAACACTCAACCTAAAGAAGTCGGGACTTCCAGTCAAAGTGAAATATGTTATGTGCAAGTTTAAGTGCGTGCACTTGCGTGATAAATACGACTAAAATAAACAATAAAAATACGAACAATTCGAAACGAAACGGCGGTATTTCACCATAAATAATATTATTACTACGATAAATGAATGGCATTCCAACTGTAAAAGTTAAGAACTGTGGGAGTAAAAAAACAATGATTTACCGCACAAGCAAAAATTAACTATACGTGTAACTCAAGAACGCCAATTGTTTTTTATTTTTTATTTCTTTTGATGTACCTTTATTTATTAAACATTACAGCATGACATATTATTAGGAATTTGGTAGTTAGTAAATAGTTGGCAGGAGGACAACATTACAAACGATTGGTTATTTTAGGAAGCTAGAACTAAACTATTTCGGATCTCCGCATATGTAGTTCGACTAAGGATGGAGGATATGACAGGATGGAATTGGTAAATGAGGAGAAAACTGGTATCGATTGTTTCATAACCGAGGAATCAAATACGAGTGAAAAATAATGCGAGTGGAAAAATGTCAATAATTGTTTTTCAATGAATTAACGAATTTCAGTGTTAAGCATTTAAGAAAACAGTCGTGAAAATATTACGAAAATAAATAAATGCTTAGCGTGGTGTATTATTATATTTGCAAAGTACGATAAGTTTTAAATTACAAACGCATCATCGTCAGGTACATACAAAGTTAGTATATTGCAACCGTAACTACTACTTTAGAGTCGTGTAAAGCATTAATTAATTTATTTATTCATATTTTCAAGTTGTTTGTTTATTTGTATATTAAAAAGGTGTTCTTACGGATAGTAAAATAAAAAATAATTGTTATCGTTTACATTTTACTGGACAATTAGAACATTATTTTATTTTATATTCAAGTATCAATGACCGTTTAATCCCTTAGCTGTCAATACCAAATTCTTCCACTCCTCTCCAGTATACCCATAGTTCACGTCTCCGTGCCAAACTGATCTCGATTTATTCTTAATCTATTGGAAATGGTACATTATACATTTATTTATTATGAAACTTTATTTTCTATAATATCAACAATTTTATTATTATTTATTGTTTTCTCCGAATATATATTGGAATAATAAATCATTGGTTTTAATATTTGGATTTTTTTTTTGTTTCGTTTTACATTTTTAAGCCAAGTAAAATACTATAACCGAAACACTAGTTTTTAATTTCATTTTAATACGTCGAATAGTTATGTCATAATTTGCATCACAGATAACATAGGACAAAAGTTCATAGGGGCGATTGAAATAACATTGAGCGATAAGTTAACAACTGTATAACAATGAAAAACCGTCGTGGCCATAGAGTAATAAGATATTCTTATTACTCTTTGGTCGTGGCTACTCCGGATAAAGGTAATTCTTTTCATAGTTCGTTATCAGTGAGGGGGATGGTAAACTCCTAAAAATGTAGTGTAAACTTCTACATAAGATAGTGTTAACTCCTACAAAAGATAGTGTTAACTCCTATAAAAGATAACACTATCTTTTGTAGGAGTTAACACTATCTTTTGTTAATGTTTTATTAACATTTTTATTATATTTTTCAAACAATTTTTATTTTATGTACTAATATATTGCAAGACTGATATTTTTTACAGCAATACGAGCAATACAGCAACACAGCAATATTTTTTGTAGGAGTTAACACTAACTCCTATAAAATATAGTGTTAACTCCTACAAAAAATATTGCTGTATTGCTCGTATTGCTGTAAAAAATATCAGTCTTGCAATATATAAGTACATAAAATAAAAATTGTTTGAAAAATATAATAAAAATGTTAATAAAACAATAATCAAAATTACATACGTTTAAAACAAAATTTTTTGATATTCGATACCATATCGCTGATCTATTTAAAGCTGTTTTGTACTGCAAGTGCCGATATGAACGTATAGTATAGTATATAATAAAGATATACCTTACCTTCGAGAATCATCATTTAGCGTATAAACACGCTCTATTCAAGCGTTTGTTTGTTAAATATTTTATGTGGTATATTTATTATTTTCAAGCTATGATAAATTTGAACTTTTCAACTTCAAAATAGAAAATTTAAGTACCCAATTGTGTAAAGATAAAAATTCTATGTAAGAGATTACAGTATATTTGATTTTCAGGTAAAAATGTTAACACGTTATTAGTGTAGGAATTTACATTTAATGATGATTCAGGTAAAAAGGTTATTCGTGTAGGAGTTAACATTTGGCCATTAGTAGATCGATAATGATTGCGTGGCGTACAATGAATTCGATCCAACAGGGATTGATTACAAATAAATCAGAGGCGGAACTGCATATGATTGAAGGAGGGATTTTCAAATGGCCTCATCGTTAAAAGGGTCTTGCAGTAAAATTCTTAAAAAAAAATGTTTAAAAAAATGTCAGTACAAAATTATAATTATCACGGATCGTTGAAATAATACTATGTATACTGAATAGTGATTAGTAAACGTGTACACCAATTATTCGATTTATTTCGTACGGCTTAGATAAATATTACATTCAATTCACAGTTTAACATAGTATAAAATAGGTATAAATATAGAATAAAGAAAGATAAAAGTATCAATAAATATATAAAAGTTGACTAAATGATAACAAATTAATGATATCGTCGAAGAGCTATACATATATAAAGACGGGAGAGATAAGTTTTGAACTTTGAACGATTTTTAATGAGAACTCTGACGGGTTATCTGCGTCGAATACACTATAATATAATAATACTTATTTACAAGTGTGGTCGGACCGAATTGTTTTTAACTAAAATCTTTCAATTAAATGCATTTACGTCCGATATTGCGCACCTTGGGTAGTGTTCGTCGTCCACATTTCAAAAACAAGTTTGCAAATATGTCTACCAATATAAAAGTGGAGCAAAATGGAGTGGATGCAAAAGTATCTGATCCAAATTTAAATCTTCCTCTCGAAGCAGCTGATCCTGAATTGTATGCCTTAGTCAATCAAGAGTCAAATCGTCAAAAAAAAAGGATTTGAATTAATTGCATCAGATAATTTCACTTCAGTATCTGTTTTGCAATGTCTTGGATCATGTTTAACTCATAAATATTCAGAAGGCCTTCCTGGTGCAAGATACTATGGTGGTAATTATTCGCTGTCAATACGGTAGCATTCAAACTAATATTAATAAACGTGAAAAGTAAACTATACGGTTTAAATGTTATATCCCGGACTTGCTAACGGTATTTTGTTTGTTTCTCACGCGACCGGTTATTGTGGCAAACGCCAAAAGGACATTCTCGAAACAAAAATAAATGAAAATTGTTCTAGGAGCATCATATCCCAAACGCGGCTTAGTAGTCTTGCGATGATTTCGATAGAAAATGAACACACTAAGAAATTTGATTTATCGTTGTCGATGAGAAATCCTTGATCGAGATCATAATGGGAAAAATTAATTTTCATCGTTAACACAAAATCTTTTCCTATTATTGTTATTTTAATAATAATTCAATAAACTATTAATTTACTATGGATATTTGTTTATTTTTAAATTGTATGCATATGATAATAATGATGCAGATTGCATATATAATAAGGCCGCCAAAGAAATTGTATAAACGGATCTCAATGATCGCAGTTCAGCTACTGAAATAAACATTGTTCATACAGCTCTTGAATGTATGAAAAATCATCACGCGATTCATCAATGTAAGATATGATCCAAATAATTTTTCCATAATTGTTCCGACCAACCACGAATAGCTTATCCGCTCCAAGCGTGTAAAATAAATAGTATTTAGAAGAGTGGAAATAATTAATTATATACGATATCGTAAACAAATACTATTGACTGCAATCAATAAATGGTCTTTAAATATTTTTCATGAATTCGTTTTGAGCTATACAGTCTCGACAAATGATGAGTAAACAATCTCTCGATAGTACTCTATCAAATCTATTCAAAAGTTGATATGTTGAATTCGCGCTCGTCCCGAGGTAAACACTCTTCACTACACATCGAACGAAATACATACGATTATTTACTTAATCTATTTGGTTTCGTTAATATCGTCATGAAAACAAAAGCACACATTCGCAACAAATGCGACGAAATAAATCATAATATGTAAGTACCTAGAACACTTGGAGAAATTTGAAAATATGTTATTTTTCGATCCAAACAGGAACAGGTTTGTTTATTTATCTTTCATTTGTTATGTATTGTAGCCTATGAATTTATTCATGGGTTAAGGATTTAATCAAACAAAGTTCGTTTGGAAAATGACGATTTCAATATTATTGCGTTCGTGAAATCATTTGAATACCGATATTTTATTTTCCTCGAAATAATATTTATGTCAAACGAAAGCCGTCAGAACTAAAATGAACTGAGAATATTGACAGATTGCAGCCTAAGTGAAAATGAAAACACATTTAAAATCGTTCTAGGAAGAACCGTCGGATTTTGGATGTGACAGATTGGAGTGGAGGGAGGGAAGGTTTAAACGAATATATTAGTCACTCGGTCCGACGGTGAGACGACATAGGTACTAACCGAAGACGGTAAACTGTATTTTCTGCGGTCCGATCGGTTGAACGAAGTCTTCCAGCGGAATAGTGGTGTACTTGTTTGCCAAGCCGGATCCGTGAAATCCCTGGGCGTGATTCGACTTTCGTCCTTAACGCCACGAAACCGTTTCTCGTGCTCTTCCCCAGCGGGGTAAAACGATATTATCGCCCGACCGGTCTCTTCTGATGCCGTTCACGACATTATCTATGTGCATAAAACAAACAAGAAATTACAGCAATTGGACGAATATCCAACATCAAATATCCAATTGGTCGAAAATACGAGCTTATGACACGACGCTGCTTAGGTCGCATATTTTTGCAGGAGCGAATGCCGAAAATTTAACGATTCGCAGTTCCTATTTCAAATAACAATTTGCCACCCAATTCTAAAAAAATAATTTCCGTACGTCGAAATGTTTTTACACGATAATATTTACTCAATATTATACAGTTATTTACTCATTTAGGTGTTGAGTTTTATAAAAAAAATGTCGATTCGAATGCAATATTTTTTCTTTATTTAATACAAGAAACATGTAGTAACACTATTTATAATTTATTAAATCATATAAGCGATTTCAATGGAAATCATTCATAGAAACGGAATCTTACGATAGCTCATTTTTTCTTTTTTTTTTTTCTTTAAAAAAACCAATCTAATTTTTGGGTCCGATTAAGATCACTGTTTAACTTTTCAGCCCTTTCGTTTACTTTTTTTCCGTACTGACAACCCACTAAACTTTTTCCTGGTCACATTGATTGTATAGTAAAGCAGTGTAAAAAAAAGCATTACAAAGGGAGTTTTTTTTTATTAAATACGCGTGTAGTGAACGTTAGTTCAGTTATGTCCAAAAAAACGGCAAAAATAACAAAAATAACTATTTTTATGCATCTACACGTGAACGTCCATAGCGAAGAGCCGTCTTCTAAGTTCTTACTCCTTTTCCGAACGAGTGCACTTCGACCGTTACCTTTTTTCAACCCGAGAGCAATTCGGCCACCCCGGGTCATGCGTTGACCCGTTTCGATTTGTGAACGTTGTCCAAGGGCCGAAAAAAGGTCGCCGACCACTTGTTTAGACGATTGATCCGACACGGTTGTCGGGCGAAGTTCGCTTTGATGCGCGCGTGAAATCGCGTCGCCGTTGGCGCTAACGATGTTGTAACAAACACAACAACAACAATTGTTAACGGTAGTTAAACGATGCAATTTTTCTGTGTTCCAGGGGCGGACAAAATGAACTTTTCGCTGGCCGACAACGACACGAACAATCTCGTCGGGAACGCGACCGACGGCGACGGTCGTAACGGCGAACTGTTCAAAAACGTACATCTCACCGACTACCTGTTGATCGTGTTGTTCTGCCTGGTCATACTGACGACAGTGGTAAGTGCGCGCGCGAGTCCCGCGACTCGTTACGCGCATTTCTTACACGGCCCGTGCGCCTTTCGCCCGCCTCGTTCCCGGACGCGTTTCCCGTGGCCAAGGCGCACTCGAGGGCCGAGATCTTCGGAACGGTCACTCGTTTTTTTTTTTAACGAGAGAAAAATATGAACGCGGGGTTGTGATGCGCTCGGAAGCAGCGTACCGCAAACGCAACGTTTGAACTGTTTTTTAAACGATGATCAATATCCAATACAAAGTGTGATCGACATTTACGGTCGATGCGTTTCGGTTAAACCACTGTTTCCCAACCTTTTTTTTTTGCTCAACGCCCCTTTTAGGTTTTAATCATGTCATAACGCCCCCCTTCCAATCGATTTTTTCAAAAGATTAACGTTTCGTTTTTTAATAAGCTATTTAATTAAAGAAACAATATAATTTAATATTATAATGCTAAATTTTAGTTGATTTTATGTACCTACTAATAATACGAATCGTATAATTTGATTTCGAAATTTCTAAAATAAAATAACAACACAAAATTTACTTATGTGATTAATACCCTCATGGTTGATGGTTGCCCGCTAACGAAATTATATCTATAAATCTGTAATCCGATAAGATAATTATTTAGATGTTATTTTATTTTCTTTAAATATTATACCTATATAATTCTGTGTATTACATTTGGTGTTTTAAATTAGTTGTTATTCTATGCAGCTATACATTTCATTGCAATCAGTTATAACCAATAAAAACGTACATGAAGAATGAGCGTCCCTCTTAGCGTCCCCTCAGAAAAATGCCTTCTTCAAAATAAAAAATGCCCACAAGAGGGCGGTAGCGCACACGTTGGAAATGATTGGGTTAAACCGTCGACTAGAAACGTTTATAAACGAAAAGATTCACAACAAACCAGTGATTTGCCCGAAACTCAAGTGTTCATTTAACTGCTGTCGATTGAAAGGATCACGGCACAGAGCTTATGCCCTTACCCCAGGTTTTCGATGCTTATCGGATTAACGTGTCAGAATAGGTTATAATACCTAGTCAAAATGTTATACAATAGGCTTTCGTTTACGGTATAAAAACTTTGGAAACGTGAGCACAGCTCCCAGTGTTATTATACTGTTTTAGCCAAGATAAGATTTTAAACTTTAAAGACTTAACTCCGATCAAGAATGGCTAACTCTTAATAAATTTATGATTATACTTTTTCTTCGAGAAGGAAACTTTCTATGGGTTCGTGTAATTTATTGATGGCGTGCTCAACAGTTTCTCAAATAAGAACTTCTATGTTAAAACGAATCTCTTATGCATTTTGTGAAGTGCATTGGTAAAAGAGACGGTTCCTGCGTGAGAAAACAAAAATTGTTAATCATAAAATTACACGTTGCATGCGTGCCGATGCGATTTATCGTCAGACACTCGAAAAAACGCCTTCTGTTCGGCCGAAAGACGATCAAAAATGATATATGCAAAAAGTTATTTTATTTTAAACTTGACTACGTACTAGTATAGCTTCAGCACCTTGTAATGCACCCTTTTTTTTTTTATCAGTTTTATTCCAATGGAAGATATTTACTGACAACGTAAAAAAAAAAAAAAAATGATGTAAACGCCTGAAACAAAAAAAAAAAAAACATGTATAATAAAATAAAAGTTGTAAGTTAATTTTTACACCTCGAAATTCTCGCATAATATTAAATGGTTCATTTTTATTATCATAAAAATAAATAAGTAAATAAAAATCAGTACGTACGTCCGAATTTACAATCGGAAAATTAACACTAGTTTTTCGCGGGATTTATTTTATGTTGTGTACGGAAAAAAAAAAAAAAATTAACTTTACAGAACATCAACGGTTTTGGGCGACACAGTAAATTATTGTTAAATATTTACGCTGCTCGGATTGTTTCTTATTCGCGTACGTTCACAGCGCTCAAAACGATCCGTAGTCGGAAAACGTTCATCGTCGCGTACGTGGCCTTACAACAATACGATGAGTTAAATAAATTAAACCGTTCGTTATCGTTACAGCGGCCACTTACGCATTACACCACTGGTAAATCAGATTAGGGAACTCGTCGGTAATTCGATTGTACGTGCGCGTTGGTTAGTTGATTATGACGTTAACGACGAGCGACGTGCACAAGCGATCAAAATAGTGATCGACCGGATTTACGTTAACCGGATTTACGCGGTAATTGCCACACATACTGCCGAGCGTTGTGCATAGCAGTAAATAATAAGATTTCTGATCAATAATGAAAAATATGCGTTTCCTTCTCTCGGCACCTGGGACTTCGAAACGTCGAACTCAATATTGTTTTCACGGAAACCGCAGGTCACACCGGATCGTATTATTATCACTTGCCGAACGCGCCTTCGGCAACCGTCGTCTCGTTGTGCACGATAACGTGTGTTGCGTACGAGTTTTAGTGTTTTCTGCGGTACAGTTATTCTCTCTCTCTCTCTCTCTCTCTCTCTCTCTCCGTCGGTCGGCTGTCTAATAAAAATGCATTTTATCGCATATCAGTTTTCGATCAGAGGACGTGGGCGCCGCAAGGTGTGCACCGAAGGAGAATAAAAGTTTTCGATATAAGCGCGGAATATCTTACGCGTCTGCTTTGAATCTCAAAGTTTTGATTTCTGTTCACTCGAGTGATGACCCACAATGCCATGATGTCGAGGGACGTCAGAAAAACGCACGAGTAAAATGTCTTTTCCCCGAGATATTCCATCGTTCCGACAGCCAACCGCTGGTACGCAACGCTCGTATTATTAAATCGCTTTGCGGAAACACGCGTGTCAGCCGATAAATCACGAAAAAAGCCTATAGCGATTTTTCTGCATCGCATTTAATGATACCGCCGACGGTTTAATTAAGTTACTCGATTCGACATGTGCCACCGCACACTGAAAGCTTAGAAGTGGGCGATAATTTATTTTAATTTTTTTTTTTTGGAAAATAAAACCGTCCACGGGTAGTTTACACATCAATATTGCGAACGCACGCTCGTCGTGTAAACCGAACACTGTACACGAATCGCATGCCAACACGGGTTTGATTTACTTCATTACACTTTCTCTCTCTCTCTCTCTGTCTATAATGTACTGTAGAGAATTCTGTACGTTGTTCTGCGTGTTCGCCGTTAAATGTCTGCGACAATTAATGTCTATTTAAATCAGTTGAATAAAAATATATTCATTAGATCTCGTAGGCGATCGACCGAATCGAAGCAGTTTATTTTCACAAATTGTTCGGAAATAATAATAACAATAATAATAATAATATAAAACCTCGGTTAAAACTTAAACTCAAAGCGTTTCTCTAAATTAAAATGCTAGCGCATAGTCTACGAACTGTATTTGATTTTAGAACCGTGAGAGTTTGAAGCGTATTCGAATGGTCGCAAGTAAACTTTTATTCCTACGAATAATCTTTTGTGATACAAAAAATGGCATTGAAATCTAGTTTGATTTGGAAAATTTCCATCGAATTAAGGTTTTCAGTAACATTAAACCATCGTTTTTTAATTTATTAAAAAAAAAAAAAAATGGACCGATTTAATTCGATCGATTTACACCCGGCTGGACGTTTCTTTCATTTAAAACGAATTATGGAAACCAGGTCAACGACAAAATGGATATTATTATAATGCTAAAATAAAAATAAATATTTTTTTTTTTTCACATGAATGCGATTCGGCAGAGAATCGTATCTATCGACGAATAGGAAATCTCGCAATAAATATTATTCCTGTCAAAATAATAGCATTTATTTATTTCCCGTAAAAATGGAAAGGACGATATGGAACTTATATGGAACACGTTACATGCACACAATGCATGTACAATGTGTATTATACATACATCATAACAATAATATGTAAAGTTATAGCGTATACATTTTACGTAAAAATATTCGAAAGTCGGCACAATGGAAGTTTATCCAACTGATCGTGGACAATGCTCGGGATTTGAACATTAACTGATCGACATCGGTGAATCGTACAGTATAATATGATATATACGCCCGACGAATTCGGTTATTACACTTTGGGATTTTATTCGAGTGAGACGAGTAAATCTTGGGACCTTCATAATTTCTGATGTTATAAATAAGTAAAATATACATATATCTAAAATTATTTAAAATGAAAACGGAACATTTTGCTTTTTTTAGTTTTGCGCTATCTATGATAAAATACCATTTTAAAAGTTGATTTATTTATTTTTCCATTTTTTTTTTTTTTTTTTTTTTTTTATATAATTATAGTTAAATATAAAATCGTAAAGTTATTAAAATGTGTTACGTTTTTATATACCTGCAGAAAAACACTTAAAAATAATAAGAATAGCCTGTTTTGTTCAAAACTGTATTGGAGTGAGAGAAAAAAAAACAGGAAGTTACATACAATGTTGAGAACAACAGTCAGCTTTTTTATAAAATAGGACATTGCGCTCAGATTGCCCATGACAGACCAACGATGAAGGCTGAAAGATATGCACGCAGAAGTGATGAGACGTGGAACAGAAGTTTCACTACGAAGTTGTACGTTGACGGCGGTGGTGGTATAGTATAATCCTATGCAGTTAATCGAATATTAAAGTTTGGCCGAAGTTTAAATTAAACCGAATTACACCGTCAATAATTATTATTTTGTGATGATTTGAATAATAGTTTAAATAATCATTGCCTTTACTTTGCTTTTTTCAACAAAGTTCAAATTAAATAATTTTGTGATACACGATTAGAACTGCAGAGGTTTAACTTATCGTTCGGTGATTGGTATACATGGCGCAAGGGGTCGTTCATAGGGAAAATCGTTGAGTCTTAAGAATAACTATAATTACACTTGTATAAATAATCACATTTATATATTTTATCTTATCCCTTTCTTAGTAAATGTACAACATTTAATTGTTTCGTCCGAATTCCTCTAGTGTATGTTTCATTTACGCGTATAACATCACGTTCTTTTCTCTGGACATATCCCGATCCTCGCACGATTTAAGCACGGCTCTAAATGCACTAAAAGAAAACAGATTAAAACGAATCGATTAGTTTACAATTGTAATTTATTGATGGACGAACTTGCCACGCTCACAAAAGTTAATCGACGACAAAGATAACCGTAGGCAGATATTGGGGGAGGGGTCTTTGGGAACTTGACCCCTCACCAAAAGGTTCGATTCCCTTCAAAATACGCGTTTATTTTTTATTAATTTTTCAATATTGCCAAACTTTAATTTATTCGTATGAACCATTTTATTACAAATTTATATTTTTTTTTCTTTCAATTATCAACAGTATTAAATTACATATAACTAATTTAAACACAAAATGGACCATAAAATAATTAATATATAAATAAATAAACAAACAAATAGTTTATACATATAAATAAATAGGCAAATAAATCAATGCATAGTCTGTAGTATTATTATAGTTATAGAACACGACCGGTTTCGAATTCAAATTTATCGTCAGATGTACACAAAGTCCATAAAATCCCGACTTTTTATGAAACGCGACGAATCAAAACAAGACTTCAAAGTGATTCAGGATAAATTCACAGATACCTCTATTTTATGTAGAGAATAAATATTTCAAAGCTTATCGCTATACACAAAATGATAGATTTATTTGCTGAATAAAATAGATTTATAACAATAAAATAAAATATACAGTAGATAACAACTATCTATCTATTTGTATATATTACACGGTTCCTATGCATATTTGGCGCTTGACGTAGTTAAGAAAGAGGCAAGTAGTTATTAGATGTGTAAAAATTGAATATTGAGTGACTAAGGTTATGGTAAAAATGATAATCCCACTCAGGTCCGTAGCCAGGCCAAATCTTCGGGTGGGACAAACAAATTTGTAGGGAGGCATTAGAAAAAAATCAATATTAACATAATTCAAATTTAAATTTTTTTATTATATATTATATATTATTTTTGAATTTACCAGTTTTTTTTTTTTTTTTATCAAACTGCTGTAATTTTCTTGTTGCTTGTTGAATTTCATTAATAATACATTCAAATTAAAATTTTCAGTCCTTTTGGACTCAAACGCCAATAAAGCTGAATTGGTTGTGTTTCATCGATTGCCTTTGAGGATTTTTGAGTCAGGTTAAATAGGAAGATGTTGATTCACAAACTGCTGACCTAGTTACATCCAAATACTTCAACTGCTGTTATCATTTTATAAGTAGCTTTAAATGCTTTACGTTGTAGATAAATCTCTAAGAAAATATCCTTGTTAGATGTATTATCTATGTAATATTACATAACATTTCCCCGGATAGTTTTAAGAGTATCGCGCAAATTACAAAGTTATAGTTTTGATTGTACCAATTATTTCGAAATACTTTTACGAAAATCATACATACGATTCCTCAATGATTTTATATCGTCATGAACGATGTGCAAATCATTTCCGTTGTTACAGATTTCCCGTCGAATTACTATAGTCTACCGATACAAACACATTTATTTTTCTCGCATTTCCTTTCGATTCGAGAATTTCGTTCCGTCCGCCGTACGTGTTACGTTAAACACCCGGATTTCGTATAGCTTTTTCGCTGCTCTCGGAACGTGGTGGGTTTTGGTATACACATGTATTGGACCTAGTACGTAGCGGTTTTCCGATAAACTTTGAAACAATTAAATCTCAACCGTTGTCACGCGATACACGTCGCGTATTTTACGGTTCCGGATCTGTAAACTGAATAGAATAATATTAGAAATATTTTTCGATGAAAGAAAAAAAAAAAGAAAAAGAAAAAAAAGCGCGTTAAGTTATTCAACGGAAAAATGGGTTGAAAAACAGGTGAACAGTGCAGGGAAGAAGCCCTGTACCGACATCAGTGACAAAAAAATCGATGATAACCCCTCGTCGGTTTTTGCGGTCGGTCCGAAGCCCCGTCGACCGGTTACGCCTCGCTGACGCACCCCGCTGGCCCGACACCGAATTCGTCGAGAAAGTGTCGCAGACGTTCGCCGTCGCCGTACCGCCGAAACGCGGACCGCGGGAACCGTTTGCAACCCGGTATGACCGTGCGACGAGGGATCACTGCGATCGGTGTACGTTTCCCGGTCCGGCGAGAACCCTAGGCTTCGCATTGTCGTAGACCGTCTTCTTCGAGCACAATGGTGAAAGCGAACAATAGTGTTGTGCGAACGTATTCATCCGACAGTCCGAGGAGTTTTTTTTTTTTTTTCTAAATTTTTTTTTTTCCCCTCCGGAGATGAAAACGAAATATACTTACGCGAACGTTTCGGCGTGTTTAGGACACCGTCGGTTGCTGCTGTACACCTATTTGTTCGGTAAAATCGACAATACAACGGCCGAAAGGACCCCGAGCGAATCGGTTCCGAAACCGCGTTCTTCCACGGGCCATTAAATGTTATCGAAACGAGTGCAAAGTTAAACGTGCACGAAACTGACAAGACTGCGGTAAACGGAAGAATAAGCACGTTCAGAGATCACAAAACCGTTGACGCGATTCGGGGGGCTTGGCGCCACCGATTTCGAGGTTATATCCTCTCGATTGTTTCGTATTAATTTACATTTGAACGGTCGTAACTCGTCGTGTGCAGACGAACCCGAGTTTTCGTTGTACTATTTGTAGATTTATAATTGGATGTTATGATAAGTGGATGTTCGTCCTTCGCTCCTCGCACTGGATAATGGTAATGGGTGCATTGCGTTTTTTATTCAAATGATAACTCATTCATTTATTGTAACGGTTTTGAGCGAAATTTCAGTATAAAAGTATACCGTTTGTAAGTCGTTCCATTTTTAGTACGAGTATCGGTAGGATCGTATTTTTTTAATCAATTAACAATTAGAGTTGAAAATGAATGGACATTTCGTACAAATCGTATAATAATTTACTAAAACGCCCATAAAATATAAAATAAAATCTTGACAAACAATTTTTAAAATTATTTTAGTACCGCTCTGTAGGTATACGAATAAGATGATATTAAATTTGCATTCTTAATAAGTGACGTGGTGTGAGAAACCAACCCTCATGGTGAAAAACAAGTTTTCGAGAAAACCGTAAGTTTAAGTGAAAAAATGAATTTTTAACGAAAATGACTTTTTGCTGGAAATGTGTTCTATGATGCCAAAAGAACATTTTGAGTAGTCTTACGTGTTTATTTCATTGATATATGGCTAAGTACGAGCGTTGTGTTTGAGGTAGCAGAAGAATAATCGAGTTGTACATATGATCATTTTTCGTAGACGAACAACGAAACTGGATGCCGAGATATGGACCTAAAACCCACGCAATTTAATTCCTTGTAGAATTTTACTCGTAATAGCATTGATTTTTCATCTACCATCAAAAAATCTTAAAAATAGAAGACAAATTTTAAAACATTCATAGTTTTTTGCGTTTTTCTCAGAAAATTGTTTTTGTTATTCCTCAACTTTTAAGTATCATAACTCTATGAGTTATACTCGCTTAATTTTTTGAATATTGTATCAAATTTGAATAAAATTTCGTTGATATAGAGTAAGAGTTTCAAATTTCTAGCATTTTTGGAGTTATGACTAAATAATTAAAACTTGAAAAGTGAAAGTTTTTGAAGCGCATTTTAAACCGTTTTTACTTAGTTTTTCGGTAGTTATTTCTCACGTCTCGAAAAATGATTGAGATTTTGGAAAAATCACCTCTTTAATGTACTGCTGTGTTCCAACATTAAATTCAAAAAGTTACTAAATAATATTTTTTAATTATTATTTCTATCCGAGAAAAGTGTTTATAGAAAATAAATAAATAAAATAAACATCATTGTAAAGCCAAAATATTATTTGCTTCACTCAGGACGTAAAACTGATCAAGTAATAAAATATTTATGTATACAAACGGGTTATAAGTTATATGTGAAATATTAATATAAAATTAAAGTAAAAAATTTAAATTTATAAATAGTTGAATTGCACGGGTGTCTATAATCATTAAGGAACATGAAAATTGTAGAGGTACTCAGCACTTTCGGTTTGTTTTTCAAATCACGGCCTCAATCATAACGTAAAATATATAATCGTCCGAAATATCTACTAAATTATTTTGAAATTTCGCTATAGTTGATACGAGTACATAGTATGTAATACAGACTTCTTAGTTTATCCATTAAAATTAAATCGTATTGGTTTTTATATTTCTTTATTTTTATACACATTTCAACGTTAACATAAACCTGTATTCTTGTATACTTATAAAATACGAAAAACTAATATGAAAATATGTAATATAATTATTATATTTATAATTAATCTGCACTAATGTTAAATAGTTTCCGGTTAAGTTAAATAAGTTCTCATGGGCCTAAAAATTTTTGAACCATAAAACAAAATCAAATTTATCAAATTAAATACTAATGAAACCTTATCCTTTCGATGGAAAATCAACAGCCCCACCCCTCCAATTGGAATTATGAATTTAAAACTGGTAACTCTGGCAATGTTTTATTCTTAATATTATTAAAAACAAATCTCGAGTGGTTCATTTTGATGAAAAATGACCGAGGGTTCAGGAGTATAATGAAAAAACGAAAATCCACCGAGAATCATTTTTCGCAGACCATGTCCGTTCTCATCATTTTCGAAGTACACCGGAGTTCCGGTGTCGGGCAATCCGCAATAATACGTTAGCGCATAGCCTTTGTCGCCGTATCCATAAAATGACATCTCACGACCAGTTTATAGTACGGTTTTTGCACTCCTGAATGGTTTGTACCGAATATTATTATTATTATTTTTTTTTATTTCATTACTATCACTCGCGTGCGGTTTCGTGTTCCCTCGCCTACCTCCCCTCAACCGTTTACTCATCATTGCCCTCCGGAGCACATGACTCTATGATATATATATTTATGACGTAGCACATTGTACGTTTTTATTTCTTTTTCTCTTCCCCTGTACACTTTTATCAACATCCACATCACTCAACTAAGTGATCTCGCGGGCTTACGTTTTCGTATTCGGTTTCGAACAATACTCTTGGAGATCGGCACGTCCGTTTCCCTACCCTATGTAAACACACATACATTCACATATCGACGTTGCTTGCCTCCGGATAACTGTACACCATAACACGCACTGCTTGACAGGTCAGCTATGCTTCGCTTATTCCGTCTATTTCAATACGTGTTTCAATAAAATCTTTATTATTCGTAAGTCCAGCGTACGAATGCGAGATACTTGCAGGAAAACGTTGAGTCTAAGAACGATTCTAGTCTTCCAGTATTCTAAAAGCTAGACATTTCTCGCGGATTCTTGATTCGTCGCAGTTGTGACCGCGTTGAAAAAAAAAAATAAAGAAAGAAAACAATACCAATATGAACACGAGTAACGAAATTACACTACATCACCTTTATAACCGCTTTTTTCAATAAATTAAACACGCTTGTACGTTGTGTTTATCTCTGCGCAAACCTCTGTGAACTCGTTCGAATTTTAAATTTTCAGCAATAGATTACAAAGTGATATAACATTACCCCGGGTATTTCTATGAAACAGGAGTTTTTTTTCTCATGTTATTACTCTCATTGTCGTACTCGGACTTGGATTATGCGATTTTAAATATCTGAAATCGTTTCAATAATCGTATTTACGTATTACGATAGAAAATGTGAAACCGGTATTTAATATTGCTCTTGTTTTCAAACATCGTCAAAATAATTTATTTATCGGCAATGAATAGAATATCTAAACATGTGTACGAAATAATACGCGCTAAAAATAAACTCTAAAAACGTACTAATCGTTATCAAAACCAAATACAGTCTTACAAAACGTTTTTAATATTTTGACAATATTCGAAAATATTTTTAACATTTTGTAACAATATCTTCATTTTTATCGAAACATTTTTAAAATATAATTTTCCCGTGCGAAACTACTATGAAATACATTGTTTTGGCGGACCCGACCGTCAACTTATAGAGATTTAGCCAGAAAGTACGATCCATGCTCGTCCCGTTCAAAATGAAGATCGTATTTAAATCTGGTAAAACGAACGTTTACTCTCCTCCTCACGAGCACCGTTGGATGTAAGTGTTTCTACAGGTATATTTGAAATCCTAAATAACGAATGGTGGGAGGGGAAACATTCGACGACGGTTTTTTCACTGTCTTATGAAAGTATATTAAATATATTACGCACGACGTAGTGTTTGTTCATCGTTAAATGGTAATCTGCAGCATGATGAGAGATATTTCGCGGCGACGGCAGATTAAAAATAAGGTATGTAGCTGCGGCTAAAACTTCATACACGTTCGACAGCTAACTTGCCCGAAATATAGTTTTTGTTCAAAAATCATGCAGTCGCAAACGATAATGCAATCCGTTTGTTACAAATTGTTTTACCGATCGCAGAGTCGGTCAAGAAGCTTAAAACGTGTGAACGTTATGAAAACGTATAACGCTGTGCAAAATGACCAATCGGACGTACAACTATTTATATTCGGCAACCTGAAAAGGAAATTATGAAAATATGAGTGTAAAAATAAAATACGATTCGTTCAATGAGATAAACAAAAATATTTAAGAGTTTTGTGTGTCATAAATCATTATGTGTGATTTAAACAGGATTTCGTATTTTACATCAATCTCGCACTACTATAAGTGTTATTGTTTTCTAATTAAACTATAGTTTACATCTTTCATGTTTAAATACATATTTAAATCATAACATTTTAAATATTGCAACTCATTTGCTAAGACAATCGGGAATTTAAATCAAAGTTAATTATTTACTTAATACCCAATTAAAAACGTAACAAAATCGTTGTCTTACAAATTATATAATTTATTTTTACTATGTTGAACTGAGTACATTTTATTAGTTTGAATTACTTTAATCTTACTCAAAGAGTTCGCATTTTACTGAAATCTATTTGAATATATTTTTTGAGTAACAATTAAAAATATTATACAATCTATTTTAATACATTTTTTGGAATAAAAACAAAAATGAATTTAGAATCACAAATGGAAATTAACAGCATTAACTGTTGAATATTTCATTAATTTTTTTTTATTAAGAATAACTTATTGTAATTATTTTTTAAGAAAACAAATTTTATTTTCCGATTAATTATTTCTATAATATTTTTTCGGTTATTTCTTAAAATACTATGAGTTTTTTATAAATATATAAATATTTATAAGCCGCAGTATAAATGTATATCTATACTATTTTGTAGCTTTTACTTATTTACAAACTATTATTATTATTAACAAAAAAGAAAAAATAACAAAACAAGTTATTTATAAACTTTTGTATTTTATTGATTTTAAAAAATAAGTCAGCTTAATATAAAATGTAAGAATTCTAAAGAAGTTTTCGGTGTTATAAATATTTTTTGTAACAGGCGTAATGGTTATTGTTTGATAGTTAATTAATCATAAATTAAAAATCAATTATGATCATAGAAAAAGATACAATTAAATATAGATGTTGGAATAAATTTGTCTAAAAATAAGACTGATATAGATTAATTTACTAAACATCGTACACATAATACTAACAGAAACCCAATAAAAATGTTTATAACATTATTACCTCGTAGTTGGAAATTTTATCTTTTCATGCACGAAAACATACGTGTACACCAACACAAATTTGCATTTTTGTCAAATAAACTTTTTTTTTAAAAAAGTGAGGTAGAAAAATGCATAACATGAATCGACAGTGTGTCATTAATAAGACACAACGTTCGTATAACAATTACAGCAAGTCCAACTCGACCAAAACATTTGATTTGCCTTTTCCGTTTCCGCTTGGTCAGATTTCACATCGATATAAAAATATAAACGCTCATTACCCATATGTTGATGTTTAGATCGGTTCGAATACCTAGTATTACGATGGGAAACGATCAATTGATCTACCGGACAGATCAATGATGGAAGATGAACTTCGTTTTAATACACCCTGCACGGTTTCAGTGTCTAGTACGGTTGGACAAATAATTTACATAAATGATTGGTCATGGGTCGGTTAAAAGATACGTGTTGACAAAGCCCCTGCACTAGACTTCAATAACGTTTTGTCGGAGACCATGTGATAAATGCACGTCCGAAAAACGGTCGAGGCTCGATGCTAAAAGGTCACGTACTTGATTACACTTTTCTAGTCCAGTGGGAGACTCGTTGGAAATAAAACACACCGCTATATTTTGTCGCAAAATATTTGCTCAACTCCATAAACGTACTAGTACACATATAGATATACACGACTACTATTTTCTATCCTCTGTGAAATCACTATAATTCCATTACCGAACACTATGTCGATGAAAAAAAAAAAAATAAATAAATAAATAAAAAAAATACAAGAAATAAAATAATAAAAAACTACCCGATCGTGACCAACGTAAACCGAATTCTATGACCTACGAATGTCGTTCATATTCTATAATAAATAATTGAACAATATTGATGTTACACACAAACGTAACAACGGTTTCGACTTATCGGTACAATACGTTTCGCTAAACGTTTTCCACCGTCGTCGTCGTCGTCGTCGTCGTCGGTTGAACATAACATTTTGAACACCGCGTGGTCGAACAATAATAGAACAATAATAATTATTATTACTACCGTAATTAACAAGTAAAAATTAATAGTGTTCGCACCGCCGTTCGTTGTTTTGATAGACTTCGTGATTTCATTTTCACAATTGAAGAGCTTCGATGAAACCATGGGACATCAAAAAAAAAATTTTAAAATAAATAGCCAAATCCTCGACCGACCGGATCCCTTTATTTATTCCGCATCGACCGGCACAGAGGACATACCGGTTTTCTTGTTCGTTGCTTTCCAACGGTAATATCAAATTTTCACAGAAATACGTTCGCTAATGATAAGTGAAATAAATTCACTCGCAGACCGTTTCTGTTTCCAATGTTTTACGTATCTCCGACTGCCGACGGCACGTGCTTTTAGTTATAGCAAGTGTGTATATATGTGCGTAGGTAGCCTTTTCTGGGTGGACAAGACAAACGGTTTAAAAGTGACACTTTTGTTTGAAGGACCAACTACACAGTTGTGCAATTATTTATAAGCCGGGCTTGCGGTTGAATCCATAAATTTCACGTTGCACTCGACGAGAATGAGGGTTTCTAAGCATCTCTCATAGTTTTCACAGAAATATACATATTGCATGTACTATTTCGTTCGAACCGCATGAATTATTATAACACGTGAACACATAATAACGTGTACGTACCGTATAGATAAACAAACGGCGACGAATCGATAAAAAATTATTTTTTGTCACTGTCGTGAGTAACATATTTATACGTTTTTACACTGTCAGCAATGTCGCCTCATTTCCTGAGAGAGGAAAACAATTTAAAAAAATACATTATATATATATATATATATATATATATATATATATATATATATATATATATATTAACAAAAGTATGAAGTTTAAAGTTTACGTATAATTTATTAACTTTTCACCCAGTCCATTCTTAGTACAAAACGTTTTCTGATGTTAAAAAAAAAAAAAATTTGGTTTTCTTAAGCAACAATATTTTTACAATATAAAATAATAATTGTAACTTATCAAACGGCTAATACTCATAGTAAGTATGTAAAAAAATAAACAAATAGTTTATATAAAAAATAAAATTAATAAAATTTTGGCTTGGAGCAATATTATACTTGTAAAGAACGGCTGTTTAATGAATTTTTTTAAGGAATTTTCACCGGCGACAAATCATTTTTTACGTACGATGGTAGTACTCGTATTTTACGTTCGGTTGACATTACTATAAAACATAAATCTGAATACCGGTTGAAAAGTAACTATCGACAATATGACAATATATTGTGTTTATCCATCGTACAACGCCTACTTATTTTTTTTTACACAATTTAAAAAAAAAAATATATCTTCTTTTGACAATTGATTGCGTGTTTTACCAAGTCATTCAAAACACTAACAACAACTAGGTGAGAAAATAATTTCGTTGAGCGACATTTTTGTCGTTTAGTTCAGTGGTGCACAACCTGGGGGGTCACCAATAATTTTACACCATACGAAAATAATTATATTTTATGTGTATTGTTTTGTAAAACTTTTATGAACGTTGTATAATTTTATTTTATATAACATTTATAGTTATATTTTATATTTTATTAAACTCTAGTTTTGTATTTATTTTTACGTTTTAGATTAATTAAATTGAAATATAAATAAATAAAATAAAATGTCCTTAATTTGACGGCTGCGAATCAAAGAAAGGTAGTGGCGCGCCACTGGCCTAGTTTACCAGTTTTAAAAATGCACTGCGACTGGTTTCGAATTAAAAATTTATCGCCAGCAAATGCACAAAGTCAGTAGAATCGCGATATAAAATTAAATCAAATCGATATTATTGACTTTGATTGTTACTCAACGATGAATTTTTAATTCGAAACCGGTCGTACTTTCGAAATGTATCGATTAATTAATTTCTTTACTCGCATTTCTACTCGTAGACTATTTGTTCATTTATTCATAGATGTTTTCACATTTCGCTTTTACCCTCCGTCAGTAATGCTCATTTCACTCGGCTGAGCACAAAAGATTAATAACCAACAACAGCGCGAAAAGTACCCGTATCAGGTGTAAACCGATCGGATTCGACGATGAAGTGTCGGCACCGGTGCCATTTGCCACTGCCGCGAAATGCGATTTGTCACGGACGTAATGTCCGTAAGGTTGCAAAACTAATACAACCGATAACAGTGCCGATACAAGACCGGTGCACCGTGCACACAATATGTCGGTTGAAAGGCTATTTGGTGTAAGCGACACTTTCAGGAGGATGCGAAAACGATTTTGACTTTGTTTTTATTTGTTCAAAACGGTATAACTATTGTGGTCTTATAGATGGACTTCCGATTAACATAATGTCCGATCATCGGACAACACGTTTTAAAACTATGATTCTCCACTGTAAAATCATCCATGGATCAGACACAGCACCGCCTACAACACGCTGGATAGTGTCGCTCATGGCAAATAGCCTTTTAACCGGAAATGTGTGTACACGTCACACGAGCACGTGCGCGCATGGGTGGATCTATGATTTTTTTTTGTGGACGGGGGGAATCAACATTTTCTTTTTTACGTTACGTAGATTATAATCACTTACTTATATCGGTGCGAACGCGTTATTTCGTATTCGTAAATCGCCCCGACGTATTAGCAACTCCGCCGTACCCTTGAATTTTTAATTTTAAATGTTACTCCTCGTAAAAGTTTCAGTCACCCCACGTGCTACGACGAACACCAGATGGGCCGTGGAAGAAACCCAGGCGCCTTTGCCCCCCTCCATGAAATCCGTTACTGGACGTGCACGCGTTAGATTATCAGTCTTTTATAGGTTCTAAACTACGACCGAGACTATTTTCCCCCGCGACCTGCACTACCAGAGTTCAAGATGATTTACACATAAACCGCATTCTACGGTCATTTATAAATTGGCTTACCGCGTGTACCAGGTATTCAAATATAATGTATACTTGTATACGTGTGCAACAATACTAATATTGTCTATTAAGAAGTGCGATACGGACTCGCCAACCTAATTTTATATATTTTTTTTATTAATATTATTATTGTTATTGTTATTCTGTTTATTTTGTCGAGTCCGGGGGCTTTCTAAATGATGAGTTATCGACAGAACACTGAATAAAGGACAAGTAAACGATTCCGATCGCACTGCACTCACCACGAGCGCGTATTGTTTCGGGAAATGTTATTGGTGCCAGGCGCGCGACGAACGGCGAGGTACGGAGGATCGCTCGCACGGACGGAGCCGAACACACATCGGAAACAATATTGTTGCAAGACGGAGATAGATGGTCGTGCAGTAGAGGTGGGAATTTTCGGTCGTTTGAACGATTCGAATCATGTGAACCGTATCAGTCAAGTGATTCGGTCATTTCAGTCTTTACAGTAGTTTCGGTCAGCCGTCTAATATTGTTCTTATCATCGGGTGGATAAATTTTCTTTTAAATCGGTAACGAAGATTGAAAACCGTCGAAAGATCTAAAGATCGATTTACTGAATAAGTCGACGGTGATCAATATTGTTTATAAGATAAAATGGATATAATGGAAAATGGACCAAAGACTAGATTCGACTCTCGACTTCATGATAGGGTTGAATAATTATTATGGAATATGTATGGGTTGTGTTGTCTACCGACCGCCGACCAACCACGAATTCGGTCATTTCAGTCGTATCGGTCATTTCAATCATTTCGCTCGGGCATCTAATTTTGTTGTGTATCATTGGGTCAGTGTAAATGTTCTCTCGAATCAGTCGCAAAACCATCGAAACACCTAATTGATCGATTTGACCGAATATTTTCAGTACATCGTTCATTTTGAACCGGTCGGCCGCGCGACCGACTCACCTCTTTCGGTCATCGCACGGAGTTCGCGGGACCGGACACACGTGACGCGTGGACTGCGAACCGACGCTAAGGCGCACGAAGGGACACGGCGTGAAAAATAAAATACGGATACGAGGGAGAACCGTGGACGCGCGACGGGACACGCGAACCGCAAAACTAACGTCGCGCAATATTAATTACAATAACAGTAATAATAATAATAATAATAATAATAATAATAATAGTATTGTAACGTGACGGCGGTGCGGGACGTGCGCGGGGTACGCGTTGAACAACTGTTACGGACGATTAATGTTCACGTGCCGGGGACATGTGTAATCCGTATGTATATTAATCACGCCGAAACCGAGATTGGAGCGGGAAAAACGAGAACGCGAAATGCGTTTTCCGTGCGCGTCCGCGTCGAATGCGAACAGGTAGAACGGTTTCCGAGGAGGACGAAACGATCCGCGCGCGACAAACGAACGGAGACGGATAAACGATCATCGTTTATCGTATCGGTCGGACGTAAGGTGTGCAACGCGGAACGACCGACGGGGTAATCGCGTGCGGGGACCTTTTTTAGTATTGTGTGATGATACGTATTTCATTTTCAATACGATTCGGCGAACGACGAATAGATGACAAGCGCTTTTTGTTCGAGGCGTCAAGTGAGGGCATCTCTGGTCCTGTTTTCAGGGGGTTGCGACTTTGAACGCAGTAACTACTTGCTAGTCGAGCCGTTTCGATCTGCGAATTTCATACATACAAATCATTTGTACGTAAAAACAAAATGCAGATATGTAACCTTTGGTTAATAACAGTAATAATAATAATACAACTCTAACTATAATCTTTTAATTAAGTGACAAGTAATTATTTATTATTATTCTACAAAACAAAATATTTAAAGTGTTTTTGTACTGCAAACCTAACTATTATTTTCCATGCATCTAATTCTATATCGCGATGTACACGCAACAGTGCCAAACTAGTCAATCTTTCCTGTCCAATTTGATTTCTTAACCAAGTTTTTAATCTAATAAGCATTAAATCATAAAGCATGACTATGTAGAGCAAGTACACTTTGTGTATTATAAGTACGTCATATTATTTCGAAAATATTAAAGTAATAAATAGAAAAGAAACAGAGGCACTGAGAGGCGATCAACCCCTTCCCTAAAAAAAAAAATACGCTCTTGGCCATAATGCACAGTAACGAAAACCGTGTTCGCCAAGCGACTATCACGTGACATTTGGCTCTGGCTTTTCACATTTTTCAACGTTGGTATTACGGAGTACACCGCAATGTAATATCATAAAAAACAGTTTACTCCAGTCACGACAGTTGTTATTTTTAAATATATTGAAATCTAGACGATTACATCTAAGGATTAAACTTAACGTTGTGAATGATTCCTAAAAAATATTTCAGATATATTTTGAAATTTACTTCAACGCTAACGGTACGCTGATTGTTCAGTTTAAACCGCGGTAAATTATCACAAAGTTAATTATATTGCATACATATTATTATTATTATTTTAATAATTATATTTATATAATGTATAATAAAGTTATAGTCTACCACGTTTTCAACCAAATATTTAAGCATACTAATATGATAAAAGTGAAACTTTAAACATTTCTAAAATATTTTTAGATCATTAATCACAATATCAAGCATACTATCAAATTTTTTATTAATTTTTTTTTCTATTAAAGTTTACGATTTAACAACAAAGCTTTTTAGCGTGCATACAAACAATTATATACAAAACGTGGAATTATGAAGGCTGAAATACATTATTTACATTTTTTTTTTCAAGTTTCTATTATTGAAGAATTGGTATATCACTTTAGTGTTTTCATCGTTAAGTGGTTGTCTGAGATAGGTTGAATTGGTGAAGATTCTACGTCCTGTGGCATAATTTAGTTACTTGGTGATCCTACCGACTGCACCGAATTAATGTGATGTTCTGATTGGAGAGTTCGACACGATTACATAGTGTTAAGCTACGAGTGATACTAATGAAAATCGTGTTCACCAAGCAACAAACACTTGGTCCACTTTTATCGCTTTTTACCTTTTAATGTTCGTAGAAATTCTAAGAAGAAATCATTTTCACTCGGACAAATATTAAGTACACTCATTTAACACAATTTTTCCCTTTAACAAAAGAATCAACTCCATCATGCGATATATGTGTAATGTAATACCTATCGTTTTGTTTTATCATATGTATTTTAGAAATTAAAGCTGACTATGAACAAATTGTGAAGCAATCAAATAATAATAAAAAGAATGAAGCTACGTGCGGATTTACAAAATCAAGAATAAGGAAATATTGCAAAACAACATATTCATCCGAATTCATCGATTAAGGCCAAGGGCAACTCGGTGGCTAAAACATACAAATCAACCAATTAAGACGCAATCAAACAACGTACATAAGGACTCCGTTTTATCACCAACAGCAAATGTATCCGACCATTCACTACATAAGCTCAGCTTATATTTGTTATTATCACCTTACTTTATCTACAATAATGTTAAATTAAAAAATGTTAAGTAAAATATCAGTAATACCGTAAAAAGTATTCTTGAAAAGTTACTTATCAAACTTTAAACATCCTCACATCTTAAAATAAGAGCTTAAAATCATATATAATAATATATTTTCAAAATATTTTTGTATGTAAATGTCTCTTGTGCCAAAGTTCATAAATTAAATTTATTAATATTATATGATCGAAGGATCAAAAACGCTTGTACAAACGAATGTTTCAACTGTTTGTTTCCTTGTAGTACACTGTATACACCATGTTGGTTAGCTAGAAATTATCAATTCACTTATTTTGCTTTTAACCTTCCGGTATAGAACAGTATCAAACATGTACACAGTGTTTCTGAAAAGGAGTCAAATTTTCTTCTAACCCTTTTTACTAATCGATATTTTACCGGAAACATCCATAAATTTATGGCATAACACCAAGGTGTTTTATAGATCGATATAAGAAGGAAAAAATTATTAAATTGCTAAGTAAATATTAAATACGCTCGGAAAAGTACAATAGGCAACTAGAATTATGTTTTGGAGTGTCTAAGGAACTTTGGTGCATATTTTCAGTGGGAAAATATTATTATTTTTTTTTTTTTTTTTTATGAAACTTGCAGTGTTAACATGTTAATGTTTCGAACGAAACTAAAGTTAAAAAGTTTGCTCGTGCGCACGCATAATATTTTTATACACGTGATATTCCGATTCGTCCGAAACGAATCAATTCGAAACAATTTCATTGCAAAGGTCGACACTTCGGGTGCGCAGCAACGTTTTATTTTTCGTTACGAAACTCGAAATTGTTCACATGTTCCACTGAACCGAAAACCGTACGATTCATCCAGTTATTGCGAGATGCCGAAGAGAACTCATTCACTCGTTGTATTCATAAATATGTGATATTTATATTCGCTAACGTCATCGTAACCCGGCATGCTGTAAACCTTTGTTCGTTTTATCTTCGCGCCCTTTTTACCGCGTCGTCTGTACAAGAAAAGGAATAACTGCGCGTTATTTTATTTATTTATTTATTTTTTTTTTTTTAACTGCGGTAAAAAATAAACAAGCGCGCAATAATATATTTACCGCTATCGTTCGTTTGGAACTTGGAAATTGTATTCAAATTTCAATGTAATCTATAAATCCGTTTTATTTATTGCATTATTTATGTGACCCGCAACCACTTCAAACGCCAAGTATTAATATTCGAGATAACTTTCCAAAAAATTATTGTACTCCATCCGTCCAGAAATGTTCCGTCGAAGAAAGAAAAATATTCAGTCTATCACTTCGGTATACATAGTAGGTATATGCATATAAAATATATGGACGAAAAATGCTTTATTGTATCAAATTTTCTTTTTTTTTTATGTCCTCAACCTATTTAAACCAAAACTATTGCAGTACATTCTTACGAGTTCCGTTACTCAACTTTCAATTGTGATGATGATAACCATCCACATACCTAACCATAATATTAACCATTACGTTATTGTTGCACACTTTTTCGCGGCCAATAGTTCCAACGATGCTGCGTCCGCATGCTAGCGAATATATACCTTCCGATTCGTTCGTGGTGTACGTATTGTAATGTGGTACACGATCAAAAGTTTCCATTTTGCGATTACCTCTTCACAGCTGACAACTCATATCCGACAATATCCCCTTTCTACAGAACCCCAATTCCATTGCAGCTCGATTCCCGCGTCTCTATATAAATACTTACAATATTTATTTATTAAATATTTAACGGAAACGTTGCCAATTCAATTTTATGTTATTACTATTATCAGTACGTAAATTATTAACCGAGATCTAATTAAATATTTAAATGATTAACAAACATCGAAATAATATTAATACAGGTTAATGTTAAATGTATGTATACATTTGATTAATAAATGTTATAATGTAATATAATTATTGTTATATTAATTGAAATGGAATTAAAATTAATTTCCTTTTTACAGATTAACGTTGTAATAATTTTAAAATATGTAATTCGCTATGTTGAAATTTATTGCATGGTAGTGAAAAAAAAAATCACAACTCATTAGATATTTTATCGGTCAAAACAAAAAGCTTTGAAAAAACGTATAACTTTCACGGTTGGTTTTGTAACAGTGTCGTAAATGAATCTAAGTTTCTTGTATTACTCCAGTGTGTACGTAAATCTATATCAGATAATAAATCGTGACAGACAACGTGGTTGTTCAAAATATCGTGTGTACACATGAAATCAGCTAATTTGAGTCTTCTAGACAGTGAGTTATTATGTTAATAATTTTGGCACAAGGGCTTAGTTCATACAAACACTTGAAGTATGACGTACATAGTCCCAAATGGGTTTAAACCTCGAACCAAAAACAATACGAACAAAACAGTGCGTTTGGAGTGTTTAATTATTCGCTAATTATTTTACTGCCGTCGATCCTGTTGGATCATCCGAAATCATACTATTTTCGATTTTAAAAACGACGAGGATAATAACACCAACTTTGCATTTGCGTGTTCCCTACAGCAGGCGTATAATATTACGCAATCGAATGAGAAATAATCGGAATATTAAGACTAAGAGTCTACTGAACTTTTATATTTTTATCATACGAAAATAATATTACACACGGGTACAAAAAAGAAAGGAAATTATTGTTGGCCACCTAGAACTGTTATAGGCCTCAAAAAACTAATTATTTCACCACATGTTTCATTATGACGTAAAATTATCCTGTACGGACCTGTGCTTCAGCCCTTCAAAATGTCAGACATTATTTGCACCTATGAACATACAGCGTAATTAGTTTAACACGCTAATCCATGCCGGTCTGTAGACATCGCCCGCAATCAATAGGAATATCAACCGTTTTAAAGCTCGATTTAACTCACTATTAATCGGATAAGACGCACCATTGTTCGTCAGATGATAATGCATTGCAGTAACCGTAGTTATTGGTTAGCGACATCCATTAGAAAAATTAAGTGTAGCCGTTCTCCTATCCAGAACACTCTGTTAGAAATGCGTTACGAGATTGACAACTTCTCTGCTGACACACGCACTCGGAATCGTGAAATAACGTGATACAATTTAAACGTAAAAATAAGTCTTGTGCGCGGCAAAACCATCTTGTGTAAATGCTCGGCGGAGACTCGTTTTCGTACAACTTAAAGAACAATTATCTGCGACGTAGCGTGTATTTTTTTCGCTAACGAAAGAGGATCAAAAGTTATTTGTAACACTTATACAAATTAAAAAAATTATCAAAACAATAATCGTAACGATAAAAACGCTATATCAAAGACAAAGTTTTGTTATGAAAACGAAGAAAAAGAAACCTCTACACTGATCGATTTCGCGATATGGGTTAACTGCCGAAATACCGTGAACATTACATTTGTAGGTCGACGAACACGATCACGCGTCACGCACTCGCACGTGTGCGCCGTACTGCAACCCCTATCGCCGTCGATCTATGGAGTGCCAAGCCCAGAACGCGCACCGCACATCATTCGGACATCACGTCCTTTTTAACGAATAAAAATAGGTCATTCGGTATAGAATATCGTTTCCGGCGATAAAAACAATCATAACAAATACGTAAAATTTTAACGTGTGCGTTTTACCGGTTCGATAATGTTCCACGGTGAAAACAATATCGATTAAAAATTAAAATCGATGTTTCAGTTCAGGTTAGGGTCTTTTCTCTCTCACTCTCTCTCTCTCTCTCACTTGCGTCTCAATCGAGGTGTACCAAAACCGTACAAAAATCACCGTGTTTGTCAGACGCTTCGAGTTCATCGTTTATCTGTTGTTTCCAGGTGGGCAACACGTTGATCATATTCGCCGTGTTCACTACCAGGCGACTGCGGACGGTGACGAATTACTTCGTGACATCGCTGGCCGTGGCCGATTGGCTGGTCGGCACGTTCGTCATGCCCATAGCTGCGGTCTATCACGTCATGGGTGAGTGTCGCAGCGTACAGTCACCGGGAGGGACGTATTTTTACTATCATTTATCGTTCCAATAGCCGGTGGTCGATGGTAGCTGTCCGCGTGACATCGTCAGCGTGTGGTGCTCGCAGTGTACCGAAACAGTAATGCGCGTCCGACAGAAAAAAAAAAAAAAACGAGAATAAAACCATCGGTACTCGAATACAATCGAATACCCGATGTTTTACGATTACCGATTTAACGAACTTTCGAATTCAATTTTCCGAAATCGTTTGAGACCGCCGTATACCCCTGATACGTTTCGGCCGCAATGTGTACACGAGCACGAGCTGTCGCAACTGTTTTCGTTCGTTTCTATCACGGACACGGACGTCCGCGTGTATCCGTGTTGGCCATCCCTGGTGTATAACGCGAACTACAATTGTGCGCGCCGCGCTTTTTACGGAAAACTGCATAAATCATCGTTACAAGTGTAACGTAATTTACGTAAGTTTTCACTTCTACGGGTTCGGGACTTGTTAGTCATAAATTACCTGCCTCGGTGCAGTGCAATACTCGCGTTTAAAATAAAAATTATGATACAACACACGTAATTTAGTTCGGGCTACAGCGCTGTTATTCCGTTTATCGAATAAACCAAACAGGGATTAGTGTCGGTCACGCGCGTAAGCTCTAAATAGTAATAAAAGTCGAGAGAAAAAGTGCACCAACGAATAAGCGGTACATTTAGACGGTAGCGTCGCAAGAAGTGTGCTACGGTTTAAAGAAAGAAAAAAAAATCGGACGCAGTTGCGACACCGAGGTATTTTTTCGTTTATTACTCATTTGTTATTATTGTTATTTTTTTCTATTTTTAATGTACCCGTTGCTGCGAAAGAAACATCATCGGTACGACCACTGTTAACATACACAGTAATGCAATGCGAAAAAATTGTTGTTCCGTTCCCGTGTCCGTCCCGTCCGTGTACTGCAACAATGCGACTGTTGATGCGCGTATAATAAAATATGATTGTTACAGGCACTTGGACGTTCGGACGTTTGATATGCGACATCTGGGTGTCGCTGGACGTGTGCCTGTGCACCGCTTCGATACTCAGCCTTTGCGCCATATCGATAGACCGGTACTTCGCCATCACGAAACCGCTGCGGTATTCGAAAAAACGGCGGTCGAAAAGGCTCGCGTCGCTCATGATACTGGTCGTGTGGCTCGTCTCGCTGGTCATTACGTGCGCTCCGCTTTTCGGCTGGTTGGTATTGCACGCGCAACGGTCGGCTCTCGAATCGAAAAAACTTTTGAGACATTTATTAAAAAAAGTATATATAAATAAACCATCCCCCCTCCCTCCCCGCGAACGAACCGCGATTAAACGCGTTTATTTACGCGACGGGGCCAAAAAAAAATTGAAAACAACAACGACTTCTCGTGATCCTTCTTTCGAAATCGATATTAGGCGGACGCGAAACAACGGAAACTTGAACACAGTTCCCGTCGGGATAAGATCTGTTTGTGCGTTTGGTACTTTATTCGTTTTCTAATGATTTTTAAAAACGTTATTGAAACGCACGCCTTACACTAAACAAAATTCCAAAACCGTCGGTTTATTCGGAATGAAACGTTGAATCGATGGAATAAGAACGAAATAAAAAAAATGATTACTAAAAAGTGAGCGTTACGTAAACAAATCGTGCAAGAGAAAACGCGTTTTTTCCCTTAAGAAAACAACATGTACCACGGAAACATTATCGGAAAACAAATAGTTGAACGGGACATCAACCGGGTGAAAAAGTACGTGCAACGCGTTAGAAAAAATGTTCATGTTTTACAATGGTTTTAGGTCAAAATGTTTGTGTACGAAACCTAATCATCCACAGGTTTTTTCGCGAATCTGAACTGTTTACCCGATATTTGAATAGACGGACGTGACGGCGTCAATCACGTCGTTACGTGTTTGAATAAACGCTTGAGTTCGTTCAATAAACGTAAAGTTTTTACATCGCGTATGGCGTATTTTCATGATCCGTGCATATGAGCCAGAAAATGCCTATTAGAAACTTGTAGAACCCGTAGAGGGCGGACATTCAGTCTAAAATTTAGAAGTGATAAAATTATTCACCATGAGGTGAATCGTAGGGGGCAAAGCCCTCACACACCCCTCCCCCCAACAACTACTTGATACAAAATGTTCTAGTTTTACTGTTTAATTAAAAATTTAGCGATTTCCTTTGTTACAACTCATTAGCGTTAATGAACATCGTATTTTTTTTTTACCAATAAGCGATCGAACCGGAAGACGGTAAACAAAATCATATAATATTTCATACGTTTCAAATAGGTAACACGACGAACCCGTATGGTATAACCAGTGCCGTAACTAGTAGACTACTCGGAGGTCTGCGTGCAAATCAAGGTTAGGTAGGCCTCTTACCGTTATATATTTGTTTGTAGCAAGTAGAACAATTTTATTCTTAGGAGGAGAGATATTTTAAATTTAAATTTTTGAATAAAATACGATATTAAATACCTATGTACGTATTATTGAAATAAATAATTCACTCTCAACTGTTATACCAAAACATTGTTGAAAATTATATTGTTGTTGTCTCTACCCATATTATTGAACACAATATTTAGGGTTTGTTATTGGGTGATAACTACTAGTTTACTAGGGCAAATGATTATTAAAAACATGTTGTACAAAGGCAAGTAAATAAATATGATACTAATTTTTAAACAATTTTATAATCTACGGACCTAAAAGGAACGAAGACATAACATACGAAATCAGGTCTGACAAGGAACTACAGGAATTATTCGAAAATTATAACGGAAATACGACACAAAATACTAGGTTTGCTCGGTCATATACTATGGACTAAATCAATAACGAACGATATTTCCGAATTTCCGATGTTAGGGAAGGAGACCGAACGGAAGACCAGAGCAGAGATGGATTGTCAAGAGCAGGAAGGAACTAAGACAATATTAATGAATTAGCTCTGGATAGAGACAGATGGGAAAATGTTTGTTTTGTAGCCATGGACCTTAATGGTCCTCGATCCTGAAAAAAAGAAAAGAAAAAATATTTATTTTCAAAACAACTAGTACACATTACATTACATTTTCATATAATTTTTTTAATACCATTGGTAATATGATTTGAGCGTGAGAACATAATGCAATAACCCAAAAGGATGCGGGTCAAGGGGTATTGGTAAAGTTGGTAAATAAATTATTTATTATTGTTTTCATGCCAGTCATTGGACCGTTTGAGTCCCCGTAATATAGTATCAGGCCCGAGGCCGGTGCGCAATGCACACTTTGTACACCCGGTTGATACGGCACTGTGAATAATGCATGTACTTTATACGTCCGTGGCATTAGTGCATTAACAATGCGAACTGGAATAAACTGATTCTCATAAACGCAAAACAATTCTACTAAAACGTTGTATTTACTTCAAAATAAATTACAAATTTACAAAGTTTATATAAAGTACATATTTATAATTTTGGGTCGGTAAGCACAATCTGCCCCTCCCACCGTAAGTGTGTCAACGGTATAGAGCACTATTTGACATTATACAACTACTATGATCAGACCCTATATTGACTATGTTAACTTCAAGATAGTTAATCTAGGTTTATGTTAACTTAAGGATAACGTTTTCTACGAATTTAAAATGTATAATCATAATAATATATCTATACTTAAGTTATCATTAGAGTTCGGATTTGTACGCATTTACATATTTGTAATGAATGTAAGCAGTTTGATCGGAGTAAGAAATGTGAACGATTTGTGTAACAGTGAATGCATAGGAAAGGAGATTGTTTTGAAATTTTTTTAGAATAACGGAATAGTTAATAATTTTGCATATTGAAGCATATTTTGTATGAAAGTTAATGAAATCAATTTTTTTTTCACAGTAAAAACTAGATTATAATTTATCAAAAAAAAAGGTGATAAATCTTCTACCATAAAATCTAAAATTTTTTATCTGTATCAAAAAAAAAAAAAAAATAAAGGAATTCAAGTATTAAAACAAATCGGAATAAATATATTAGAAAACAATGAAATATAGTATCCATAAAATTAAACCGTTTGCTCTTTGGCCAATATGAAGCAAGTGCATCACTGACTGTAGTAAACGTGGAAAGAACGTCTGAACACATAGAAAAATTAATTATTATGAATTTTTTTTATATAAAAAAAAATATCATAAATCGTAGTTATTAATCAAGACGTTTTTGTTATAAAACTAAATTTTATAATTATTTTTTGAAAAGTTTTTTTTATTAAATTTCAATATTTTTTATGTTTCGTAAATATTTACCAAAGATATAGGGTAAAAGGATTTAATACATTCTAATTTCTTTTATTATTATTCCTAACTAAAGTAGTTGTTCTATTTGTTGAATATATGTGCAAATATTTACTTTAATTAATGTTTAAAGTTGATACACGTACTTGAGATAAAAAGTTCATGTAATTGAGTTGCATATTAATATTTATGAAAGAAAAATTAATACAATTATTTAAATGCATTTATTTTGGGTAAGAGCATATTTTTGCATATCATTAAAGTAAAAAATAAAGAAAAAAACGCGTCAAGCGCATATTTAAAAAATTTTCTAACGCATAAATGCGTACTGTTTTAAGCTTTATAAGTGCACACAAATCCGGACCCTGGTTATCACAATACATGTTCGTATTAGCATAGCACGATTTTAATATCCGGTAAAAAAAAAATTTGTACCCGAATTGGGCCGGAACAAATTCATGCCTGACGTGCCTGAACCACGTGCCTAACCACTTGGATCGACACCACAAATAAATCTATTGTTGTTTTCCGTTGTTCCAGGTACGACGAAAACCGTCACAGCAACCACGGCTGTACGTACAACCAAAACCAGGCGTACGTAGTGTTCTCAGCGATGGGCTCGTTTTTCTTACCGCTCATCGTTGTTGTTTACGTTTATTTAAAAATATCCTGTGTGATCGCAGAACGGCACAACAAACTCGAAGCGCTCAACGGACAAAAGCTGAAGGTAAATACAGTCCATTTTACTAAAGGAGGGGCAACATTTTTCGAACATCGACAATTCGACATAATAATCGGTACATGGAAATTTCAAACATCCATCATGTCGGTACATCGAAGTTTTTCGGCGTTCTTTTTTTTCTTTTTTTTTTCTCCATGGTTCAACATAAAATATTCTCGTAACATAAACGAGCGGAGATAAACGTCTTCCCGTGGTCACAGATAATCGCTCGTTTTCGTAAGCCTGGAGGTCGAGTTTTCAACCTTAGAATCTTCTAGAGTTTCTCGATCGGGTAAAGACTGCGGAATCCCGGAATCCACGAATCGCGATAAGAACTGCGCGAGCCAACCACCCGCCCGATTCCGGTTCGAACAGAATAATTCTTTGTAAATTTGTTTAATGTTTGTACGAATAATTTACAAAAAAAATCAATATTGGCATGCGCAAACCTTACTGTCAGGGGGTTAGGATAGTAAGTCTATACAAGTGCTACACATGCCCTATATTAATTATTCAATTATACGTTATATAAATTACTCAGTTCAATTAATTTTAATGATGCAGGCATTTTTACTGCGTATAGGTAAATCATTAGTTCAATTACAAATTTAATGAAATCATTGAAATATCGCAGTACGTTTGTATTCTAATCGTTTAATATCTGTATAAAAGAAAAATATTAAACACGTCGTTTACAATTTCTAAAAGAAAATCGATCAATTAGCCATTCGGAGTTACATACTTTCAATAGGAGTTGATATACACTTTTTAATAAACTTGTTAGACTCGTTATCACTAAGCGATGCGTGGAGCTGGACAACACGAAAATATCGTGCATGGGACTTGGCACAAGCAAAGTTTATTTATTAATTTTGTTGTACAGAATTATATTTTAATATTTTTTTGTTCAAAAAACTACGACAGAAAAACTCGACCCGCAGGAGAGTCAGCTGCTCAGCTTGCTCCCTCCTACAAAGATTTAAAAAGATTTAAAAATATTTAAAAATATTTATTTACAAAGATTTAAGACGTCGACGGTTTTTTTTGTCCTCCTCCACGGATCACGTGCATCATTGGCCGAAAATTCGCGATTGAACGGAGAACGTCTGGCACTACGTTTCCCGCACCGGGCTACCGGCGCACCAGCGTTTAGGGTCCTGGATCATCCCCTCACAATTTCCCACCTACGTAATTTTATGTCAATATTCGCTGTTCAAACGCTTATAAAAAAAAATTGTGCCTATGGATTTTAATAATTTTTTAATGACATTAAGAACTACTTCTGTGGAATCTTCTATTAAATTTTCAAGTATTTTGTATTAGCCAAATTTTTTTTATCACCGATTATAAAAATAAAATGTAAAAAAAATCGAATATTTTAAATGTCTATAAGTGGCTTAAAAATCAATATTATATTTTGAAAAAAATATGACATAAAGGAAATACCAATCTTAACAGCTGATAGAAATTTCAAAAATCTGCGACTTATACTTTTTGAATTATAACAAATATTTAAAATTGTTTGAGAATAAATCGCTATTTTATGCAATTTCGTAAATATTTAAATTTCAAACAGTCATAACATTTTTTCCTCTTAGTACGGTATACATTTTTTTAAATATTTTTGAAGAGTAGCTTATAGATAACCTAGTGTTAACATTTTGAACCTTAAGTATGAACAGAAAAAATTTTATGAATTTTTATCTACCAAATAACTTGCAAATTTTCGCTTGCAAATTTTCGCAATTTTTACATATTTCGTATAAATTGGAACTTTGAGCACTTATAAAAAAAAATTGTGACTTACGATTTTAGATTTTTTTTTTATTAGTTAAGGAACAACTTATAAGAAACCTTGTATTAAATTTTCAAGATTTTCTGGCCTGCCAAATCGTCTGTAAATAGCTCAATAAAAGTCAAAATACTTTGAAAATTTAACGGTGTATAGAGAACGCTAATCTAAACATTTGGTGAAAATTACAAGTATTTACATCGATTAATCTTTGAGTTATAGCAAAATAAAAAATTTGATTTTGTCGAAAACTGGTTTTGCGTAAAAACTCCCGTTTTTCCCTTATTTTTTTAGGGTTTTTCCCGTTGCATTTAAAAAATATTGAAAATTTTTTACTTTTGACCCCCTAAAGTACCAACTAGATTCACTTTCCTTTCAGAAAAGTTGCTACATAAGCAAATCGAAGCATTTTTACTGCCAAAAAAGTTGTCGTCAGACACAAAAATAAAAAAAAAAAATAAAAATAACAAAAAAATATAAAAAAAAACACACATCCATGTATAACCAATAGATTCCATCACTCCGTTCAGAATCTAAAATGTCAGAAATGTGTTTTTAAAACCTGCATATTTATTTAGCAGCACGTCCGCGCAATCTCACAAGATGTCGCGGCAGTGGGGTGAAAATATTGTAAATGATTTATACACATTTATATACATAAGTATCGATGCGATAAATTCTACGCTAATTAATTGATTTGAATTTAATATGTTCGTTTTCGCCCCGACTGCGCATTAATAACACGTGAAACACGTGTCAGACATAATGATCCAGTGCTCTCTCCCGTGAGTGTGCCAAAATATGTTTTCAGTTATCAGACCCGGTGCCCAAGTGGTTGTTAATTCAAATTGATTTGTAGACGCTTGTCTCGATCGAGGCGTAGTTCAAACGAAGAGACGAAAAGCAAATGCGACCGCGCATTTTGGATTCACGATGTTCGTCCGAGTAATATTTCTTCCGCGAGTACGTCTTGGAGTTATGATATTGACTTAATCTTTTACGAAAGCTTAAAATTCTTAAATGCGTGTCAGACGCAAAGGAGTAAATGCTTAGTTCGTTTCACATCATTTCACTACGTAAACCGCCTGCCAAATCCCTCCCTATATACACTCAGGGAAAATCCCAAACACGCTGATCGTGACGATTTGTTGGACAGTCTAAGGTGATTGGTATACGTGTACGAGTGTGATAAAATCTACAACCCAATAATGACATGACGTATGTTGTGTTCAATTGCCGAAAATATTTGGAAAAAATAAAAAACGAAAATAATATATTCGATGTCGATCTAAAAGCCCGACACATTTGTCAATAAACAATGCTGTTCTCTCGTTGGATTTCCGCTAGTTAATCGAAAAATAGTTTCAACTTACCCGTCATTAATCGTTTTGCAGTGCCGAATGATTTCGACGTGGAATATTTCTGGTACGAATCGGTATCGTCAACCGTCGATGTTCAGGAAAACAATTGATCATTTCAATCAATCACACGTGAAATCACTGTCTTCTTCTCGTATTTACACATCCTCTCTCCCCTCCCTGGACCTACTGGCAGTGAGAAATACAATTTATAATATTTCCACTGCAGTGCACCATGTATAGTGCGTGTACGTGTTACGCCGCATTCGTTAGGTTGTCGATTTCATGAAATCAACAACGCCGTTAACGCATTCATGTATTCACGGCAACTAAAGCCGATAACCAGGGCTCAGCACTTAAAATCATTAAAATAAGCGCTTTAAAAAGAACTTAAAAACATCATTGTAAGCACTCAACTAAGCATTTAAAAACTTAAATTTAAACAAAAATATTTAATTAAAAAAAAAAAAAAAAATGATCTAAAATAAGAAAAATAAGCAAAAATTTCTAAATTTTCTTTTTATTTGAACACGATAAATTACTGAACATATTTTGAAACTGTGTTGAATATAAAATTAAAGATTATTAAAAATATTAAAACAAAAAAATGTAGTTTATATTATAATTTGTGTATGGACCTTGGGTCTAAGTTTAATAGTAAACTGGATCCTGGCCCCCATATTAATTATGTTTGTTGTAAAGCTTTAAAAACACTTGGGTTTATTATGAGATTGTCCAGAGATTTTCGACTGGAATCATCTATCAAGTCTCTATATTGTGCTCTAGTCCGCCCTATCCTTGAATATGATGCGATTGTTTGGGATCCCGTTACTGCCGGTCACTCGAGTGAACTTGAAAGGGTACAGCGTAGGTTCCTTAGATTTTCTAGATATTTGTTAAATATTCCGTGCACACCTCATGACTATGCCCCAGTTGCTGATGTGCTTAATTTGTCATCTCTGGCTGAGCGTAGACGGTCTGCCGGTTTATCCTTCCTTAAAGGGCTATTGTGCAACAAAGTAGATTCTTCTGTTCTTGTATCCCTGTTAAACTTTAAGGTCCCTCAGCGTACAACTAGGGCAACTGCTCCTTTCTTTATCCCCCACTCTACCACCAATTATTTGGGCAACGAGCCAATTAGGCGGTTAATGTCCCATACTAACGCTAATCCTTCTTTTTTAGAGTCTATCTTTGAATATTAGATTATATATTAAGATTATCTATATGTATTGTTGTAAAAATTTGTTGTACTAATTTACTATATTACTTGTAAAAGGGCTAATGCCCGTATGTTCTATAATAAATAAATAAATAAATAATTTTTTAGATAAAAAAATAAAAAAATCCTTAAATCATAAAAAATGATTAATTTTGACTTTCGAGACATTTTGCCTTGTTGTTTATGAATTTTCCAAGGGATTTTATGAAAAATTAAATGTAAGCGATATTTATAAATAATTGAAAAAATCTTGGGGAGGTCAGTGACCTACGTGTTCGTTTATAATGAAGCAGATTTATGCAAAGAAAGGAAAAATTATGAAAAAAAAAACAGGAAATAAGCATTTTTTTAAGATATCGACGAAAAAAGCAAAAAAAATCACTATCAAATTTCATAATTTAACGTGTCAGAACATAACATACACATCCATAATTCTCCGCTACATTTTATGTCAAACAACAAAAATAAGCAAATGTTTTGAGTCCCGAGCTCTGATGATGACATATACCTGCAGATTGAAACGTAAAAAAAAAAAAAAGTCTCCCTTATTCATGAAATCGGTAGCGGTATTGCCGAATCCACGTGCTCGACGAAGGCGTGACTGATCTCATGAAATTGGAAAGTTCGAAGCCTGATAAATTTGAACGAAAAATTTAAGTTTCACTGCGATGTTGCCAGACGCATGTATAATACATTATTGATAATTGTGGGCGCAAATAGGTATTATTAAATTTTATCAAGCTCAATGAAGATGGTTTTTTATAAAGGTACGAATAGGGAATTTAGACGAAAACACGCCACCTCCTTCGTACGTATTATTAATATTGAAAAGTATTGGCCGGTATGTAAATACATTCATATTTATATAAAAAACTGATTTCTAACGTGGTCCTCCGAAAACTGCGGCCACCTATAAAATTAAATTGTCTTGTTTTTGTCGCGTTACAAGTAGCACACAACATAAATAACGTACATCGTTTTACATCGTTTTACCCTATACATTTTTCAGTCAACTCGTTTGAAAATTGCATACCAGACTACAACATGCATATTTTCTTCCACAATGAAGTCGTATGACGGATGTCAAGAGTAAACCATAATATACGATGACATTTTATTAACCACAACCATAACCACATGCACCGAACCGATAAACGAGACGAAATGTTAACATCTGAAGACTTAGACCGACTAACCCCTCTTCCAAACCGTATCTTCATTCCATTAATTCCAAAACTTCTTACATCCACGTCCTAGTTTACCACCGATCATAGTCTTATTCTCTCCAAATCTTACACTTCCGAAAAAGACCACATTTCACAAAACAAACGAACAGCTCTTATAACATCACTAACCTCGCATTTCGATTGTTGAATTTTCAGTTACCCTACGGATTCAATTATGAATTGAGTTTCTCCTATAAGTAGTTGATTATCGACGAGTGTAGGTCTGTAGTATCACGAACCTCCTAAAGGTCATTTTGAATTGCCAAACACCACACAAGACGTCTAAGGTTAAAAAGATCGTTCTCTAGCCACGTCGTGAACATCAGTGTAGCTCTATCCCCTCCCCTGAAAAAGAGAACCTCACAATTCAGAACACAACAACTACAACTCTCTACAACTCAGACCTCGGGCACTCACAACTAGAATATACCTCTTCTTACTCTTTTGAAAAACTCACTATAAATATCAACATCTCGTTTCACACGTTAGTCCACCGATTACCAGTGGTACAGTAATTTGCTCGATCGGGTGTTGCGCAAAACTTGATTTAAATCCAAACCATAAGGGTTACAATGGTATCGATTTAAATATTTTTTACAGTGCCCTACCTTAAAAGCTCTACAAAGCTATACCGAAGTCGCGTCCCGTCACTGGTATCTGCTACAGGTAGTCCGGCATTTGTTGATTGCTCGTTCTTATACTATGATTGTATTAGCTATTAATGGCTAAATATTCGTCGTCTGTAAAGTTGAACGGTCAATTATTATTTTTATAAAATATTTTTATTATTAAATAATGAAGTATGTGTGACTAGTAATAATTATACTATTGTGGTTCTATATAACAAAAAATAAGTCTGTTGCTATGTTTGTTACGTAATGTTCTTCTTTTCTTTCGGGCCAGCCCTAAGATACTGATGTACATCACTTTAAGTATTTCATGTTCAAAAACGGTTAACTACTACATTTTTTATACATCAATACGTCGTACAATACTGATAGTTTCCATTCATTAATAAGTTATTAATAATAGTAAAATAATAACCTATACCCATACCTGTGGTGGTCCTTAATATTTTTTATACTTATATTAATCTTAAGAAATTCGTGAATATAGGTTTACCATTGAATCCGGTTTCAATATTTCGGTTCTACTAAGGAAACGTTTACTCTTCGGATGGAGATAAATGCCATATTATCATATGATTACTAAAGCGCGACTAACCATGCTTCTTGAGCCAAAAATTGCGTGTCAAATGACTTTTCGCGGTAATGTGCATAAGTTAGAGGCCATAAAATCGCCACTGAATTTGAAAAAAAAAATTGGTCGTTTCACACAGAGATAATTAATTTTAATATAAGAGGTTATCTAAAATGAGTTATTATTAGAAATATACATTTTTTTCGATTCTTCTTTATTATCATATAAAGTATAATTATTAAAATCTGTTGGTATATTTATAATTTTATATGGGTAACTCTTTTGAAACTGAATTACTGTAAATGTTATTTTAGGTATTTAATATTTCTTAGTCAGTATTGATATTAAAATGTGTACTATAGTTATTTTCTAAAACGGATGTTTATTGAAATTTAAACTAGGGATAGTCTTTTTTTAATTTTATTTCAGAAACGTGTTGTTTTTATCTTATACTCTAATTTCTATTCATCTTACATATTTAAAATGTATTATGATTATATTTACGTTTGATATACACCAGCATTTTCAAAAACTGGAGGATTTTGTGAAGTTTGCAGTTCTATGTTTGATTATGAACAATTTTTAGTACGTTCTCGACGAATTTCGCCTAGCTGATAGAAGACCCACGAATATATTTATCTCTTCGGCGTTACGATAAATTATCAAATCCAATGAATGTACAAATATGATTTGCGTTGAGATTTATCAAGTGGACCTACAAGTTATGGTTAATGCGTTAAAAATGAATGAAAAAAAACTTATCAGTAATTCCCGCGACTCTAATATATTTATGCGTTTTTTTATTTTTTTTAATTTGATTTGATTTATTAAAACGAATAAAACGTTTTTGAAAATGTCGTTTTTAATGTTTTGCGTTTCACATTTTATTTGTTTTATTTTCCAAATTAATCGTCGTACAAGTTTCCAAGGGCAACATCGTCCGTGCAATGTACGGCTATAAAACAGGTCAACGGATTACACGATTCATTTACGCTTACGCGTAGCGGGCATTTGCAATACGAGCAACGCTAACCGCTAGTCCGCAGCGAACGCGTTCGCGGCACGATGACAAATCACCGACATACGTATAAATACGTGCACACATAAATGTATATGTTCACATATGTGTAACGTATAAATTTAAATTATCACGTTTAAACGCAAAGTACGCGCGTACGTTCGCCAATACGTACTCGTGTGTACGTTCAGTGGCGCGACAACCCCGGAGCGGATAACGATGTCTAACGGGTAAACTTGAAGAGTACTTTTACCGCGAAGGAAACGGACGAAGGGCGTTTAACGATTTAAGGAAGTAGTAAGCGCAGGGTTCGTCGAGAGAAATACATTTCACCGATACTTCAACAGTGATTGGGGCCCCAGGCTTACCTGATCGTCGCCCCTGCCCCCCAAGATCCAAGTCGCGCCACAGTGTGTGTATTGTTGCGATGGTACCGATTCGGGCCGTCAGTAGCGTTGTAACGCCCATCGTCGCATCGTCTTTCCGACGTGAAACGCGTACGGAGCGTACTGCGATCCCGCGTATTACATCGTCGAACGCGACCGTGTGTCGACTGCCGATCGACAACGTTTTCAGTCGCGTTCGAAGACCGGACCGCGGCGGGAGGAAATCACGTTGACGTGCCAGGCGGACGGATCTATAGCGCACGACGCGCACCAGCGAACCGGGCTCTACGGGTTTTTGCGGCCGAAAGGTTCACGAGGTCCGGTTTCGGTGTGTTCGCGATCGCCCGTACTCGACGTATCACGATAGGGGTCAACTCATCTCGGTTTGATCGGCACAGACGTAGACGGCAAAAAAAAATGAATAAAACGCAGCGGGTTTCGGCGAGAATCACGATTTATCATCGTGATGGCGTATAACGGTCGTTTGATCGACGGCGGAAGCCCCGCGATACCGATACCGTTGGACGCTTGTCGGTGAGAACGAAAACGATCAAGTTTGTCGTACGACAGGGTTTTCGACGTTGATAAGTATTCTTATCGCTTGGGGAGGGTCGCGCTTATGTTTAAACGCGTCGCGACAGATTAGTTCGCACTCGTAGGCGGCGGCGTACGGATTAACGTTTTTTTCTAGGCAAATTTTGGTTGGACAGATTAACTTCTGACAAGTTAACAGGATCGTGGTAGGTAGTTGTTGCCGGTCCGCTGCGCTCCGTCCGATTAACGTGATTATAAGTAATACTAATTGATGCGTACAGCACGAGGGTTGCCCGTACATTTCCGTTTCGGTAAATATTGCCGCGTTCGACACGGCAACGTTACGTTTGAAATAATGCGGAATCCTGAACTTTCATCAATCGTCACGAACATACTGCGTACGTTGTACGTTCTCCACCAGACGAAACGCTACAGCAGTAGTTATTACGTGTGAAAAAAAAAAACAGAAAAACACTGTTGTCGATTGTCGTCATGGTTCGGGGTGCCGGATAAAGGCTTCGTTCTGTGAGCGACGTTACGATTTACATATTTTCTCAACACGAGGTACCACGAGAGAATGTAAAATTCACCGGAAAAATCGACATTCTGTTTATGAGCTTAAGCACTTAAAGCTACTAAAATAAATGTTAATATGCTTATAAGAACATAAGAGATCGCTTGATTTGAATAACGGTAAAAAATAAATAATCTTCCATTTAAAAATACATTCGGTACAGTTTATGTAAATTTATTTTTTCCCATCTCAATGTACTCCGAGTGAATTTACCGAGTTCGTATTTATAGTCCACGACACACACGCGTGCATGGAACAGAATACAACGAATTGACTTAATTGTATTGTTTTTATTTCGGCCAGTATCGGTTCCCTTCGATTACCTCCTTACCGGTTTACCCGTTGATCATGAGGGACATTTGAATAATTTCAAAATCTGGGTCCCCATAGACAAAAATAAAGATAAACTATATTGAGCGTACATTATTCGCCGTGGCAATGTCGCCGGAAAGAGATTTAGCGCCGTAACCATTAAATATTTTTGTCATATTTATAATTTTAAAAATTATAACAGTAATAAATGGTTAAAAATAATAATAACATTTATAATATATTTCAAAATGTTCATACATATAATAAAGGTAGAAATATAATAATAATAATAAAGTAAATCAATAACATGGATATGCTATGCCTTTTAAATACGAAATTTAGTTTTTATTGTCATATTGTTGTGCTTTTTTAAAACGCGTCCATCTAGACCGACAAATAACATCATAAATAATATAGCACATAACATTACACACGGTAAACCTAAATTTATTTGAGCTTATACATGATTTTTCGACCACGGCGAATCGTCCCGTTTCGTGCGTTTCGTACAGGTACATGGCAGTTCTACAGTGAAAACGGTTGTCTTTTATTAACAAAATAATCTGAGAGCAGATTGTACGGTGTTTTCTGAAACGGTCATACGGTTGTTATTGTCTGTTTCTACACCGAGTAAAATGTGCGAGGGCCCATTGAAAACGGACCGATTTCGGTTGATATGATAACGTTCGAGCGCTGACACGGACGACGGCACGACCGTTCGATCGCGTTATTACCGCAATCGCACGTTAAACGGCGTAGATCCAAGACGGAAAAAGCCGATAGTTACGATTGGCGTTGATAAAAATTTCGAATTTCCCACCGGATAGCGTGTCCGTGCGGCGTTCGTAGTGAAAGCAACAGCGGTATTAGTAGCGTTGTAAAAAAATCATGTTTGAATAATGACAGCATCGCGGGTATAAAGCTGCTCTTTGTGCGCTTTGGCCAATGCTATAAATGATGTATGACGAGACTTGACATTGCTTTTGTGATGATATTGATAGAATACCACACACATGATATATTAACAAAAGTGAAATGATGCGCACGCGCGCGCGCGCTTACAATAATGTACTCGTAAACATGCGTGCAGCGGGAGAATTTTTAATATCAAACTTGCTGGTCTACGAACATTTTGCCGGAAGACGGGCTAGGGTTAAAATCGTTCAATGGATTTCCAGTCGGAAAACGTATGAGTGTACGTTGAACGCGTCGGCTGTGCCCGGAAACCCACCACTTAGTACCATAATTAGCGCGAACGTACGCGAAGTCGATTTTCTATCTTCATCGGTGTGCAAAAAATGAAATGATACAATTATTCGCGACAAGTGTCAGGGGTCAGGGATTAGTTGTAGCGTGTAAATGAACATTCACCCGTATTGATGACAATGAGTTGATAATCATACGTACAAAGATCACGACGCCATTTTCATTCGAAAGTTAAGTCGATTAAACGTTGAATTCGGAAAAATTCGATTTTTCGCCGTGCATCAGCGTGTAACGTATAACGGCAACGGTGATTCGATAACGCGACCGGTAATGATAATCGAACGATAATCATCAATTAATTCAACAATTGAAGACGTGTTGCACTGCCAACCGATGCCGTACGGTTAGAGTGGTCGATCGCATCAGTTCAACGGTCGTGAAATTCAACTGGACGTTTTGAGCACACAAAAAATGTCTACGGAAAATTAGCCGCGGGTGGAGTGCTTACAACTTTTTAGAATCAACTCGGATCCCGTTATGCGGTGGAAATGTTTCGCGGAATAATATACAGAGAATTTCTTTATTCGTGCGCCGAAGAAATATTTATGTACTTAAAAGGATAAGGGTCCGTCGTAAGGAATTGTTTAATCACGAAGAGGTAACGTAATAAATTATCACGTAAAAGCGACGGGAACTCACAGAAAATCTAGTGTTTATGTATTGAAACTTTTAAACTTGGTACAAAAACGCGCTCGGTTTATTTATCAAAAACGATATAGTTAAAGTAACCGAAAGCGGTTTTAAATTCAGATTTATGCCGTTGTTTAATTTACTACGTGTAGTTACAATAATTCACGGAGATTTTGTTTTTATTTTTTCTATCGAACTCCGACTAATAAATCGTCGTTGGTTGTACATAATTATTTACAGAACTAACTGTAGGTATTATATTACGTCATGCCCTAACTCAAGTTTATTAGTAGGGCGCGGATGACTTTGCATTCGCAACTTTTTTTCTGCTGCTCCGATTTATTGCTAGATGAGTTTTAAATGCATTGCGCGTCAGTTGGAACTAAAGTCTAATAATGTTAACTGCAATTTTCGGAAATTTTTTTATTTTAGTTTCAGTTTTGCTGGCTTTAATCATTCCTAATGCAATTTTTACTTTTTCACATAGAATTTCCGTACAATTAACAAACAGTCTGAAATATATGATTTTATCGATGAATACATATTGTTTAATATTGACTTAATGCGTATAGGCATTATTGTACGTATAGACGACAGCTGCATTGTTTTATAAATACTATTGTTCGTGTCTACTTGGACTAGGTATCGGATTTCTTCTTGCAATAGCACAATCTATATAGTTAAGATTACATTGAACGCGTTTAAGATAATTCGTGAAATGATCATTCCACGATCGGTTCTTCAGTCGATCCGTGAATAATCGTGTGATTATAGTTCTTTTATTTTTTTGTAAATATGCCGACAATTAAGCAGAGTTTTTCTACTGAACTTTTTTTTAGTACAATTTTAAATTTTCTAATAGCACTTTCCGGTATTTTCTTGTGTAACACTGCAGTGAATTTCGCCACTCCTTGACTGCTGCAATATCCGAACCCCGTTTTTTTATTATTGGTATTTGGTTTGCTGCAATTAAATGAGAAATCCATTAGAATTTTTTCAATGATAACGATGGCTTTGACATGAAAACTGAAGTACAGATATTACAGTACTCCCTCGTTAACGCGAACTCGACGAGACCGCCGAATAACCTGCTCGTGTTAAAACAATTTGTGTAAGCCGACACACTTGACACGAATTTGATCGCGTCAACAGAATTATACTCGCACGGATGGATTCGCGTTATCAGAGGAGGTTAAATCATATACGCTCATTAAAATACCCAATCGATCATTTACCAAATTGTGATATGCATTTAATTTATGCATACACACATAAATACATAGAGGTCATTCGACGTTATTGCTATATTACTTTTATACTTGAAATAATTCTACGTCGTGGACGTTTCGCACAGTTTGTTGGACCAAGCTTCGCCAAATTGTTTCGCCGATCTTACATTTATTTTTAACAGTTGTCGATATCGTTCATTCGAGGATGCTGAATTTCTCCGCGATTTTTGTTTTAGGTGGTGCACCTCTTTCTACCTCTAATGGGCTATGAGCTAGAGATTTAGATCGACAGACATTTTGCTTCCTCTCCGAATCAATTTCTGTTGAAATTTCAGATTTTTACGCTTAATCACCAATAAAATTAATATAAAACTGTACGATAGAATTATTGATTTGAACGAGAGCGATTAGCACTGAACCGAATCGCATACATACATATTTATATATTTAGAATATACGTGACGTCGGATAAACTGCTTAGCTGAAATAAAGATTATATTTTTTTTTTTTACACACGATTTCAATTAAACTAAAATTAAAAATCGTTTATTTCTGTTCGTAAAACAAAACCACAATATGGTTACTAAAGTATGTTCGAGTTTCGTGTAAACCGAGAAAATAAAAACAAAAATCTACCTACCTTAAAGTAAAGGCCAATCCCCGAGACCGGAAAATCGATTCGCATTTTCCGATAATTCGTGTTCACCGAGTTCGGGTTAATGGAAGAAGTGCTGTGTTTATAATCGAACAAAATTATAAATATATTGTAAAATCGTACTTTTATAATTGATGTACAGTAGTAGACGAAAATATTTTTTTTTTACATTTTACCACGTACAAAGACTAACCGTTTTAAATCGTTTCGGAATCACTTTTCAAATGAAGTCCATGACTATATTTTTAATATAGAACTTCATTCAAAATGACTTTATAATTAAATTAATTGACCAATTTATTAGAGATATTGGTTTAAATATTGTTTTCGCTTAGTGATGATTGTGTAATCCGACGATAGTGATTTAAAAAATATAATGAGGCTATCGTAAATCCTCGTAAATTAAAAGTTAAAATGCAATATTTTTCAAAGAGGGATAAGTGTTCAAAGTTCAGAGTTTCGAAAGTTCCATCTGACTTTGAGTGACTATCAAATCAGTTGGTAAAAATATTTACCACTCGAAAATGTTGCACGTTAATGGTTTTGCTACGGTTCTCATTGTATTTCTGTTCGTCAAATATATTTTATCTTGGAACCCAAAATTCAAAAAATATCAAATAAATACTTTACTTAAATGTAAAAAAATTAAACGTTTTGTATTCATTTAATCGTACTTTGGATAAACCTTTTCATGAGAAAAAAATTCTACTTTTAGATAAAACGTCTAAGGGTTGTATACCATTTTCAAGTCATTAAACCTGAAATTTCTAAAATGTAAATAAATGGTCGTAGAACGTTATTATTTAATATTATTTTCATTTCATAATTTTTTTTTTTTATATATATATTCTTTTCAACAATATTTCGTTACGCTTATGGAAAACACGAAAAAAAAATGTATTTCTTTTTTTTGTTTCTGCCTAAGAATGACACATATTTTGTAAAAGTTCCCATGCGGATCAAATGTACAACTAACGGTTTAGAGATAATTGTAGGGAGCAAAAATGGAAGTGAGGTATAAAAGTGTGTGTGTTACACCATTACGTTCGCACCGAACAGCATCAGGTATTGGATACACCAAACCGAGATGATCTGGTATGACTGGTGATTTATAATTAAAAATATTAATAAATAATATAGTATTTTAAAATTGAGATATTTAATATAGTATTATATTTAAAGACTTAAAATACATGAACAATGAAAGAGTCAAACGTCTGATTTTAAAATCTGTTCTATATTTGTCTTATAAAAAATATATATTCAAGTAAGGTACATTCTGGTATATGATAATATTTTAATATTTGGTCTCATTCTTAAATATCGGTTCGGTCTCGGTTTTTTCTAGTACATTTTTAATGATACGGTTTGTCCGGACTGGTTTCCTCTTATATTCATCGGTCCGTTCTGATCTTGATCTTAGTTAAAATGTATCAGTCCGGTCAGTTCTTAATTAAAAAAAAAAAAAAACGAAATATGTAGATCTCTACCATTGCGCTCACAATATCATTCAACACTCATGACGATGCAGTAAATCTGTCTCACTCAGAGCACTATGCCATACACGCAAACAGGCTTCGTTCTAATACGCACATCAGGCATTGAAAATTTCCTAGCGCTCAATGGTGATCTGCTCGAAATCATCAGTCCAAATGGGTGTTAAATGAACCCCATCGTACTTCATTATTCTCCGTCCCTCTGATTACAATACCGATATGGTTGAGTTGCAAAAATTGTGTAAAATTCGCATATTTCTTCCATGTTTTCTTCGTCCTTGCAGGACTGTCATCAGAAACCTTCACCACACTATCATAAGCATCGACATTTCTGCTGTTTTGCCCGAAACAGCATATTTAGTCAAGCGAATTAACGATATTTATAAAAGCATCCCTTCTCTTTCGCATATTTTTTGTAGACCTGGCTGTTCACGAAAATAATAACACAATTTGTAACATGACTTCATTTTTAGATTCCAAAGTAAAAACAGAAAAACCTATTAAAATCACACGCAAACCTTCGCAGCGCTATAGTTGTCAAGATTATGGACTCGCAGAAAACCATTGCAATCACCAATTACATGTTTTAAGGGGTGCAGAGCCTATCGAACCGTTCTTAAGCAGCAATGAATTAACCTCTTAAACTTTCAAAATAATATTTTTTATCCTATCAGTAAAACCTTGAAATCCATCCCTAATACTCTTTTCCGATCAAATCCATCCTATGCTTCTACTACTGCTGTTCCTAAATTTATTAATGTCCTACAGCATTTTAATATATAAACTACCACAATCAAAATTTTTGCCCGATTTTACTTAAATTGTTAATTCATTATATCATTCATCGCTGCTATATTTAATAAACAAATAAATCCATAAATATATTTATATATATTTCGATGCCAATCAAATGTATGCTCACCTTACTCGCACACCACTTCTAACAAAATTTATAACACATTAAATATTATTTTAATTATAACCCTTACGAATATTATATTTATGTTGTTAGAAACATTATTATCATATTTGTATTAAACACTAAATATTTATTGTGATTTGTAATTATTTTACTGAATTGTTTAATGAAATATGTTCTAAAGAGATAAAAATAAAATGGGTGAACAATATACTTTTGTATGTGTATTAAAAGCATCCAAACGGTCAAAAATAACACTTTTCTTTAATAGAAAAAAAAAAAAACATCAAACCGCATACTTATTATAGTATTCTACGGACGTTCTGCAGTTTAACTGTAACGTAATAAATCTACGGCAACCTATTTTTTTCAGTCTTACGTAGATTTCCCAAAGCGCGTTAAGAATTAAAAACTTTTAAATGAATAATTAAATGTTTCGAAATTGGTAAAGGAAAAAAAATAAAACCTTAATGTACATCTCTTTTCTGCTGGACACCTTTCCGGCAGCGATAATTTCGTATTCCCTGCCGAATTTTCGTTGTTGATGTTTCATCGTGTCCTAATTATAACGAGAAAAATAAATAATACCATTTATTATTCAGACCGTTGGGTATACATTTTTCACGTAAATCGATACCGTGTGACTTAAGGGACGACGGCGAAAGAGGTTAAAATTTATTCATTATTCGATCGGCTACCAGTTAAAAGTTTAAATCTGAACTCCGGACGTCACTCGTAAATAACCACAGCAACAATGGACAATGTTCACGAATTGAAATTATTTCAAAAACCGTAACGGGTTTCATACGTTACCTTTGTAGCGATGTGAAACAATAAACAAATTATGATCGCTTTTGGTCGACGTTCGACAACGTGTGAAAGCACGTCGGTAGTGTACGCCATGGTATGGTTGCGGTACGAAAACAGTTTTATCACGGAAAAAATTTGATCCCGATGACAATATACTGGTCTTGTCGTCGATAACGTAAGGAGTTCTGTAACACGTAATGCGCGCGCGCGTTTATTTCCGATGTATTCTTTATAGTGATATTCGTGATTCGTTTAACCTTGCAACACCGACTTAACGATATGATTTTCGATATCTGCTGGTTGAAATGGTATTGTTTTTGATTTTTTTTTTTTTTTTACACATTTTGCTAATTAATTTTAGCTCGGTTGTTAGATTCAGACATCACACAGACTAATTATTACGCAACGGTAAAAAGAAGACTAAAATCGTTGCGCGTTCAAATTTGCAAGAATGTAATTATTTATTGCCTTTGTTTATCTATCATTACCAGTACCATTACATATAAGACTATTATTATTACGACTGAAGGAAACTGTATTAAAACGCTCGGCAAATATAATTATGTATGTAAATTACACCGTCAGCACAATGATAAATATGGTTCGTAAAGCGTTGGTATTTTTTAAAATGACAAAAAACACCATTTAATGTTTTACAACAATTGTTGTGCGGACGTACGAAAACTTTTCGCTCTGCACTTTTACTAAATACTAGATTATTTACTTCATCGTTGAACACTATAGCTATATAATTTACCCTCTGACGACCCCGTTCGGCTGTTAATTTAATGTATAATTGCAGTGATTTTACGTTACACACACACACACACACACACACACACACACACACACACACACACAAACACACACATATATATTCTTTAAGTTTTTAATCATTTCAGAATTGAGTAGACAGCCAACAATAGCTGAAGATTTATTTCAACAGATCGAAATGAAAACATTTTTTATCGTATAGCACAGTATTGTGTAAATTATAGTTTTTTCAGCAGGGATGATCCGGGACGATATTTTAGTAGTAGATTCGATGGACCGTGTTTCGCTAAGACTCGCAGGCTGTGTGCACATGATTTAGTTGCATTCGATATTACAACTTTTGAACCCTAACATGCCGGTTATTATATATTATATATATATATATTATATTATATATATTATATTATATATATTATATATATTATCTGCTACTGCGAGTACGAGGAGAAAAACGTATTTAAACTATTGCGCTCGTTATGAACTAAGATAGACTGTGTAAACATAAACATAAAATTAACATTTTTTTAACATTTTTTTAACATTACAATAATTATTATCGTAACAGCGATAGTAACAGCGGTAACAGCGGTGGCTTGAAACTTTGAAACATTTTAACTGAGATAAAAAACTTAAAAATTAATACTTATGTTGAGAAGCATTATATTAAAATAATATTTCTCTTTTTTATTTATACGTATATAAGTATAAACATATTACTTATTACTTAGAAGTATCCATTGTTACGCTGAAAGTTTTAATTGTTCTTAAGCATAATTATTTTTTAGTTCACGATAAACATAAATTTGATGATTAGGTACTTATATTGTTACAACCATCTGGTGTTCAAGTTTACGGAAAGTTCTGCATCATATTTAACAACAGAACTATAAAAAAGCATTGATAATAAATACTAATTAATTAAAAAAGTAAACTTCGTAATATCTGAATCAATTGTAGTTTTTTTTTATCTAAAACCGTTATCGAAAAAAAAAATGTTCCTAGTGCAAATTAACATAAAACTATACCGGTTAGACCGGTTTTGATATTTTAACTATGAAAAACACACAATAACTAGGATTCATGTAGATTTTAAGGCAAATACACGTATGTGCATACAAAAAAAAAAAAAATCTTACCTAGTCGAATTTTAGCACAGAAATTGTTGATTTCGTTTCGATTTCACAGCCGTCGTAATTATCGTGTCCGATCAGAAGGTGACGAGTGCTATTCAGAAACACAGCGAATGGAGATAATTTGTTCAAGATTTGAATAATTATAAATCATATCGATCGTCTCGGTTTAGTGTTGAAAACGTTCCAGCGCGATGCCACAGCGGCATCTCCGTGAAACCAATGGCATTAGCCGCAAGGTTTAACGAACATTATACGGACAGCGACTCGAGCGAATCGTCGTTGCGCGCGGACATAAATCATTCCGAAATCATCGGCCGGAATAATGTCACCCGGTGTTGGTCGCCGTTTACCAGGCCACGTGGGGTGAACGTTCGAAAAATGTGCCCGACCCCAGCGACAACACCTGCTACACGCGTCCTTAGCCGAAAACCATGAGGATTGGAAACGCATAATTCACGTTCCCACTTTGCGCACATTGTTCCCACCGAAGCGATTTGCGACAAATCGTTCAACTCGTTAAATTGCGTTGGTACAACTGTTCTTTCGGTAATGTTGTTTAGTCTCTTAGAACTTTTAACATTATTTAATATGTCTTCATCTAATGATGACGTTTTTGTTACATATTTATATTAAAAAAAAAAAAAAAGTGTACAAAAAAAAAATGTTGGGTTCATCCACATCGACTTTTCATTGAAAAGTCAACGTTCATGCTGTAAATATATTTATTGACATTCGTTGGTTTTCGATCTTTAAAGTTTTGATTATGGATATTCTAACGTTTTAACATAACCACTTCTATGGACGATTCCTGCACTCGGGCCTGGCATGGTGAAATTGTGCTACGGTGGTAATTAGTAAGACACTGGAAACAAAACCCTGAACGTCGAGTTGCTTATATTAGAGTTCGGATTTATATTCTCTTAAGATCCTTAAAATATATTTTTATATCACATAAAATAAGCAATATATTCTCTTAATATTCTTTTAAAATACCAATTATATGATGTTTTATGTCCTCAAATATGCAAAATATTCTCTGAATATTTAAAAAAAAAAATCAGTTTAAATTTATTTTTTATTAATTTGGTTTTAAAATACATTTAATTTAATTAATTAAATTAATTAATAAATCGTATTTGGATACCAACACGAGACGAAACAGACGACTAATAGACGACGAATGACAGCTAACAAAATTACCGATGTGCCATCGCAATCGATAAAGAATACCTGGAGATTAATTTTTATTAAAACTCAGAAACCCAGAAATTAATCATTTGGTGAGCATTGTATTTATCAAAGTGTTGATATACGTTAAATATGTTCATTATATGCCGATATTAAAAAAATATTCTCAAATATTCCCTAACCCTTAAAATATGCTTTTTTAATGCAAAATAAATTTATTCTTGTGAATTCTGTGTTTCATGAATCGTAAAGATTTCTCACTCCCATTGAACTGCATAGACTAGAAACAAACATGTAAAATTATAAAAATCCGACATCTACTTATAATCGATTTCAAATAAGTTTTATGCAAGTTGGATCAGTTTTCGGTCGTGTCAAATAGTTCCGACGAAGATAATAATATCGTTTACCATCAATACCGAAGACGAGGAATAGTAGTACGAAGAGAATGTTTAACCGATCCAAACATAGAGAAAAATATGAAATTCAGGCCGTATAAAGCAGCAGAACAACTGAATCGAACCGATACCAAGTTTACGGCATTTGCACGATGTCAAAAGATTCTTACCGGGCAACGTTAAAGTTGGTTACTCCTTACATACGCAAGATGAACACAAACATGATAGATTACATATATATATATATGTGTGTGTGTGTGGGTATAATTAATGAATCATGCAACCACGAAAATGAAACTGAAATCCGACTTAAAAGTTGTACGCGATCATTTGGGAACTGATTGCAAAATCAGTTCAGTTCAGATCGACAAATGTGCGGTTTCCCATTGGACAAATGTTGTCGCGTTGTTCTCCGATACGGAGCGAGAAAGATAAAAACATCGAGCGTGACCTCCGCGGTCAATAGCGACTGTTCCCTCGTGGCGTTTCGGACGGCGTATCATCGCGAGGCAACGGTACCGCGGTACGTGAACACGTGTTGACCGTCCAAACGGGTCGTGCACCGCGTTTGAACGCGCGTACAGTACGACCGGACGACCGCGGCGCGCTTGACCGTTTCGTCGGAGTCACGCGCGAGTCGGATTCGACCGACAGCCAACCCGTACGGTTGGGTACGAGCGTACGACCGCGTAGTGGAAACGGCTGATTCTTCGGAATCGTCACCGACGGCGCCCTTTAACCCTTTTCGCTTGCCGACGTGTGAGAACGCCGAAACCGTTCCCCGACCGGGTCGAACCACTCGGACCGCACTTCTCGCCTAAAAGTTCGACTCGCACACCGAGAACGAACAGGTGGTATAACCTGGTATTCAAATCTCGCGTTGCATAAGACATTTTTGCTCGCCAGTCGTCGTCTCACACGTTACGCCTTCCACTTCGTTTCTCACCCGAGCTCAGCGATCCGAACACGTTGCTTTGTCCGACCCGTGTGCGATTCGACGACAATCGGCGTGTTACGGTTTACAGGGCCGGGTTATGGGTCATGATATAAGGGGAGGGGGGCTGTTACTTTTGATGAGATCCTTCCGCTCGAAACGATTTCGTCTTCTTATTCAGACGTGATGATTTGTAAAAAAAATATGATTAGAACAAGCGTAACGAAAGCGACGACGAACCGATAAAACAGTATTTTGTACTCGTCAACCAACGATTATGAAAAATACGTTTTGATATCGACTGGGGAGAGTGTCCGGATATGGGAGAGGCACCTACACTCAATTGTTTTCTTAAAAAATTTAGGCACTGATCAAATAATATGATTAAGATGTTCAAAGACGTCTATTCTCCATATCTATTGTAATGCGTGGTAATTGTTTGTAATAAAGTTTTTATCATAATGACCGTTTATTTATCATCGGACAATTTGAGCTTACCAAACCAGTAACATTACGTATTATTCTGATCCGAACGCAATTTTTTCGACGTATGTGACAAAATAAAATATATATTTTATTTATACGGAGAAAAAAAAAAAAGTTCTAGCCGCACGTCCAGTTGGTCGTCGCAAGACTTGTACAGGTCTTCTATTTCTGTTTTCTAGATATCGCGTTACAGCCACGAATCGATGGAAAGGCCGTCGGTGGAAATGGACGAGATCGTGCGCATCAGGTAAAACGCGAAAACGACGGTCGGCCGTCCGTCGACGGCGCTGACCCGCGCGAATAATAAAATAATCGTCAATAATGTTGTGATTTGTCATTGGCCCGGGTTGCTCGCAGCTTGCGCAGAGGTGACGATTGCCGGGTGTCGCTGAAGCGCGAGAACAAGACCGCGCAGACACTGTCGATCGTGGTGGGCGGCTTCATCGCCTGCTGGCTGTTCTTCTTCATCGTCTACCTGATCACGCCGTTCGTGCCCAAAACAACAATACTGCCGGACATGCTGAAGTGGCTCACGTGGTTGGGTTAGTGCATTGATTATTATTAACATACGATTATTAATATCATTAAAATTACAATTATTATTATTTTTTTTTTTAGTATTTTTATTGTTATTACTGCTGTTTATTATTACCCAAGGGCGTTTACCAGTTAAACAGTTAAATATTAATTTTATTTTAACTGTTTAACTTAACTAGTTATTTTTAGGTTTATCAACTTAGTTAATTTATTTTTCATTTAACATGAAACAACGAATTAAATAAAGTTGATTTAATTTTTTTTTTTTCAATCCCATTAAGCCAAATTAAGTCAATTTCGTTTTCTTGTCAAAAAATATTCATCGCTCGGGCGAATTTATCCGGACACAACAATGTATATCGCGTCCGAAATATCCAGTTTATAGCGTTACAACTCATCGTTGACGATGCATCATTAAAATCTTTATAGAACCATTGCATGAGTGTGTTGACCTTATTTAGAAAAAAAAAAGGAAAACTTAGGCCCAATGGATGAGGAGCAACTCCCCTTTCGCCCCTTTCAAACCCGCGCCTGGTGAACTCGTAGGATACATATAACCAAAACGACACGTACTACATTGAATAGCATTTTTTTTTTCTTCGAATCGTACTACAGACAGCAGAAAGTTAACTTTCAAAACACAATTTTTCTTGTACAATTTTCCCCAAAAGAACATTGATTTATTTTTCACTCGAACGACATGAAGCACACGTGTGTGTGTGTGTGTGTGTGTGTGTGTGTGTGTGTGTGAAACTCGTGGCGATTCGTTTAAATCAATCACGCCCGTTTGATATGGCGGAAAATTAATTAAATTCGCGGAACTCTCGCGATCAACATATTCGGGTATAACATCGGTACAACCAGCGTGTTTTTGCGAGTCCGGACTACCGCGTTTATACCACCGTTTGTACATCGAATTCACGGTTCGTAGTCGATGCGCGTATCCTGCGCGAGCGATGGACGGATGGATGCCGTATATGTTTTGTTCGTTTGCGGTCGTTCGCGGAAAACATGAATATTCATGAACCGCAACGGCTGATGATGCAGACAGATCATTTAGGATCGCGACGTTTTAACTCGGTGTACAGGCGCACAAAATATGTACCGAATAATCGGACGGATCGGATCGCAAGTGCGGTGTAACACCCCATAGCCCCCCAAGTGATTTATTTTCACGTGAAGACAAAGATAATTTTTGCAAATCTTTACACATTTTCATAATCTTACACGTGCGATGATAATGTGATATAACTGATAAGGTAGGGAATATCATGTTGTAACCGATGAACCTTTACATAAACCATTGTTTTGGTATCTTCAAGCAGGGGTTAGTTTTCGGTGTTACCGAAAATCTGAACGGAAAAATAATATTACCATCGTTTAATATCTTTGTTACCATGTTCAGTCGACGTTTATATTGTTCTTTCGTTATTACCGTAAGGCCGCGTGCACATTGGAAAGCGTTACGCGATGAGCGGTAAGCGTTGAGTGGTGAGCTGTGAAGTATGTATATTAAACAGCAAGCGACGAGCGTTGTTTAGAACATTATTTTTTTTTTAATGTTGTGACTTAAAGCACCATGAGACTAAGTTTGAAAGTTCATCGTATTTTATTGTTAGATAATTCGTTTTTACGAAGATGCACCTTAACTAAGAAGAGTTCTAGGCGAGATCCATAATGTATATGGAGAATTAAAACTTGATCGAGATCAAAATATAAATTCAATGTTTAACAACAACGCTCACAATTCAAGACGTCTTCAAAAATAAACAACGAAACGCGCACAGCGCATCGCTAACGCTCAACGCCCAAGATCAGTGTACACATCTCCGATAAAATTACCATGTTTGATTAATTTTCGTCAACGCTCGCCGCTCACCGCGCAACGCTCTTCAATGTGAACGCGGCCTAACAATAATTTTGAGTGTTTTCAAAACTTTACGTGAAGCTTATTGCATACCACTTGCACATTGTTAGGAATATTATGTTATATTATATAATATAGAAAAATCACGTTTAATGCTCAAAAGTATTAAAATAATCAGATTTGTTTGTGATTGTATTAAATATTAGATTGTATTTAATACAATCGCAAACAAATCTGATTATTTTAATATTTTTGAGCATAAGACGTGATTTTTCTATAAAAAAATCTACAACAAGTACCTATTGTACTTATATAACAATTGTACACGTTAAGCATTTTTGGTTAGAATATCATTCAAGGACTATATTACTTGCAATATAAACTATTACTTGTTGCATTTTACTCGAAGAAAAAATTACCTTTCACTTAAGGGAAAAAAAATAATTTACTAAATCAATCTTAAACAACTCATAATAAATCTTACAAAATCAAAATTAATTAATTAATTTTTAAAAGATAACATGCATTTCAACTTCAAATAATCCAAAACCAACATTGAAATTAATTAGTAAAATAATCGGTAAAACCGTTAAATAAAGAAACTATAGAACTTTTAAAAATGACTTAAGAACAAATAGATTTTGAACTGACTCAATCAAAACATGCAATATTTTTAATGAATTTTTCTCCTGATTAGCAAAAAATGTAAAACACAAAATATGGAAATATCAGAATTCAATGATATACACTTAGTTAATATGTTTATCAAACATTTAGATAAGAAGATGAATAAGAAAAAATAAGAAAAATTCATTCAGCTATTGACCTTACAAAAAGAGTATACTGCAGCAGGATTTGATAAGAATTCAGTAAAAATTAATTTAAAACATTTTACCTCGTATTTAAGGTCCATTAATTCCAGTTTATAATAAAAATTGAAAAAAAGTTATTTTTTCAACTAGGGTTAAAGTCGCAATTTTTTAAACATATTTTCAAAAAAGGTGATAAACCAACTCTGGGGAACTATAGACCTACATCAATAAATTGTTTTTTTGCAAAAGCCTTAAATTTGATTTTAGGAAAGGACTAAGAATTGTTGATGCACTTCATAATGGATTAAAATACATTTTTAATGCATATGATGATGGATCTTACAAAAACCTTCGACAACGTCGATCATAATAATTAATTGCTTTCTCTAATTTTGGAGTTTTTAGTGAATGTTTGAAATGATTTTCATGCTACTTCAAAATTAGTACGCAATGTGTCATAATAAATTATTATATAAGTCAGGAATTTTGCTTAAATTGTGGTGTAGGTAACACAAAATAGTGTTTTTGGTCCCGTTTTGTTTATTATTTGTACTAACAATTTATGTAATATGGCATTTAATGGCTCTATCATTACATATGCGGATGATACTCGTTTATTGTTCACTGATTATACATGGGATTTAGTGTTCTGAATTAAATTGATTCATTTAATAGTTTAATTGCTAAAAAAATGATTCAGTCAATCACGATAAAACAGAATTTATTGCTTTTTCTATTTATACATATATATATGTTTAATTATTTAACAGTTTCCAAATCAGGAAATAACAATATCTAATGATAATAATACTCGTAAATGCTTTACATGGAAAATTATTATATTTGTAAAGTAAGACCAGTTTTTAATTAAATATTTATCATCAGGTATATGCAAAGTTAACAAAATCACATTGAAAATGAAGAAATAAATGAAGGATATTGATACATAGAAAAAAATTTATCGTCTAACATAGACAATTTATCTTAGTAGGAGAGATATTCAAAATTAGTTCTTAAGAAACATAAATAATACTTTAATAATTATTATTTATTATAATCTAAAATGTATTGATGAAATATATTATTTTTAAAATATGTTTGTACATTTAAAAAATATTAAAATTATTTATTCCTATTGTATTGTGCAAACGTATTTTTTCTAAAACTGAATTAATATAAAAATTATTTTGGGTATTTAATATTTCTAAGTCTGTACTGATATCAAAATTTATATATCGGTTATTTTCTAAAACATAATTAGCAAAATTTGAATTAGGGCAACTATTTTTAATTTTATTTCAAAAATGTGTTATTTTTATCTTACTATCCTTACCAACCGTATTAAAATATTGTGACCACTATGACGACTATAATTGCATGTAACTATAATACATATAATCCGACATTTAATTTTTCAGTTAATTTTTTTTTTTTCAAATCTTCACCTAAGTTGTAGTTTATCAATAGTTGAATACGAAAAAAAAAATCTAGTGAAGAAATTATTTTAATTCCAAAAAGCAATTTGCATCATAATTAAATAAGTATAAAGATCGAACCTTCTTTTGACTCTTATTTTTCCGGCATTCATGAAGCTGATGATCTACTGCGGTATAGTGGTCTGCGAATTCAGGAAGAGTGATCTACGTAGAAATTAAAAAAAAAAAAAAATTAATAGTATAAAAACAACACATTATATTTTTTATAACGAGTACATCGTATTATACAAATATTCGTCAAACATAAAAAAAAATAAAAAATAATTAGCCAAATGTAATACAAATTTCAATAGTATAATTTAAAATTTTTAAAAAAGTATGTTGTGGATTAACTGACTTCCACCATACTTCAATCGGATGACGATGTTTACGTTTCGATGTGTACCATGTATTTTTCGAAGTATTTTCATTTTAATATGTTACCAAATGCATTATATTGTCGGGTATTGACTCCTGTTAGCAGATCGACAACATTTTCAGAATGATTTACATTCAAGTGATTATATACTTTATTTTGTAAAACTTTATAGTTGTCTGCGATAAAATGCATATAATAATAGTAAAGTACAATATAATTATAGATAATAATAATTATAGATCGCCAACTACACCTAGATATAATACGATAGATAATTTAATACACCTAAAAAAAAAGGTAATAGATCACCTGCTACACGAATGCTGTTTTTCCTGTGCGAGGTCCAAAACTGTAGCATAATGCAATTTCAGCAGATAGTTCGTGAAAATTATTTTCGTAGGCCTGAAAACGTATTGCACGGAAATAAATCACCAAGTTCATACTGGCAGTTGATATTATATTAATGCTAATTTGTATTTCGTTATATTATTATTAAAAATCGTGTTTTCCCTTCCGTCGTGTTACACGCACGCGCGAGTGCAAGACGAGGATTTATCGTTTCTTACTATAACACAGCACTTCTAAATGAGAAACTTGTCGTTTTTCAAAACATCAAACAGTATTATTTCTAGACCAACTACGACTGCTGCTTCACTGCTGAACCGAAACAGAAACAAATACATATGCTCACACACTTATATATATGTGTGTGTGTGGAAAACGCTATAGCCATAAAATGAAAACCTTATAATTCTATAGTACATTTATCGTAATAAGTTTGGTTTTCTCGGCGGATTTCTTTCGGAAATAGTTTTAATTTATTTAACCGCATTTAGTATTTTTATTATTATTATCACCAAGTTTACGTTTGCGGTTTGAAACAGGCGGAATTTTACGATACAGCCGAAAACACCACCATTACCACTACTACTACCACCACGGGTATTATAATATGCTATCCATTTCGAAATAGATCGTATGACAAAACTTGAACGATACCCGCCCGCACGACGCGATGACGATCCTTCCGAAAAGTTACGCTGCAATTCCAAAACAAATACCCGTAAATAATGTGTATCAACAACTTTCTAATACAATGCAACCACTACTAATCATAGTAGACATCGCGATTCGTACAGCGTGTACAGTAAATCGATATATTTGCGCATGATTGACGTGCGCCGAAAAATCAGTGTTCGAATTCGAAAAATAATGTTGAGATGAGTAGTTATAACTTAAAGAAAAAAAAAAAACTTTTAAATACAACATTTTAAAAATCCCTCCAAAAAATACGCAGAAAAAGTAGCCTATTTTTAAAATTAAGATACTCAATTCTTTTACATCCTTCCACTCACCCGATTCGATCAGTGATCATAACAGTGGTGACCTACATTAATTGACCACAATCATCTATCAACTGGCCGCTTCAGTATTCGACGAAAATTAAGGAAAACAATTAATTTACACTTATCTAAAGATACGTAATATTATATTTTTAATTCATGGTAATTAACAGTTAATAAATTATTTTATATTTTAATCATACGTACGATAAAAATCGTTATTGAATATGTTTAAAATGCATAATATACATATTTTGTATTGTTATTTAGTTTTTATGTGCATCTAAGATTACGGTATAAAACGGCACGCTGGTATGAGTTTAGCGTTGTTTTCAAAGTAACCAGTATAAGAGTGTCATATAATCGTATGGTTAACATAAGAATATTTATGTGTGTATAATATACAAGTTATAAATAAATATCAACCAATATTAATTCGCGAATATCTCTGAAAACGATATCTCAACTTATCCATATTTAAACTCCAATATCCGTTTCTGCTATTTGTACACATCGAACTTAATACATTTTTATGTTAACATTAATAATATACTCATCAATACTTTCAGAGTCTACAAATACTGCCGAATCGACATTTTTATACACTCCTTTTACGAAAGTATAATTTAATCGTTTAACCTGTTCATCTTCTGCTGACTGAGGGAAACATGTTTACGTTTTTTTTTTTCTGACGGACGTGATATACAAGTGATTTAAGTGTATAGACACGTTTTACCTGAGATAAAATCCGTTCGGTGTAAATCCATCGTACTTGAGTCTGTTAAGAGTCCTTTTTCTTTTTTACTTTTTTTCAATTAAAGAAAAATAATACTGCCCTAACCTAATTATTTTTTCGCAAACGAAAACGAACTCAAAGCTGTTGACGTGTAATTTTTTTTTTTTGTTTAGCCGTAGAAAACTGATCGAAATAAGTTATCTCGAGAAAACTAAAAAGATAAATCGTGGACAACGGTTCCCTTCCTTCCGACCAAAAAAAAAAAAATAAAAGAAACAGGGGGAGCCTATTCCGCCAATTTACACCGACTGGTCTCGTCCCGCAAAGTGTAGTTTTTCTACGCGAAGGAAATAATACTTATTCGGTTTACGGATCCACGCGCGTACGGCGGTCGGTCCTTGAAACGTTCGGCCGCGGTGGGGTACCGGCGTACGAGCATCACCACCCGTGCACGCCACACGGAAGGTACACATTTTTTTAATCCTTGACGGACCTAGAGATTTTTTATTTATTTTTTTTTTTCCAACGGCCGACGGTATGAAAAAAAAAAAAACAAATAAATAAATAAAGAGTTCGACCGCTAACCGGGCTATTACGCGTAACGTACGCGACCGGTTGACGGGGTTGGGGGGTTGGGAGTGTAGTTCGTTATTCACGCGGAACGACGTGCAGCGGCGTCGTTTTCGTACCGACGAAGTGCGTGCGTTCGTTTTTCATTTCGCCCTCGGAATGTCGGGGCCGCGCCGAATCCAAAACCTCTGCTCCGGGTGACGGATACCACCGGGCGCGCGTGTCTCCGGGGAGTTATGTCGCGCGATTAGCGTAAGCGCATCGGCAATACGGCCTAACGCGAATCGTTTTAAGTGTTATTAATATCGCGCGCGATTAAAACGGACGTTCTAAACTTGAGTGATTCTCGCCGAGAGTTAAAAACGCATTAACGACACGCGTATTGCGCGCCGCGACAATAATACCTGGTTCGTTTTTCACGCCGCGCCCCGTGCCCTCCACTGTTCCCCGCCACCACGTCGTCGTAGTCGTCCGCGAGGGATGGAACCGCCGCTTTTCACTCTCTCTCTCTCTCTGCACTTTTGCCACTACGCGTTACGATTTCGCGCCGATGTAAAGCAGTTTAATATACCACATATAACAAATATTACCCGAAAGGACAATACGGCGCGGACTGACCCCACGGTTCCGGGTACACGTGTCCACGGTCATCACGGATGTCCGGTTTCCATGGGTTGCAGGGTTTGACGGCGCTTGCTTTTTCGTTCCAGCCCCGTGCGACGTGCGACCGTTGACGTGCGTGGATCGCGGTGGAAAGGAGGACAGATCAAAAGCGATCGCGCGAACCCTGGTAACGGGACGCGTTTTCAAGTTTACCCGCTCGAGGACCTACGCAACGATTTCCATTTCCTCGATCCGATGTATTTGTTCCGCGAGACAATGTTTTTGTAAAACAATTCATTTTATAGCATTAAACAGATCGACAGTGGACCTTTACGGAATTAACCCTGGGAAACGTTCGGGATATCAGACTTAAATTGTTTAAAAAATATTGACCGATACACTTTTTATAAATCCTTAATTGTTTCGGTGAGAGAGCCGATCACCTAACCCCCCCTCCACCACCACCTCCCTATGGCACCCCTCTGTTCAGCTGTGCTGCACAGTGCACTGTAATGGGAACGTAATGATTCGAACACGCACGTACATTTCAACAACAACCACATCAGCGTCAACTGAACTACGTAATTATCCCAACAGCCGTTGCAAAGGAACAAAAATAAAATTTATAAACACAAAAACACCAAAAGTTCTTTTCGAAATCGTCAAAGTTAACAGATGTCATGTATAATATAATTGTAAGCAACCACTTCCTCGTTTCAATTATTATAAATAACGATACTTACACTGTCGTTGTTTCAATCAACTTAATGGAACAAATTTCGTTTTGGAAATTAATTATTCGCAAAATTAGAATATTTTAATTAAGTATTTATAATCATACTATGTAAATATGTACTTAAACGCCCATCGATTCTTACAACAAATAAATTAAATTCTAGTATCATTCACTCATCCACTGGCGGATTGCTTCCTCTCTAATATAAATACTCGAAACGTAGAATTTTAACATATTTTTTTTAAGGTATTTTCATGCTTTTCAGTTGGATGTGCACATTTTTTAGATACCAAGGAAACGCTTTATTTAAAATGCTTTTTATGCATAGACGTACTGAGACTTCAAGTTCGGGGCGTGCCTGAGAAAAATTAATTACTTACGTAAATGAAAGGGAGCAATCCTCCCCCAATTAACTTTTATTACCTTTCAATACTAGATAATATAAAATAATAATTAATTTTAAACACCGTTTTTTAAATTAGTTTTCAATAATTATACCAATTAATTAAATATTATACACTCCAAAAAACACTATATAACCATTTTATCGATAATTTTCCTTACGTCTTTCTTCTTAATAGAACTATTACAACAGAATAATATGGACGGTGTAAAAATGAAAACAATATAAATGTATTGTTTATTATCGGTATATGCTTATTATTTATTTACGTTGACCATTGTAACCATATAATACAATTTTCGAGTAGTGTCCAGACCTATGTATACTTGAGAATTACTATAATAAAAATAAAGAAAAATAAACGTAATAAGAGGATACGAAAATTTATCGCTTTTTCAACTTAATTTTTGTTTTTTTTTTTACATCGAAATGTTAACAATTTCTCTAATCAATAATAGTAAAATATCTTCAGTACGAGATCGGGCAATTCAATTAGTATTATTATGTACTCGTATAAATAGTTGTAATCTCAAACGGTTTTAGACGAATAATAAGCAATTTGAATTTAGTATTATAAGCTTATGTCAAAATCAATCGCGCATTCATATCATCTCCATGATCCCGTAAAGCGTTATTATACCTTTGAATATTGACCGACTATTTTGACTTTTCAACTCGTCGCTAAAGATGCGAAATGCTTGTTGGAAAACTCCATATAATGTGCACAAAAATAATGAATAATTATTTCATTTGTTCTGCGATGATTAGTTTACATGAAATGTAAAACCGCAATTTACACCGTACTAACACCGCAATTCATGCAAACCTTAAGTAAAATTAGATCTTTGTAAATATGACTCAATTTATTGTTCCACTAAGCATTTCTTTCGGTTTTTATTTTTAATTATTTTATTTATTTATTATTTTTTATCTCAATCAAAAATAGTTTTACTTCTTTCGTACAAATAATAAAAATAAAAATATTCGATAAACGATTTTTCTAATATAAAATGGAATGATATCAATAATATATTTATGGTTCGATGACGTATTCTTTATTTGTTTAACGAAACGTTCGCGACGATAATCCGGTAGAACGTAAACCAACTGTAATCTATAAAGAAGAACCCTTTACAATCTATATAGTTACACGAAAATCTCTGGTACATATTTTGTTCGAGTACAGATCGATCTAGCGTTACGAGGTAGTTCATTAGAATAATCCTAACATCGAATGCATATTTATTACGAAAATTCACGTCATCCTTTATAATTATTGTTTGTTTTTTTTTTTTTTTTTTTATATACGATCGTGCGTGCAACGGTGCATATCTGGTCTGGATACTACTCGCGTAGATACGCGATAATCGTTTAGATCGTAAAGTTTTACAGTCAAAATTCTCAAAATTTCTCTATTGTTATTATTGTATTACGTACGGCAGAAAAACATTTAAAAACAAATAAATAATTATTGGGTACTCAATGTATGTATGTATGATAATGCTAATTAAGTATGTATATAATATTATATTATACAATGTCTATAATAAATTATATATAATAATTCAGAGGCGTCATTTCAGTTTTCAATAGTAGGGGGTAAAGGTTTTGACCGGTCCAAATGAGTAAAAAAATAAAAAACCAATCGCTTTGCTCACAACGAAATATCTCCTTATATTTTATTAAATTACCATTCCCACTTCACTTATTTTAAGCTTTAAATATTTTTTTCTTTTATTGTTACAACTCTTTTAACTAGGTAACAACATAATTTGCAAATATAAAGTAGCAGATATTTCTTAAAAACAGTTGTATACCCAAGGTTGTCCAAAGTTTTTCGGGGCCAGAAGCAAATTAATTTGGGGGCTTCCGTTGAGCATAATAATAAGATATGATAAACAAAATACTCACTGACAATAACAAAATTCTTGCAAACGTATTTTTCCAAACCTTAACCAATCAAGCTCATCTAATTCATGTACTTATAATACGTGGATGACGAAAAGAAGATAATTTTTGTCTCAATAACGGTGGTTGGTGACAGTTTGTTATTATTAATTATTATACATCAAGACTTTATGGGGCCCCCTAAAAATATTCCAACAATGAGGCCTGGTGCAAAATATTCTCGTTAAAATTTTGGTAACAGAACAAAGGCTATGAATTCCATCATCTTGGTCTTTGTTAGCAAGACTTATTAAATTTTTTGCAAATGGAAATTCACTTTGAAGATTTTCATAATTAATTAATTTTAAAATGTCCATAATGGTTAGTAAATGTAACTAAATGGGGACTTTTTAATTAATATAAATTAAAAATGTACCGTTATGGCAATAATTTCTTAGGGTATAATATTTTATGAAAATATAAAAATAGTCATGTTTCTGTGCTAATAATATATAATAATGATTAAACGGTAACAACCCGGCACCAGTCTACCGGACTGATTTTAAAATCAGACAGGGGCAAATGCCCACCTTGTCAAACCCAAATGACGCCGCTGGCTTAATTTACCTCTGAAATCTGGGACATTGTCCAACATCGTAGGAAGCATAATGTAATTTAAATAATAATAATAAGTCTAATATGAATCCTATGTGGAGTAGTGAAACCCAATGAAATAATTCGAATAGCAGTTATGGTCCTCTTGCGATTCGTATTGTACGGTGACGGAACACCGAGCGAATAAACTGCGTTCGATCTGGCAAACCTTGTACATCGCAATTATTTTTGTTATTTTCTGTTGACAATCTTCTATAAGTATACAATTAAAATACCATTCGTACATCCACTGAATACAGAGTACAGTCGAATTGTATATTATTATGAAATTATGGTCGGACAAAGAGGAAACAATACAATACGAAAACACAGACAAATGGTAAGATATTAATTACGGTGGTCGTCTGCAGACAACGTGTCGTACTAGACGCGATACGCGGACAATATGACGTACACCCTATGATATCCCACACGTAGTGTTCGGACTAGATGGATAATTTTTTCATCCAACTAAATTTGATGCAACTAAATGTATCCAAATAGAGATAAAAATTAAGGATGGGCCGATACCACTTTTAACCGATACCCAGTACACCGATAGTATGATTACAAGTAAATACTAAACTGATTTTTAATAAATTATAAAAAAAAATTAACTCTTTTGGCAAAACCATGAACCAATAAAACCAGTATTACATTATATAAGCATTAGATTATTTTAGTAAGTATGCAATTTTATTAGCAAATTAAATTAACATAGATAAGAATATTCCTTTTAAGTTCAAACAATAAAATTGAATTTAAAAATGACTATATTCCTTTTAACAAGAAATATAATAAAATAAGAAATAAAAATAACAAAGTGCCTTTTGAGTTTTAGCAAATTAGAATTTTTTTTAAATCAAAAATATGATTGAAAATGTAAAATATTTTACAAATTAATTGATATAATAATAGCTAAAGAATAAACAGTAAATATACTTTAAATAAACATAATGGTTATTGTTTATTAGTTTATACTTTAATACTTTAAAGTTTATACTATGACTAAAATACTAAATAATTTACTTAATCATTATTATCAATTGGACTGACCGTGACCTAAGCAAGGTGCTGTGACTGCAGTCTTGTGCCATTAGACTTATCAATAACTATTTGTAGTAGTACTATCGATAATTGGTGATTAGACTATTGTTATTATTGACACTAATGCATTCCATACTAGTCGTTTTTTATTTTTGCGGTATGGGTTCAAATCAATACCGATATTTCCGATACCACCAATATCGGCCGATACCAATTATCGGTTCTAGGATCGACCCACCCCTAATAAAAATATATCATAGTTCATATTTATCTAGATAAAGATAAAAATAAACAATTTTTTTAATTGATCAAAAAAAAAAAATAATAATAATATTTTTAAATAAGTGCAAACCTAACATTATAGATTTCTTTTATTTTTATTATAATTTTATACTTGATTTTGCCTCACAGCAATTTAAAAAAATTTTAAAACTCAAACATAGAGTAAATGTCATATAATTTTTTTTAAGATTCATAAATTATTATTTACTAACGGAACAATGAAACTGGTAAAAATAAATTATGTATTTTTGAACCTAAATATTAAAATGAATAGTATTTTAATAACAATTATCATTTAGCAAATATTTACCATGTGCAATTCAATATATGACAATAAATCATAATGCAAATGTCATTAATAATTATGTCGAAAACTATAATTTATTAGAATAGTACATTTTCAATTTTTATTCATAAACAAACATTATGTTTATCGACATGAAGTAGAAAAAAGCTTTATCGTTTTTTTATACATTTTTATAAATTCTATTATTTATATTTTTGAACATATAAACTATGGTTGAAAATTTCAATAAAAATTTAAAAATATGTATGCACGATTTTGGTGATTTTGGTAAATAAAAAAATATATCCATATCAGTAAAGTATTCATCTTAGATACATATTTGGACACCGCGTAATTATTTACCTACATAAGATAAAATATGAATAATAACTATTACTATTACTAATCTAAATAAATTTACCTAGGGGAGTCGCATACGTTTACAGTTGAGTCATAACATAAGGAGTTGAAGTCAATGTAACTTAGATG